>JARHVA010000431.1:2300000-2900000 GCA_037957365.1 Torreya grandis
AACAAGAACACAATTAAGGCACAACTAAAAGCACAAAATAGAAACTCCATTTAAACTTCGTTATAACTCCAAATCTATTTGTTAAGGTAATTGGCTTGCTCAGTTATGTGCTCAAGAAATCTTTGTCAATGAAGCTCCATTGCTCCACTTTTCCTTAACACCTTGGTAATGTTGGTTGGATTTGGATTGGCTTGGTTTATGAAATGGGCATGGCAACAATAAAATAAATATTTTTGGATTTATTTTGGCATAATAACATTACACATAAAAAAATTTGTAATTATTTGAACATAATAACTTTACACTAATAGAACTTAAAGATCAATGGGTGAGGCCTTATATTTATAGCCTCCAAAGTTAACTCTCACCTAATTGTAGTTATGTTAGAACTAACTAAAATTGAGTTAAAACTAACTCTAGGGGAGTTAAGGCTAACCCTAGTTGAGTTAAGAAGGGGGATAAGTCATTAATATTTTCAATTACTAGGCATGACTTATAAATTTGGATATTTGTTTTATATTTTATGAGTGTTTGATAACTCACAAAATATGATGTCATCATTTTAGATATTTGTGTGATGTCATGATCATGTCATTAATCCATATTTATGAATTTATAAAAATATAAATTCAATAACTAATTAATCATAGGATTTTCACCTATGCATTTAATTGAGTTAACCAATTAATCAATCCTGATCAGGTTAATTTCTTTTTCTAAATTTTGATAAGTTGTCCCTCATACATGGTCTAAAAGGTCAGTTTGTTAGGTTGAAAATTAATTGAAGATGAATTAGAGGAAGATGATGATTTTGGATAGTGTATTTCCTCAGTTAGGGATACATTGACTGTTAGGGTGTGGAGCTAAAAGCTTCAACTATTGCAGACATGGAGAGGTTGCTGAGTTCCAAAAGTGCCAGCGTCAGCAGTATAACTGACGTCAGTCACAGATAGTGTAGAAGGCAATCGGTGATGGCAGGGAGTCGGCCGACATCGGCAGAACCAGGCAAGCAGGGACCGACGTCGATCACCTGTGTGTTCTAGAACTGTTCGTTGCACGAACAGTTAGTTAGTTGAACTGAGTGTTTGCATGTTAAGGGGCTAATTATAGTCTCGAGCTGCATGTCTAATTATTGTAGTTAGAGTTCTATTTTTGTATGCATGGGATCCTATTTAAAGACCCATGAGGCATGTATTGTAATAATCAAGAAGGCAAGTAAAGCATTGAAAGCATTGAAGCAAGGTCAAGGAGATCTATAGGTGTAAGGTCAAGGAGATCAGTTGAAGCATTCAAGGAGGGGATTACAACTCAGGTTGTTGAGTTGGGTTGAGCAAGAGAGAGAGGGAAGAAGGTATTGAGGTGTGGCAAGCCTTTGAGGTGAAGGAAGAAGTGGCATCTTTATTATTGTATTTTCTTCTAGTAATATTTAATACAAGAGTGTGTATTGTCTCTCAAATTCTTTGTTGTCTCAAGTTTCTAGTTACTTAATCATTCTGGTATAATTCCATGTTTAATTGCTTATAAGAAAGTAATCAATTGTGCTTCCGTTGGATAAGGGGTTCCTAACAGTTGATATCAGAGCTACGGTTTACAGGGAGCAGGTTATTGTTTTTTGATTAAGTGGAGTTCATCAATGGCAGAAGAAAGTAAGCTACGAAAGGAGAAGTTTAACGGCAAGAATTATCAACATTGGAGGATGCAGATAGAGGATTATCTGTATCAGAAGGATTTGTACTTACCATTGGGTGGGGTTGCATGCAAGCCCACAGATATGAAGGATGAAGAATGGAATGTTCTTGATCGAAAGGCTCTCTATTCCATAAGGTTGAGCCTTGCATCATCTGTGATTTCCAACTTGTCACAGTGTAAGACAACAGAAGAGCTGATAAAGTCCTTGGCAAATTTATATGAAAAGCCCTCAGCATAAAATAAGGTATTTCTTATGAAATAATTATTTACTTTGCAAATGTAGGAAGGTGGATCCGTATATACTCATCTTAGTGATTTCCATGGTTTGGTAAACTAGTTAGCTGTAGTCAATATTGTTTTTGATGATGAAGTAAAGGCTCTCTTGATATTATGCTCTTTACCTGAAAGTTGGGATAGTTTGGTTATGGCAGTAAGTAATTCTGCATCTGCTTCTAAAATCTTAAAAGTTGATGATGTTATGAGTGTGATCTTGAATGAAGAAATATGCAGGAAAAGCATAGGTGAATCATCAGGGAATGCTTTAAGTGCAAAAAGTAGGGGGAGGCAAAGAGAGAAAGTAGAGCAAGGGAAATCAAGGTCGGGAAGGAGATCCGAATCCAAGGGTATTACCTGCTGGTTTTGTGGAAAGAAAGGACACACAAAGAAGGAGTGTTGGTTGTGAGATAAAGAGAATCAACCTGAAGGTAAAGAAGAAGCAAAGGATGCAAATATCATGGTACAGGATGCTCTCATACTTTCTTTGGATAGTCAGGTAGGATCATGGATTTTAGATTCTGGTTCATCTTTTCATGCATCCCCAAACAGATATTTTTTCCATGAGTATGTCCAGGGAGACTTTGGAGTGATTTATTTAGGGGATGGTACACCTTGTCAGATAGTTGGCAAAGGGAAAGTGCAGCTAAAATTGCAAATAGACAACACATGGGTGTTGAAGGAGGTCATGCATGTCCCAGTTGTGAAGTAGAGTTTGATTTCTATAGGAAGGTTGGGTGATGAGGGATGCACAATAACCCTCACAGCAGATTTTTGGAAGGTTACCAAGGGTACACTTGTTTTAGCAAGAGGTAAGAAAGTAGGTACTCTTTATCTATCTACTTGTATTACTGATTCTACTTCTGGTTTATCTACTTCAACTGTAGATTTGAAGATGTGGCCTAATAGGTTAGGTCACATGAATAAGAAGGGAATGGATGTTCATGATTCAAAAGGTATGTGTTCAAATTCGGAAAGCATAGATAGAGTTCATTGCAGGAAAAATAAATTTGATGCTTTTGACAGGAACAAAGAAGCCTTGGTGTTTATGGAGGAGATGAGGAATAGAGATCAGTCACAGGGGCTAAATAATTCTAAGTAGGGTAGTATGGACAGAGGTTTGATCCAAGATGATCTTGTGGATGAAGGTTTCATCACTTACAGGAACACACAGACACCGACGTCGGTCACATGGCACTGACATTGGCCAGACAAGTACCAACATCGATCATGTGTAGACCAGCAGGGTCGATAGAGTCAGTAGGGGAAGACCGACATCAGTTAGGAAGGAACTGACATCGGCAGGGGAGACACCGGCGTCGGCTAGGGGTAACGACATTGGCTGTCAGGGTCAGTGTAGGGAATCGACCTCAGTCGGGAGTAGACTAGGAGATGGCTGAGATTGGTCACTGGAATGGATGATGGGCGGATAGCTAGCTGTCAAGGAGTCTCAAACACCCATATGGAGTTCAGAAAGGGTAAGTGAACCTCATATTCATTATTCACCTTCTTTATATTGCTTACTGATAGTAAAAAACTAGGAAGATGGAAGAAGCAATGCAGGTAGAGTCCAAAAATAGTGGGAGCTTGGCATGGATGAGGAGTGTGAGTCCTTGGAGAAGAACCAAATAGGTATTTGTTGGTAGAGTTGTCAGCTGGAAGAAATCACTGGATAGACGGATGGATTCCCATTTTAGAGAAGAGAGTGGATGGACACGTGAGACAGAAGGCTAAGGTATATAGTCTTGAGTTAGCTGCAGGACAATGGAGGTTTGACCATTGTTTTTATCTTTACCAGGCTCGATAATATTAGCTACATTATCCTGTTACTGTATTGTGTTACTTTTTTTAGGGTTTCATATACAGGGAGTTTTTTGAGCTAAGGGTAAAGTTGGTTTAGAAGTATGTCATGAAGAATTTGGGAGTAGCAAAATTCTTTTGGCATAAGTAACAGATATAGCATCACAATTTGTGTGGTGGTTGGTCTTCAGGGGAGAGATTGAAGAGGGATACAGAGCCAAGGGAACAAAATAGATGGAGTACAGGTACAGGTACAGTTGCAGCTATTTATCTCCAAGTGGGAGATTGTTAGGTTGTGGAGCTAAAAGCTTCAACTGTTGCAGACATGGAGAGGTTGCTAAGTTCCAGAAGTGCTGGTGTCGGCAGTATAATCGACGTCAATCACAGACAGTGCAGAAGGCAACCGACGATGGTAGGGAGTCAGCTAACGTTGGCAGAACCAGGCAAGCAAGGACTGATGTCAGTCGCTTGTGTGTTTCAGAACTGTTCATTGCATGAACAGTTAGTTAGTTAAACTGAGTGTTTGCATGTAAGGGGCTAATTATAGTCTCGAGCTGCATGTCTAATTATTGTAGTTAGAGTTCTATTTTTGTATGTATGGGATCCTATTTAAAGACCCATGAGACATGTATTGTAATAATCAAGAAGGCAAGTAAAGCATTGAAGCATTGAAGCAAGGTCAAGGAGATCTACAGGTGTAAGGTCAAGGAGATCAGCTGAAGCATTCAAGGAGGGGATTACAACTCAGGTTGTTTAGTTGGGTTGAGCAAGAGAGAGAGGGAAGAAGGTCTTGAGGTGTGGCAAGCCTTTGAGGTGGAGGAAGAAGTGGCATCTTTCTTATTGTATTTTCTTCTAGTAATATTTAATACAAGAGTGTGTATTGTCTCTCAAATTCTTTGTTGTCTCAAGTTTCTAGTTACTTAATCATTATGGTATAATTTCATGTTTAATTGCTTATAATAAAATAATCAATTGTGCTTCCGTTGGATAAGGGGTTCCTAACAGTTGGTATCAGAGCTACAGTTTGCAGGGAACAGGTTATTGTTTTTTGATTACAGGTCATTCACAGGGTTTTCTGATTGAGTGGGAGTTCAGCAATGGTAGAAGAAAGTAAGCTACGAATGGAGAAGTTTAACGGCAAGAATTATCAACATTGGAGGATGCAGATAGAGGATTATCTATATCAGAAGGATTTGTACTTACCATTAGGTGGGGTTGCATGCAAGCCCACATATATGAAGGATGAAGAATGGAACGTTCTTGATCAGAAGGCTCTCGGTTCCATAAGGTTGAGCCTTGCATCGTCTGTGATTTCCAACTTGTCACAGTGTAAGACAACGAAAGAGCTGATAAAGTCCTTGGCGAATTTATATGAAAAGCCCTCAGCATCAAATAAGGTATTTCTTATGAAACAGTTATTTACTTTGCAAATGTAAGAAGGTGGATCGGTATATACTCATCTTAGTGATTTCCATGGTTTGGTAAACCAGTTAGCTTTAGTCAATATTGTTTTTGATGATGAAGTAAAGGCTCTCTTGATATTATGCTCTTTACTTGAAAGTTGGGATAGTTTGGTTATGGCAGTAAGTAATTCTGCATCTGCTTCTAAAATCTTAAAAGTTGATGATGTTGTGAGTGTGATCTTGAATGAATAAATACGCAGGAAAAGCACAGGTGAATCATCAGGGAATGCTCTAAGTGCAAAAAGTAGGGGGAGGCAAAGAGAGAAAGTAGAGCAAGGGAAATCAAGGTCAGAAAGGAGATCTAAATCCAAGGGTATTGCCTGCTGGTTTTGTGGAAAGAAAAGACACACAAAGGAGTGTTGGTTGCGAGATAAAGAGAATCAACCTGAAGGTAAAAAAGAAGCAAAGGATGTAAATATCATGGTACAGGATGCTCTCATAATTTCTTTGGATAGTCAGGTAGGATCATGGATTTTAGATTCTGGTTCATCTTTTCATGCATCCCCAAACAGAGATTTGTTCCATGAGTAGGTCCAGGGAGACTTTGGAGTACTTTATTTAGGGGATGGTATGCCTTGTCAGATAGTTGGAAAAGGGAAAGTGCAGCTGAAATTGTAGATAGACAACACATGGGTGTTGAAGGAGGTCATGCATGTCTCAGTTCTGAAGTAGAGTTTGATTTCTGTGGGAAGGTTGGGTGATGAGGGATGCACAATAACCCTCACAGCGGATTCTTGGAAGGTTACCAAGGGTGCACTTGTTTTAGCAAGAGGTAAGAAAGTAGGTACTCTTTATCTATCTACTTGTATTACTGATTCTACTTTTGGTTTATCTACTTTAGCTGTAGATTCGAAGATGTGGCCTAATAGGCTGGGTCACATGAATAAGAAGGGAATGGATGTTCATGATTCAAAAGGTATGTGTTCAGATTCAGAAAGCATAGATAGAGTTCATTGCAGGAAAAGGAAATTTGATGCTTTTGATAGGAATAAAGAAGCCTTGGTATTTACGGAGGAGATGAGGAACAGAGATCAGTCATAGGGGCTGAATAATTCTAAGCAGGGCAGTATGGACAGAGGTTTGATCCAAGATGAGCTCACGAATGAAGGTTTCATCACTTACAGGAACACATAGACACTGACGTCGGTCACATGGCATCGACATCGGCCAGATAGGTACCGACATCGATCATGTGTAGACCAGCAGGGTCGGTAGAGTCGGTAGGGGAAGACCGATGTCGGTTAGGAAGGAACCAATGTCAGCAGGGGAGACACCGACATCGGCCAGGGGTAATGACGTCGACAGTCAGGGTTAGTGCAGGGAACTGACATCGATCGGGAGCAGATTGGGAGATGGCCGAGATCAGTCACTAAAATGGATGATGGGTGGACAGCTAGCTATCAAGGAGTCTCAAACGCCCATATGGAGGTCAGAAAGGGTAAGTGAACCTCATATTCATTGTTCACCTTCTTTATATTGCTTACTGATAGTCAAGAACTAGGAAGATGGAAGAAGCAATGCAGGTAGAGTCCAGAAATAGTGGGAGCTTAGCATGGATGAGGAGTGTGAGTCCTTGGAGAAGAACCAAACAGGTATTTGTTGGTAGAGTTGTTAGCTGGAAGAAAGCACTGGATAGATGGATGGATTCCTATTTTAGAGAAGAGAGTGGATGGACACGTGAGACAGAAGGCTAGGGTATATAGTCTTGAGTTAGCTGCAGGACAATGGAGGTTTGACCATTGTTTTTATCTTTACTAGGTTGGATAATATTAGCTACATTATCCTATTACTATATTGTGTTACTTTTTGCAGGGTTTCATATACAGGGAGTTTTCTGAGCTAAGGGTAATGTTGGTTCAGAAGTATGTCATGAAGAATTTGGGAGCAGCAAAATTCTTTTGGCATAAGTAACAGATATAGCATCACAAGTTGTGTGGTGGTTGGTCTTCAGGGGAGAGCTTGAAGAGGGATATAGAGCCAAGGGAACAAAATAGATGGAGTATAGGTACAAGTACAGTTGCAGCTATTTATCTCCAAGTGGGAGATTGTTAGGTTGTGGAGCTAAAAGCTTCAACTGTTGCAGACATGGAGAGGTTGCTGAGTTCCAGAAGTGTTGGCATTGGTAGTATAACTGATGTCAGTCACAAACAGTGCAGAAGGTAACTGGTGATGGCAGGGAGTTGGCCGATGTCAGTCGCCTGTGTGTTCCAGAACTGTTCGCTACACGAACAGTTAGTTGAACTGAGTGTTTGCATGTTAAGGGGCTAATTATAGTCTAGAGCTACATGTCTAATTATTGTAGTTAGAGTTCTATTTTTGTATGCATGGGATCCTATTTAAAGACCCATGAGGCATGTATTTTAATAATCAAGAAGGCAAGTAAAGCATTGAAGCATTGAAGCAAGGTCAAGGAGATCTACAGGTGTAAGGTCAAGGAGATCAACTGAAGCATTCAAGGAGGGGATTATAACTCAGGTTGTTGAGTTGGGTTGAGCAAGAGAGAGAGGGAAGAAGGTCTTGAGGTGTGGCAATCCTTTGAGGTGGAGGAAGAAGTGGCATCTTTCTTATTGTATTTTCTTCTAGCAATATTTAATACAAGAGTGTGTATTGTCTCTCAAATTCTTTGTTGTCTCAAGTTTCTAGTTACTTAATCATTCTGGTATAATTCCATGTTTAATTGCTTATAAGAAAGTAATCAATTGTGCATCTGTTGGATAAGGGGTTCTTAACATTGACATGGATTAGAAGATGCACGTGATGTGTATTGATGAATCAAAGCATTTCAATGATTTTTAGGCCTAACTTGAATTATTTACAAGAAGTCACTTCGATGTCCATTTAGACATAGAAGTGTCAAAAAAAGAGTTTTTACAATTTTCCCTTGTTTTAGAAGGTGTTGTGAGACATAAGCAAAGTAACGTCTTCTCAAAGAATAAAAAATCTATTAAGAAGAAAAAGAAGATAATGCTTGAAGAATGATGCTCCAAATAAAGTTTAGGAAGCTTATGATGATGCCCCCTTGAGGGAGTGGATAACACATATGATTGATGGATGGTCCCTCAAAAGGAATCAAGAAAATAATGAAATTAACCCATGGGTGAGATTAATCCAATTGAGATAATGCTTGAATGAATTGATTTAAAAGTATTGGTTTCCCCAAAGGTGGTTATAATCAATAACAAATGTTGAGATATTAATTTGCCTAAATGTGGTTATAATTAGTGACACATGCATGTTCCCCAATAGGGCAGATGATTCAAAATAATGATTTGTACAAAGTTTATTATAATCATTAAGATGACCTAGGTTAAATAATGATTTTTCCCCAGTATAGAAGATTTGATCATGATAAATTGGTTGTGCCCTAGTAGGGCAGATTGATAATAATAACTCAAGGATATAACCAGGTACATAGATTAAATATGAAAAGGTGAAAACATAGATGTAATGGTATAATGACTAAAGAAGCCACAAATAACCAAGTACATGAGGATGTACAAAGTGATAAAAGAAATGATTGGAAGAATAGTGGTGGTTGAGCTGACCTGAGATATGTTATGTATCCAAGTGTTATCTACATAGTCTAAATGGACCTTAGGATAAACCTAAAAGTGAGATAAAATGGGATGAGAAGTAGAATAGAAGAATAATAAGTGATTGATGTGAATGATTTAGTTGTACCTACCAATGTGGAGATGTTTATCGCTATTAGCATTGATAAAACTAGAATGGTTAATGGGTTGATTTGATCAAGGAGGGTGGGAGGATTTGCCAAGGTGAATAAGGAGAAGTTTTTATGACACCATTGCTTGTAATATCCATTGGGATGAATTTTTTTATAGCATGTGATAGTATGCATCATGATATAAAACACCATGATAACCTAGTCATAAGGTGCATAAGGACTGACTCCTGATCTAATAAATAATTTTTAAAAATGCACCAATGATAAAAACCATGATGATAATATTGATATATGAATATGGATAGACTCAAGTACAATACACAATTAATCACTCAATGAACGTATATATATACTGATTCAAGGCATAACAATGAAAGCAAAAAACTAGGAAAACAAATAAACAAATAACTAAGAAAATAAAAACATAGAAGGCTCAATGGAATATAAATAGATGGTGCCCCCAAGCAAAGCTATATTTAAGGGAAAAACATGTGGAGATAAGATATCCTAATATAGGCTTCATGCTTTGATGTTGACCCAATAGGATGAAAGCTATAAAATTGGCCTAAAAGTGTGAATTAGACACATATAATGAATTTATTCCTATAAAGTGGGTTAAGGATTGGTGACTCAGTTTAGACAGGACAAAGCTTTTTGAATTTTGAGGCTTAATATCTCTCTAGGAGATTGTAAGCCAATTTTTTTAATTTTTAGGATTTTGAAATGTTGTGAATGTTTTGTAATTTTAAGGTATCTTAACTCATTATATTTGATAAGATATGACTCATAAAATTTCAAGAGTGTTGACCAAGGTTGAACACAAAATGGTAAGAGCATGGCATAAACCAAAGGTAAAGTAATGCATCTATTTTAAATGGACAATACACACATTGGTGACTCACAAAATGGTGAAAATGTTCAAACTTAAAGTGATAAAAAAATAGTGAGAGAAAAGGAATCTGACTAGGTAGTAACAAGTTTGTAGATTAGGAAAAGGGCCTAGTATAAAAAGAATTGCAAGGTAAAGTGACAAGGTATGGTAAACGTGTTTCTCCTAATTTGCCCATAGGCAGTTATAATTAAGAAACAATGACATGAGTTAATGAGACTAATTTGCCTAAAGGCAATTATAATTAGTAGCATGGGGTGGGACACTGATTTACCCAAAATCAATTATAATTAATAACACTTATAATGAAATGAAAAATGTAACTGCCAAACCACTATCATACTAGTTCAAAATACTACCTCTATTTAGAATATTGAATCGACTACTAAAATTTTATATGAATCCTCTTTCTGAAGGTGTTAGAAGAACAAATGGATCAAAACCAAGGTCAAAAAGGTGGGAAGTTAGGGTAAAATAACATCATTTGATAGTGAAGATATGGTAGTAATGGTATATGGTATGATATAAGGATGGTGATGTTATGACAATTGGATATAATGGTAATAGGGTTGCCCCAAAGTGACAAGGTAAGGTAAATGGTAGAATATGTAACAATGACAAGGTGAATGGTAAATGGTTTGGCAATGTAAATGGATCCATTTTTTTTGTTGATGTATAGATTCATGCCCATATTAGTATATGATACAACCAAAATAGTCAATTATGTAAATTACTATCCCACACCGCTTCTAAATAGTTGTTATGTCAATAACTTGTTGTTGATTTGGGATCCAATAATGTTGTTTTGATATTCATTGGTTGTTGATTATGTTTCCTCCAAACTTTGAGATAATATGTCTTTGTAGCATTTGTAAAGGAAAGTGTGGCTAGGGATGGTAAATATGGATAAACATTGGCTAAAAGGTCTAATTTGGTAATGTAGATATGGATCATAATGGAATGCATAATGGTTGGGAAATAAATGAAGGTTGGGATTTTTAGGTACACATAATGTTTATGATTCTAGTGAGACATAATTTTGGTTGTGGAAGGCCAAAGACTTTTGAATATACTCTCAATAGGATCACCAAATTTTTATGTTGTTTGGGCCTTGGAGTAGCTGCCATCTAATTATGTTGTAGATTAGAAGATTTACTAATGTTATTTTTTAGAATGTCTTCATCAAGTAATGAAGAATTATTATGCTCAGTGAATGGTGCCTTAAAGAGACTTTCACCAATAAATTTATCTTGATTTTCCCATAGTGCCTCTAAAACGGTTTCATTAATAAATATTGACTTTTGACTTTGATTGTCTTTTAACACCTCAAACAAGGTTTCACTAGAAGATGTTAAGTTTAGAATTTGATTACCCCCTCACACCTATAAAAAGGTTGTACTTGGAGATTGTTCCTCTTCTACATGAATGTGGTTTTGGTCCCTCAAATATGCTAAAACTAAAATGTTTCCATAGATGCAGTTCAACAAGTTTTGATTATGTTGATCCTAATCAATACTTTGTGGGAGGTGGAATGCTTATATAATGGCTATGTTGGGTGGAATTAATGACATGTGTAATGGAAATGGAATGGGAAGGGGTAGCACAATCCTTATATAAAATAGTATAAAAACTTGTTTCAAATCTAAAGTAATCATCCTCAAAAACCATGGAAGGATAAAAATGTATTGAAATTGATATACAAGGCATGTATAACCAATGTTTTAATAGCCATGAATGTATTCTAATTCTAAAGTTGAGTCTGTCTCAAGGGAATCTAAATATGATGTTGAGATTGACATTGGTTATGATTTTGATGCTAAATTTGATATCAATTTAAAAAGAGAATCAGACTTTAATGTTAATTCTTCATCTGGTGTGGTGACAAATATGTCATGTTGAATGTTTGGTATTGTATGAGTAATGGCTTGGGGTTGAATAATGGGTTCTTCATAAATATTCTCAACTAAGGACTCCACAAAGGCTAGATTTTCAAAGTGAGGATCCTTAACAAAAGGAAAATAGTCAACATGCAACTCCACAGAGACTAGCTTATCAAAGTGAGGCTCCTTAAAAATAGGGCAATGGTCGAGATAATGATTCTAACAAAGGTGGTTATAATCATTAGGGGGTGACTCAACAAATACTAGCTTGTCAAAGTGAGACTCTTCAACCAAAGGGAAAGGGTCAAAGGGTTATTTAACATAGGTTAATTTATCACAAATAGGTGTTTCAACAAAAACATCATGGATTGGTTGGTTCTCATGTATTTGGTTTACATTTAGTTGTAAAATCTCAGATTTGGACACATCTTGGTCTTTGAATAATGTATCTTGGAGAAGTAATGAATGATTTTGTTCTAGCTCAACAATCAACATGGATTTTCTAAAGTGGGGGGAGTTTGGTAATGGATGAAAAATGGCTTGTGGTTTGATAATGATCTCTTCATAAATAGGCTCATCTATGATGAGCTTAATAAAGATTTATTGGGGGTTTAGGATGGTAAATGTGACCTGTTTATTCATAATTTCACAACTTTGTTGGGATAATGAGCTACTAGAGTTTGAAGGGCCTAGAATTTTAATGAACAGGTGTTGAAAATAACTTGGTTATTGATACAAGCCAAAGGAAAAGGGCCTATAATGGTAATGAATGGGAATTATAGAGCTTGGTTACTAATGTAGGCTAAATGATGAGGGCCTAGAATGGTAATGAATGGCCACTACAGAGCTTGCTTGATAATGCAAGCCAAAGGAAGAGGGCCTATAATGGTAATGAATGGGTGTTATGGATCTTGGTTGCTAAGGTAGGATGAATGATGAGGGCATAGAATAGTAATGATTGGGAACTACAGATCTTGGTTACTAATGTAGGCCAAAGGATGAGGGCCTAAACTGGTAATCCTTAGGCATTTCAAAGCTTGGTTTTTAGCCTAGACCAAAGGAGGATTATTAACATAGGTGGTAGATGGGATACCATTATCATTAAAAGGGTGAACATGGTATTTTAATTGTCTTAAATAAGGGTGATCATATTATATGATAAGTGACATGGCTGGGTTTGGTAATTAACCTAAATAAGGTGGTCTTGTTTTATGAAAATGTTCTTTGTCTAGGCATAGGTTTAGGTTTGAAAGTGGCATTGGTTTAGGAATAGGTACTTAGTCTATTATTATAAAAAGTTTAAGCTTGGACTAGAATGGAACTCATTTCCAAGATTGGAAATAATAAACTTGGTCTAAAATGTTTTCAAGGTCTAATGTCAAATTTCTCACACAAATGGTCCTAGTTTTGGTAAAGTGTTTATAATAATTCTAATCTAGGTCTAAAAATGAAAATGTTGCTAGGTCTTTTAGAAACACAACACAAAAGCTATAATTAAAAATAATTAGGTCTAAAAAGGAAAGGGAAAAGTACTAGGTCTTTTGGAAACACAACACAAAATCTAGACTTGGAACACACTAGGTCTTAAAACTAAAGGTAAAAATGGCAAGACAATTAATTTAATGATTGGAAACACTTGGACTCAAACTAGGCATACAGATTCAAAACACAAACTTGACCTTTGGTAAAAGACATTGGACTTTAGGCATATGCATAAAAATAATTGGGAAAGTCAATTCCAATTATGCAAAAATAAGAATGAGGAGTAAAACATTCAATCCCAAGTGATGAGCAAGACTCAAATGTGAACTATCCATAATTAAGGTTTTACTTGGAGAAGGAGTTTTGACCTTATTTTAATCAACAAAAGAGATGAGAGGCATATAAAAAAGAGACCATTTCAAAAATATGGGCACAAAATATCTTTAAAGTAAGCAAGGAACTAGTCCAAGTTGTGGAATCTAAAAGTGAGAAGTAAATGTCTAAGCCAAAATTAAGTGAGGCATAGGCATAAACCAACCAATGTTTGAATCTGAATTTCACAAGACCAATTTTAAACCTAGTTTAGAAGACTTGGTTTCTCAAATGGACAACATTTTAGGCAGAAATAGATGACATAACAAGACTAATCATAAACCAAAAGGCATACTTAATTTGGAACTCAATTTGACACATGGTAAAAATTTTGAAACAAAATGAGCAGCGTAATGACATTATCTCACTCAAAAGGTGTGACAATGTTTTTGCTTCAAAAATCTAATGCAAAGACTTGGGATGAAATGAGAAACATGATGACATTATCTCACTCAAAAGGTGTGACAATACTTTTTCTTCAAAAATCTAATGTAAATACTTAGGATGAAATGGGTAGCATAGTGATGCCCCTTTCAAATATGTGACACAAAAGTTTTGACAAATGTCTAAGGCAAAGTGTGGCATCAAATGAATGACATAAAACCTCTTTAGGAAAATAATGGAATATAAATATGTTATTGGCTCATGATGTGTTTTGGACATGTGTTTTGATAAACAAAGATAGTTTTTGAATCAAAATAATGAAAGTAAAAAGGAAAAGACACAAAAACACTTAAGTGTATCATCCTATTTCAAAAAATTGACAAGGTGGATTCATATTACCAAATTATGTCTATATACTCATTATTGAGAGTAAATAAATTTTTGATCCAAAAACTTAAATGCACATTAAAATTTGGTTTTTTAGGCCCTCTCTTCTCTCAAGAATTCATATGGTGATATAAAACTTTGAGCTACTCACCCTGTACTGACAATATTTTGTGACAAGTGGGGTTTGTCTAAAACTATAAGTTTTTTGCATCCTATATGGTCCTAAGTGTGGTTAACACTAGAGATAAAATCACGTCAATTGAGTCCATATTGGATAACTTACTATGCAAGGATATATTCCTTTGCATAGTGACTCCATCTATGTACTTCTTAGAGGATCCCCCTGGCTCAGATTTTTGCTATAATTAGAGATGTTAGCCTCTCAACCCCCTGGCAATCAAATTATCTTGTGCCCTTGTTTATATACCCTACCATGGAGTGGGGTTTAAATGATGTTGGGAGATGAAATACCAGGTCAATACTTCCCAAAAGAACTTATGGGGAGGTGATGAAATCCCTCCTGCAAGCCAATATGTAATAAAATAAATATAAGACTTTAAGGTTAATTTTAAAATCATCTAATTCATTTGGATCTTAGGGAGTTCCTTAACAAAATTCTTTCTATGCATGCACTAAGTGAAAAAAATCAATGGATAAAGTGATTTGGTCATTTGAATTCCCTAAAGGGGATGGGGGGAGAGCATACATGCTAAGTCTATTTTGTAAAAACACATAATAAACAAATAAAATGATAAACAAGTAAGGCCTTAAGATAATTTAGTATAAGTTTGAGTTTGTTTTTAGCAAATCAAGCAAAATATGATCTGAATTTTAACTCCTTGGATTTGTTTGTTGATTTTTGAACTTTGAAAAACAAAAAACAAAGAAACTAAACAAATTTTTGGCACCAAATATAAATGTGTGTTAAAAATTTAAAGTTCTAAAAAAAGTTCTTCCTTGGCCTTTGGGTCCTATAAAAAAAATTAGTGGGTTTTCTTGTTACTTGGAAAAAGTGATATCCTTGCAAATTAACTCAAAGAAGCACAAACTCACCTCTCTGGAATGATTTCAAAGTTATGTAGGAAACTAAAAACTACTTAATTGCTCTATCATAAAAAACACAGTCAAACCTATATGTTTGAAACATAGAGTGGGCAATTTTGTAGTTTTTAAACAATTTTACCACTTAATTTGATGATTTTGATATTCCAAAAGACAAATTCATAGTTCAGGTAGACAATTTTATACTTTAAGTGATAATTTTACAGTTTAGGCAGGAATTTTATGATTCTAGGAAACCTACAATAGAACATATAAACATAGGGATAATTTTATGGTTTATAGTGATTTCACAATTAGAAAAAATGATTTTGAAGTTCCACAAGATGAATTTATAGCTAGGCAGAATGATTTTGCAACCTAAAAATGTGATTTTGCTCTCCTAAATAATGATTTCATTGATAAAAACAATAATTTTGCTACTGAAATTAACAAACTCCCAAATATAAACCAATTTTATAGTTAGTTAAAAAAATACAAAGAGAAAGATCCTTTTTTTGTAGGACAATTATGTTATTTTCTCACCAATTTCACCATTTATAACCTTGATTTTGCTATTTTGTAGGGCTGAGGCTAAATCAAGGCAATTTCATAGTTTTTAAAGATGAATTCATAGATTCAATTGATGATTTCATGGTTTACCTTTTTGAATTTATAATTACATAGTCATGAATTCATGAAGACATTTTAGTGTAGTGCTTTTTTCCATTGGGTTTTTCCTACACAACCTTATGGCCATTCTATGTCGATTAAGCTTACTTAGGTTAGTTATAAAAGGGTCACATAGGTTAGTTTCATTTTAATGTAATTATCTAATTAGGAAAATTTGAGGCTTTCTCATTTTGTCTTAATTTTTTCTATATGTACCCCACATTTTTACTTTAGAAGGTTAGACAGGTTAATGCAATTTTATTCAAGCAGGTCATATTTTTCAATATTATTGTGTGAAGACAAGATTCTTCCTCTTTTGTAATTTATCTATGATTTTATTGCTCCATACATAGATTTGCTTAATCTTTTATGCAAGGATCCAAGATCATGGCCAATTTGACATGATATCAAAGCCATTTTTTCCAGTATTGTAGCAATCTTTGTGTTGAAATATTGCATACATTCGTTATTCCAACATAAAGAAGCGTTTTATGGGATTACTTGGAGAATTAGTGCAAAAATTTCTACTAGAGCATCAGATCTCAAAAATGACTATGTTATTGGTTTTCGAAGGTATCAAAACCCTTGGATCAACTATAAACATGACCTAGTTATAGATTAATTAATTTTTCCTTTCTTTTTGACATTTTAAGGCCCTATTTTTCATTTTCTACAAAAATCCATACTTCTTATATTGTTTTACAAAATTGCATGCTAGGTTTTCTTCCACAGTTCAAAATCTCAAATGGGTCTCTTAAAAAATTTCCATCACTAAATTATTTTGGACTTTTTTAGCTTGCCTCAATTTGCATGTTATCATACCTTTACATTACTTGGACTTACAAGGGGTCATTACTTGAAACTTTGCCTACCTTAAGCAAAGTAGGTCTAAAACTCTAGCATACACTACAAAATACCAACTAAGAGTTGTGGGGGTCTATTGCTTACTCAAGTTTTCAAACACCGATTACTTATGAAAGTCAAGTATTCTAGGAAGTCTGATTACTCTTCTAAGACCAACCCAAACTTTGGAAGGGTCATTACTACTTGGATATGTAGGGTACCACTACAACCTTCTTCCATTCATTAAAGTAGTTCAAGAAGTCTAATTACTCTTTTGAGATAGAAATAGACTTTTGAATGGGAATTACTACTCAGAGTTGCAAGGTACCTCTACTTCACTCAAAATTTTCCATTTTTGGAAAGGGTCCAAGAATGTGTAGAAGTAATAACTTGTAAGTGCCATAACTTTCAATTTTTAGCTCCATTTTAGGTGCTATTTTTTAAAAAGTACATATTTTTTCAATCTCTATGCATTGGCAATATTTTTTAGGCCCTTTGCAATATCCATTTTATTCATGGTATAATGGCTTAAAACTTACTCCAAACCTTTTGTACCTTTCTTGGATGCATTATCAGTTATGTGTGACATCTCTCTTATACTCTCTCACACTAATTGCTTATAGACATATTCTCGGTGGTGCTCGATGTCTAATATTGAGTATGTGTTACATTATAATTTAAAGGGGGGTCTCATTGATAGTTCAAGAGGGTTCTTGTACTATGTGAAATCTATTTTTTTGCTTTCATCTCAATTATGTAAATTATATCAATATAATTTTCACTAATAGATCTAAAATCTATTAAACCACTCACATCATTTAATTATATCGACTAGAAGTCTAAAATGCAACTTGCTTTGAGAGGTAAAGGACTCTATCAGATCACTATGGGTGAGGAAACTAATTCATCTACAGATGTAGAAAAGTTTAAGTGGTAAAATAGATGTGATGAGGCTTATGGTTTCATATGATTTTTAATGTCTCCCAACCTCCTATTTCATTTTAAATATCAAAAAACTCCCAATGAAGTTTGGATCATCCCAAACAAGCTTTTTGGAGTACAAGACACCATGAGGGGTCATGAGTTGGAGAATGAGCTCATCATATTGAGCCTAGGTGACTATGACACCCTAAAAGACTTATTTATAAATTTTAAATCACTGAGACTATAATTTAAACAATGTGGCATTGAGAAAATAGATGACCAGTTGATTCTATCCATGCTTGCAAAACTGGGTCATGACTATTCAATTTTCATCTCTACATTTCATGCTACCAAATATACACTTGGATCCACTTAGAAAATTACATAATTTGATGAATATTTTGGAAATATAACTTATGAGAAAGATAATTTGGTTCAAATAGGTGCACTGAAGTCTTCAAAATCACATGCCTTGATTGTCAATTAGGATAAGAAGAAGGCTTTTAGCAGTGGAAAATAGGAGAAAAAACTATCTAAACTAGATCATGAGCACAAAAATAATAAAAAATAAAATGCCAAGCCTAAGGCATCATCAAATGATTCCTCCTCAAGTGAGAAACCTAAGAAGGAGAAATGCAAATGTAACTTTTGTAAGAAACTTTGGCATGATGAATCTCAATGCATGAAAAAGACGATTGACACCTTAACTAAGATGCTTGAGAAGAATAACATCAGTGTTCCTGAATCCTCAACTCAAAACACATTCACACAAGATTTTATAAAGGCTAAAGTCAACAAAAAGGGTAAAAACAAGGGCAAAGAACTTGTTGCAGTAGCTTCTCAACCTTTGACTTTGGTTATTAATTCAAGTACTTCCTATCACATGGACTCCTTAGAGGATGTAATTTTAGAAATAGAGGCATGTTTTGTGCCTTTAATTCTCATGGGTGATGACACTTCAGTTGAATTCAGTGGTAAAATATTATTTGAAGTAAGTGATGGGACCTTTAATGATGTTCTATGTGTTCCTTCACTATCCACCAATATTTTATCAGATTACCAAATCAATCACATAGGTACAAGGAAGTGAGTTGAGTTTACACCTAATTTAGTGGTTATCAAATAGATACATAGTGACACCACAATGGATTATGGGAAGGCCAATCATCAATCTAGGTTGTATACCTTCTCATAATTTTCCCTAGATCAACCTTGAATTGCATTAATTACTCATGCAGATGGAGTGAGTAAAATATGGCATGAATGGTTTGGCCATTTAAACTACCATTACCTAGAGTAACTTAGTCATTAGGACATGGTTTTAGGGTTTCCTAAATTCAAATTATTATATGGCCTATGCAATGGATACATTCTTGGCAAGCATTCAAAAGAGAAATATGATAGGTGCAAAGCAAAGAGAGCTGAACAGATGCTGAAAATTGTCCACAGTGACATAGCAGGTCCATTTCCAAAACCTTCATTCAACAAGACCAGATATATGCTCACATTCATTGATGAATTTTTGAGGTACACCTAGGTGTTTTTTCTCAAAAATAAATTTGAGGTCTTTGATCACTTTAAGGACTTTAAGGCACTTGTGGAGAAGCAATTAGATTGTTCCATCAAAATTTTAAGGACTGACAATGGTGAGGAGTATATCAAAAATAGGTTTGAGTATTTTTTCAGATTAGAGGGGGGTTAGATGCAACACATAGTTCCATACAGTCCTTATTAGAATGGTTTGGCCAAACATAAGAACTATTTATTGAAGGAAATGACCAACTACATGTTTCAATCAAAGTCTCTTACTCCTTAATTTTGGGTTGAAGCAATAAACTATGCATGCTACATTTAGAACCATGTTACATATAAAGCCTTAAAATTAATTAATCCTTTTGAAGCTTGGGATGGTCACAAGCCCATAATGGATCACTTTCGAGTGTTTGGATCACCAACAATGGCTTGTGTTGACAAGAAGAAATGTAAGGTAGTGGACCCTCAGAATTAGACTTGTATCTTTATGGGGTATCTAGAGAGTGATAAGGGATATAGGTTTTTCCATACTAAAAATCATGAGTTATTCATAAGAGTGTCAAGTTTCATGAGGGCCCACTTAAACTCACTACTAGCACTCTAAACACTTCAAAAGTCTCATTGGACATTGATTCCACCTCAGACAATGACTTGGATCCACCTTAAAATCCTCTTGATGATCATGATGACTCTTCTTCTTCAATTTTAAGTGATGAGAGTAGTGATGAGGATTATCCTCCTCCATCTCACACTCACACTTCAAATGATTATGAATCACCTCCTAATTCTCTAATCTCATACAATTTTGGTCCCACTTGGGCCAAATAGACACTTCAAAGTGATAAAAAATGGGTTAAAAATCCATCAAATATGAGGCAAACACGTTCATAGTTTTAGGGGACTTCACATACCTACCTGACCATTACCTCGGATTTGTAAACCTTTCATGAGGCATCTAGCATTCCAGAATGAGATTTTGTTATGCAAGAGGAATATAGTTTCCTAATCAAGAATAAAGCATGGGACTTGGTCCCTCTTCCTAAAGGAAGAAATTTGGTTCATTAAAAATGGGTTTATCAAACTAAGTATGGTGAAATTGGGTCTATTGATAAGTACAAAGCTCATTTGGTTGTAAATGGGTTTTATCAAGTGCTTAGCATAGACTACATCGAGACATTTTCTCCTATAGCCAAGATGATGTCTATTAGACTCACTCTAGCCATCGCAGTCGTATATCAATGGGATGTTCACCAAATGAACATCAAGAGTGATTTTCTACATGATGACCTCAAAGAAGAGATCTACATGGAGTAACCACAAGGTTTTGTGGAAGATTCTTCCTTGGTCTGTAAACTCAATAAATTTATCTATAAACTCAAACATGTCCCTCATGCATGCATGCCAAGATAGACTCCTTTCTCCTCATAGTCAGTTTCACTAGATGCCCCTCAAATCTAAATGTCTACATATTATAGTAGGATGATTATCTAATGATCTTAGTTCTCTATGTGGATGACTTAATGATTATAGGGAGCTCATGATCATCTATCTCAATAGTGAAAAATGCACTTTTAGATAGATTTTCTATGATAAAAATGGGATTATTGCATTATTGCTCATGATTGAAATCATTCAATAAAATTTTGGGATAATTTTATCAAAATCTAAGTGTTCTCTTGATTTTATTGTGAGGTTTAACATGGTTGATTATAATCTAGGTCCTCCTCCCTTCTTGTATGGTGTGAAGCTTAAGGTTGATTATCCTACACCATTAGTTGATGCAACTCCATATCAACAACTTGTGGGTAGTCTTATCTATCTCACACACACTAGACTTGGCATATCCTATGTAGTTGTCATGCTCTCTTGGTTTATGTAGGAGCCACATGAATTACATTAGAAAGTAGTTAAGTGGATTATGTACTACATTAAGGGTGTTTACAACTATGGGATACACTATAGAGCAAAAACATAGGTTGATTTGATCAAATACATAGATTTAGATTGGGTTGGAGATACTCAAAGTTGAAAGTCCACTTTAGGCTACAATTTTTCACTTGGTTTGGGTCTAATAAGTTGCTCAAGTAAGAAGTAGTATGCAGTTGCTTTATCATCTACAAAGGGAAAATATAGAGGGGATGTCAATGCCACCACTAAGGAAATCTAGCTTTAGGGAAATCTCACTGAGTTTGGTATCCAATTTCATAAGCCAATAATTATCTACTATGACAACTAAAGTAATATCCAGATTTGTAGGAATTTAGTTCTCTATCAAAGGACCAAACACATAGAGATTCGCATGCACTTCATCAGGGAACTTATCAATGAGAATTTCATTGATATTTGATATTTTCCAACATCAAAAAAGATTTTAGATATGCAGACTAAGCCTTTCACAAAAAGTAAATTTGTTCATCTATGAGCTCTCAATGGGTTTAGTGCTACTCTACTTTCTTCTTCCTCCTATGGAGATTCTTCACTATGTATTTCGGCACCTCATCAAGCTTTCAATGTTGGGACCCAATTATCATCTCACCTAAGCTATGCTTAAGGGGGGGTGTTAGTGTAGTGCTTTTTCCCATTGGGTTTTTCCTCATGGCCTTATGGCCTTATGCCCATTCTATGTCAATTAAGCTTCCTTAGGTTAGTTATAAAAGGATCACATATGCTAATTCTATTTTAATATAATTAAGAAAATTAGAGGATTTCTCATGTTGCCCTAATTTTCTATATATGTACCCCAATTTTCCACATTATAAGGTTAGATAGGTTAATGTGATTTTATTCAAGTAGGTCATATTTTAAAATATTTTTGTGTGAAGACAATCTTCTTCCTCTTTTGTAATTTATCTATGATTTCATTTCTCCATACATATATTTTCTCAATCTTATGTGCAAGGATCCAAGATCGTGGTTAATTCAACAAGACATAGTCACAAGGAAAAAAATGGAAAATTTAGAAAAAAATCAAGAAAGTAAGTTTTATAATGAAATATTCTTAGCTCCAAAAGGCTCCCAAGATCATCCATTTATACTTATGGGGTGTGCAGTCTTGTTAGGCATGCCATTATGTAGCATAGGATTATGAAGAAGATATTTAATCTCTTATTAGTGAATACAATTTAAACCAAACAAATTTAATGTAAACTAATAATTATTGTCTATGTACTAGGATGAGCATAAATAACAAGAATACAATTAAGTCAATTAAAATCACAAAAGAGAAACTCCCTTTGTACTTCCTTGTAACTCTAAATCTGCTTGTTGAGGTAATTGGTTTTCTTAGCTATGTGCTCAAGAAATCTTTGTCAATAAATCTCCATTACTCTACTTATCCTTAGCACCTTGGTAATGTTGGTTGGCTTTAGCCTAGCTTGGTTTATGAAATGGGAATGGTAACACTACAATGAAGCTTTTTGGAGGTATTTTGGCAAAATAATATTACACATAAAAATAGTTGCATCTATTTGAGCATAATAACTTTACATCAAGAGAGATTAAAGATCAATGGATGAGGTCTTGTATTCATATCCTCCAAAGCTAATTCTCACCCAAGTGTAGTTAGGTTAAAACTAACCTTAGGGGAATTAAGGCTAACCCTAGTTGAGTTAAGGAGGGGCACAAGCCATTTATATTTTTAATTAATAGGCATGTCTCACAAATCTAGATATTTATTTGATATTTTATGAGTGCTTGACAACTCAAAAAAATGATGTCATGATGATGTCATCAATTTAGATTTATGAATTTTTTAAAATATAAATTTAATAATTAATTAGCCATGGAAATTTCACCTATGCATTTAATTATGTTTAACCAATTAAGCAATGATGATCAAGTTAATTGACATTTCTAAATTTTGACAAGTTGTCCCTCACACATGGTAAAAAAGGTTAATTTTTTAGGTTACAACTTGATTAGAGATGAATTGGAGGAAGATGATGATTGTGTATAGTGCATTGACTCAGTTATGGATAGATTGACATAGATTAAAAGATGTACATTATGTGCACTAATGAATCAGAGCATTCTAGTGATTTTTAGGTCGAACTACATTATTTGCAAGAAGTCCCTTTGATGTTTATTTAGAAATATAAGTGGCCAAAAAATAGTATCTACACAAAGTAGATAATCAAATTGATTCTCACCCACCATTAATGGCCTTAAAAATGAAATAGTTATTATTTTCATCTAAACCCTTCACCTATAATAATGCCATACCATCATGGTATGACCCTAATAAAAAAATTTGGTTTCATTTCGAAGTGGGTCATTCTCATGAAACATGTTATGGGCTTGTCCATTTTAATATTTATTTTATGTTAAGTGACACATTTAACCATGATGTTATGATCAAATTACATCATCATGATTATGTCAAAACTTCCCAAAAGAAATAGGTTACCAATACCACATCTTCTAAACCTCAAAAATATTATTCTACCCCTAACATTCGACTTTAAAAAAATAATATTTGTGCAATTGATGCTGATTATAATCAGTATTATACAAATTATCAATATGTGAATGCAACAAAAGTCAATTATAGATGAAAACCTGCTCACAAAGACCCTATCACTAAACCTAAGAAACCTTCCACCAATGAACAATTACTTAAAGATACTACAACTATTACACCCACATCTTCTTTATCAAATGAGTAAACACTTCTATAAATAGAGCTCCAATCTAATTATCTTATTCTCATGAAAAACATTGTATCTCATAAACCTCATGTTGGTATTTGTCCTCTAAATTACATTAGAATTATTTGGAAGAACTTCATTCAATGCCTTGTAAAATTCCCCTTATAGAGTTAGTTTGTGCTTCTCCATATCATCATAAATTCCTTATGCAACAATTACAAGGTATCAAAGAAACACCATCACTTGATTCATAAATCCCTTCCAAATATCCTTCACTTACAGATGTGAATACAATTGAAACCATTTATACATCCTCCAAACCATCCATAGAATTTATTACAAAGGTTACGATTAAGGATGAGATTATTTTTTGAGCTAACGATCCACCCCTCTTTATTAAAATTATAATTAATAATACCAGTTTTCAAAAAGTCTTAGTAGATGAAAGATTAGGTATTAATGTTACTTCTCTTTGGTTAATACAAAAAATTGGATACACCAAATAAAACCTTAAACAAACACATCTAACATGTAAAGGCTTTGATAAAACAAATCAAAAACCACTTGGTTGTATTTTACTAAAAATTACTATTAGACCTAAGATAATTCATACTAAGCTCATGGTTCTTGATTTACCATTATCTTTCAACATACTCCTTGATCTTCCATGGACACATCTTATGCAGGTCATTTCCTCTTTAGGTAATCAATTTATTAAATTCATTCATAATGACAAGCATTAAAAACATGAGGCTGACCCTAATCCATGAAGTATACAACTATCAAATCCTAAATCTCAATATTACTTTTCAACCATTGCCCACATTAATAGTGCACCTCTCCTTGAATTTGTTAACATGAATCTTGACTTACATGTTACCCTCATTAATTCAAATGATGATTAACATAATGAATTAAAAAATACTTAGAATACAACTAGACTACCTCCTTATATTGCAAAATGGCTTCCTCCTTATTTACTTCCATGTGATCACACCATTCCTCTAATTGATGATCTTACTGAGATTCCCCCTCCATGTAATCCATATCAATATTTTTACATATAAGATGACTTTACATGTGATCAATATGGTGTGTCCAAATTATTTCAATATCCTTTAGTTATGTCTCCTCAAAATTTTAGAAATCTAGGTGTTTCAAATACTGGTTCTCCCATAAAAATAAAAGCATGCATTATTTCTCACACTTATGATGATATTTATATCATGTCCCAAGCCCAATCACAAGATTTGGATGTAAAAAATTACCAAAAAACATTATCAAAAATACATGCCATTAATCATGATGTCCATGTCATTCATATATCATCTTATATTGAATCAAAACCTAAAGGTTATGTACCTTTCATTAATTCTCCATTATTAGATACCCCATGGGTAATTAAAGAAATATTGACTCAAGAATATTCTAAAATTTATACACAACCTATTCTTCCTTATTATGATCACATCAATACCACTAAAGTTATATAACTCAATACAAATGAACTTTAACCTATTAAACAAACTAAAATAGACATTACCAAATTGGTTGACTCTACTCAGCCAAATATTTCCAATATAGAATCTATAACCACTATTAAGCCAAAAATTACCTTAGAAGATGAAGCCATTAAAGTTATACCAATTCATTTTGAATATGATTGTAATAGTAATGAAATCATTGATTTGGAATTAGATGTTAAATACTATGGATTATTACCTATGCTTTCTAGTGATGAAGCTATACTTGAGCTACTCCATGCTAGATAACCTAATCTTCCATGCCAACATCACAAAATTGGTTACTTTAATAAAAAAATTCCTTATTTTAGTGAATGCATTTCTAGAATGGACCCTAAAACACATCTTATTTATTCCCATCCTCTTACACCATACCATTTCTAATATGGAAATGCTATGCTCATTTAGGAAACCAAAAAAATATAATATGGTAAACCAACATGTCCTTGACATATTATC
This sequence comes from Torreya grandis, assembly GCA_037957365.1. Lineage (NCBI taxonomy): Eukaryota > Viridiplantae > Streptophyta > Pinopsida > Cupressales > Taxaceae > Torreya > Torreya grandis. Next base: position 2,325,943 of record JARHVA010000431.1, read on the forward strand.
ATTTCCAAAGACCACACTCCTAAGGATCATGATAACTTTAGTTTATTCTTTGATAAATATCATAAATCATTTACTTGGTCATATGAAAACATGTTGGGAATTGATCCTAGCATTTTTATTCATAACATCATCACTTATCTGTATGCTAAAACCATTAGACAAAAGAAATAAAAGTTCCCACCTAAAATTTCTACCTTATGTCATAAAGAAATCATTAAAATTTTGTATGTTAAATTCATTAAACTCATGGACTAGTCTGAATGTCTATCAAACATTATTCCCATTCATAAAAAAGTCACTATGGTTATCTATATTGATTTTTGTAATCTAAACTTAGTATGTCCAAAATATAATTTTACTTTACCTTCAATAAATTCTATTATCGATCCTATTAATGGGTATAAAATGTTATCACTTGTGGGCAATTTCTCAGGATATAACCAAATTCAAATAGCCCCTGAGAACCAACATAAAACAACATTTAATATAGAGTGGGTCACTTATTTCTATGTTAAAAAAATTTCCGGTCTCAAAAATGCTTGGGCCACCTATCAATGTGTAATGAACCATATTTTTCATGATATTATTCATAATATTAGTGAAACGTATGTGGATGATCTCATTTCCAAATCTAAAAGTCATCAAACTCACCTTAATTATTTAGCTATCATTTTCAATCGACTCATTAAATATAAATTTAGATTTAATACATATAAATGTGTATTTAGAGTTACATATGGTAAACTATTAATCATTTTTGGTCACCATGGAATAGAAACATCAAAATATTAGGTTTTCAAGGCATAGTTAAATCTCAGTAGAAAAGGAATCCAACTAAGGAAGTTTCATGCAAAAAATAATTTATGAATTCTCAACTTCCCAAGAATTCTTGACCAACATAGTGCACTCCCAAAGCCTATAGGATTTGAATAACAAAAAGACTTAACCATTTTAAGGTTTTTCCTATTAATATCTTAAGGAGGCAATGAACTCAAATTTAATAGGCCCCTAGTAATGTCTTGACAACTTCTCAATTTATCAGTCATAATAAGACTCTAGTAAAATTGAAAGGTGCCATGTGACAATCATGTCAATCTCATAATGACATGTGCCTCTTTCAAAATACTTTTAGTGCTTAGCCAAATTTTTAAAAGTGGTATAGTGCCACATTTTGATCCCTTGATGGCTTTGAGACCTTTCAAAATACCTTTTGACACCTAGTTGATTTTCATGACTTTTCCTAAAAATATATATGTCATAAAGGTATTAAACAAGTAGGTAAGTGGGATGATTCTACGTGCCACAATCCTAGTAAACTAGAGTCCCAGAGCCATCCATACAAGTTTGAAACCCTTTAGGCTAGCAAGTGAGTGGGATTATGCCATGTGGTGTAATCCCACTTCCTCACTCTCCTAGAGATTTTTGTATAACCTAGACATGATGTTAGATCCATGAGATAGTGGGTGATTGGAATGGTACCACGTGGTGCAATCCCACTGCTCCATAGCCTCGGGGTAGTCTATGCAAGCCCAATAGTGTGTCAAAGTAGTGGATAAATAGGATGATGCCATATTGTGAAATCTCACTTCACTATGATATAAATAATCATCAAGACCCATTAGTCTCCCAAGTTAGTATAATTATCATACTTATTAGAGCCCATCCCAACTAGAGCATACCATGCTAATCAACTATTATATGCACCCATCTCCCAGACTTGACAAAGATGACTAGGCAAAGTAGATAGATCTAGGATCAAATAGCAGCATGACAAGTGGTAGATATAAATCAAGCCTAGGAACAGTGTGGTAGGATATAAAATAATGGGTGATGGGCATGTGTCTAAGTGGCAGTCTTATTAGCAAGCTTGACCCCCTTTTTAGTGTGATAAGGAGACCAATCTTGTTGAGACATGGTGTAGTTATTAAATGATCTTCAAGCATAGTAGTCTTTTGAGACTGACTAACTAAGAAAGTTTTATTCATTATAAAGTTCTTTTATTTTATTTCCCTTGTGAATGTGGTACAAAATTTTTAGGGTGAATGTAGTGAGATTGATGAATGTTGCATGGATAAAACTTGGTTTCAGCAAGGTATAAGTAAGTATAACGTGAGCTCAGATGGAAACATTATGAGGAACCCAATTTTATCAAAGAGCCTGTCTTAAAGTATATGAGCTCAACTTGGGGGTTGTATTTAACCTAAGCTTAGAAGGATGTAGAGCTTGTCATATATCACAAGAAACTATGATGGGTAACTAAATTGATGACATGTTCCTCTCACTTAGCTTGTAACTCATGAATAAGATATGTAATTGCATTAATTTATAGAACTAATCTTGGAGAAACTCAATGTGTAAATCATAATGCAACTTGACTCCAATTGGAAAAGTGGAAATAAGAGTTGAAGTTGTACATTACCAATGCACCATCATAATTTTCATTTAAATAAAGACCTCAACAACCTCAAGAAGACTACTAATCCAGTTCTATGTCATTATGAGGAGTTATCAATAATCAAAGGTAGTTTCAAGAAAGTTTTAAACTTGGAATGAGTTTTCAAGAATCTTAAAAAGATCATCTCTTCCCTATATTCCAAAATCAAGGAAAATAAGTCAAATCAAACAAGAAGTATTTAAACTACCCTCACTAAGTGGAGTTTCATCAAGCAAGATTGGAAGGGTTGGTTGAAAACTAAGTGGAGTTTCATCATGGAATATTGGAGGATTTGGTTTAAGGCTAAGTCAAGATTTAAACTATAAAAGTTAAATCTCCTCCAAAATAGGCCAACTTTCTTGATCTTTGACAACTTCAATCCTCCAACAAGGACTTCTATGCCCCCCTCACAAATTGGAGACTTCAAATCAAGTGATAATATGTTGGAGAGATGATGAAGATGGAAATGAATTTAAACTTTAGTTATGTTTCATTTTTTAGCCTTAATGAGGGCATTGATGACAAACTTGAATGTAAGTCCCCTCATGAAAAACTCCTTTCACTATATGTACTTGTTATCTCTAAGCAATTTGGGACACCTCTAGCTAGTTTTGGCTTAGCCCTACCAAATTTCAAACTTGATTGAGAAATAAAAAACTAATTTTACCTTTCTTAAGTTAGTTATTGTGTGAAATTATTGAATTGTTGATGTACTCTTATGATCATTATAGCTTATCCTTGATTTATATTTAGTTTTGTGCACCTTTATGTAGTAAAATTGATCTTGTGCATGTTTTAGTTTGTCTCTTTGAGTTTATACAATTCATAGTTGTGATGAATGCCATTTGAGCTTCCTAATAAGGTGTTCATCCTTATAGGTACTATTATAAGTTGAATTCTTTATGAAAAATAATTAAAGATTCATTGGTGAATTATGAGTTGTGTATGTGTGAGTATCTTTGAGTTCCCCATATAAATTGAAGTATTCAATTTTGTTCATCGCCCCATAGTTAGTATTAAATGTATATGAAGTAGTTATGTCTCTCTCTCTCTCCTTTCACTATATGTACTTGTTCTCTCTAAGCAATTTGGGACACCTCTAGCTAGTTTTGGCTTAGCCCTACTCAACATAGTGACTCCATAAGCATTAGACATATTGGTGGTAGTTTAGTATAATTTTTATTCAAAAGTCACAATAAGACAGCTACAAAGAGTATTTTTTGATTTTTTTGAATTACCTTTAATTTAGAAAAAATAAAGAGGTTCTTGAAATCTGGGCCATTAAATTATGTCTGCCTCGATACATCAAAACTTACCTCAGAATAGCCCTATACCAAGACTAAATTTATTATGGATGAAGTTTTTATGCCTTTTGATGGTGGCAGCCCTTTAATTATTTTGATATTCCAACATCAACATTGAAAAGTTTACATTTATTCATTGGATAAGATCAAACCACTCTTATAAACTACATTAGAGATGTGGCTAACCTATGCTCAATACATCATGTAATTGAAGAAAATATAGCTATTAGATTGTTTACCACATCTTTCAATGGAAAGGTCTATAGTGGTATAGGCTCCTTCCTCTCAATTCGATTATAGCCTAGGATAAGTTAGGAGCATGTTGAGGTCAACATACCCCCATTTTTTAAAAATGGGGACCCACATGTCAAATTTTGTGCATGTTTTAGTTTGTGTCTCTTTGAGTCTGAGTTATGCAATTCATAGTTGTGATGAATGCCATTTGAGCTTCCTAATAAAAGTGTTCATCCTTATAGGTACTATTATAAGTTGAATCCTTTATGCAAAAAAATTATGCCCAAGATTCATTGGTGAATTATGAGTTGTGTATGTGTGAGTGGTTGGAGGTGAACACCAATTCTTTGAGTTCATTTTATGTGTTCCCATATAAATTGAGGTATTCAATTTTTGTTCATCGTTACTTATACCCATAGTTAGTCTTAAATGTATATGAAGTAGTTATGTCTCTCTCTCTTTTCATTGTTAAGAAGTAGAACTATCAATTATTAGGTGAGGATCAAGGTGATTCATCAAGGGAACCAAGGCCACTCTAGAGGTTTACTTCCATTATAGGTCACCCAAAACCTAAATTTGATCATCCATTCTATCAATTGGGTAAAGAACCTTGACTGCATCTGCTTCAAAAATCTTAAAAGTGGATGATGTTGTGGGTGTTCTTGAATGAAGAAATTCACAGGAAAAACACAAGTGAATCATCAAGGTTTCAACTCAAAGTGAAAAAAATTTCTAGCATGCCTAGTCGGGGACCATAGCTTAGAATATTACTAGAGATCATTGATGGTTTTAGTAAATTTACAACAAAGACATTACTCAAGCACTCAACATCTAGAATTTGATTTTTGTTAAAAAGTTGGGTGATGAGGGTTGCACAGACTCCATAAGCATACAAACATATTGGTGGTATTTTAGTATAATTTTCATGCTAAAAGTCACAATAAGATTAGCTACAAAGAGTATTCCTTTTGATTTTATTGAATTACCTTTAAATTTAGAAAAAATAAAGAGGTTCTTGAAATATGGTCCATACACCAAATATCTATCTACCTCAATACATCAAAACTTACCTCAAAATAGCCCTATACCAAGATTAACTTTCATTATGGATGTCCCTAGAAACCAAGTTTTTATGCCTTTTGATGGTGATAGCCCTTTAAGCTGTAGGACAATGGAGGTTTGATATTTTCCAATGCAATTATATTCCAACATCAACATTGAAAAGTTTACATTTCTTCATTGGATAAGATCAAACCACTCCTATAAACTACATTAGAGATGTGGCTAACCTATGCTCAATACATCATGTAATTAAGTTCTTTTCTACATGGGTTTGTAGATGCGAATGTGGTAGGTGATTTGGATGATAGGAGGTGCACCACAGGTTTTGTGGTGGTTGGTCTTCAAGGGTGATCTTAAAGAGGGATACAATGCCAGGAAACAAACTAGATGATGTATAGGTACAGGTACAATTGTAGCTATTTATCTCCACATCTTTCAATGGAAAGGCTCTATAGTGGTATAGGCACCTTCCTCTCAATTCCATTATAGCCTAGGATAAGTTAGGAGTATGTTGAGGTCTAAGTTATTGTTTAAGTCTGGGATCTATTTATAGACCCATTGGCATGTATTTAAATGATGAGCTAAAAAGGAAGGCAAGGAAGATCCTTCCATTGTAAGATCATTGAGTTACAGGTTGTTGCAAGTTCATAGGAGATAAACATGTGTAAGTAAGGTATGTTGAATTGTAGGTTGTTGCAGGTTCATGGGAGATCTACTTGAAGTACTTTAGAGTACTTGTGTACTGACAAATTTTGCAAATTTATGGGCCAATGCTAGATTAGTTGAAAAGTTCTTAGGCTTATTTCATTTTTTGCACTTTTTTTGCATTTGGTAATCATATTGCTGAGGAGCAAGATCCTAACAAGTGGGATCAGAACAGGTGTGTTGTTCTGGATTCCCCATCATTAGGCTTATTTCATTTTGTGCACTTCTTTTGCATTTGGGATAATGTTGTTTGCTTGCAAAGTGAATCTTTAAAGTGAGCCTAGTTCTTATTTACATTATTTCATGCCTTCCTTATAAGCTTACCTAATGTATGGTGATTTGGGCTTAAGCTATTTCACTTCACACATTGGTTAAATGCATGTTCAGATGAGATTTGAAATTTGTCATAATGCCTGGAACAAGATCAACAACATCTTTCTTTTTGCCCTACCCTTCCTTTTGCTTCTTTTTTAACCTGATCACTTTAGTTTAATTGTCATTGTAAATATCCATCTTAGATTAGATATTAATCATATTTCACTATTCTTAGCATAGTATACTGCATATTTTATATAGATCTACTATTTGGCCATTGTGGCTCCCAACCACCAAATTTTATAAATATTGTAAAATAGTCACTTGTTTTGCCTCTATTCTACCAATAGATAATAGGATTATCACAACCTGCAACTCATGCATTGAGTTCTTAGGAATTATAAAATGATAAGTGTTTATTAAACACTCTAGGCATCTGTGGTACATATTTAGGCATCAACAGGAAGAGCTTCATTGGTTCTAGAAGGAGGGCCTTAATTATATCTTTGTGAATTTGTATAATCTTTGCTAATTTTGGTGTGTTTTGATCAAAGATTGGTGTATTCTTTGCATTTTTGTGTTCCTTTGAGCATAATTGTGTGAATTTCATCAATCTTTATGGTTTCAAACTAGTCTTTGGGCTTCCTTTAGCCAAAAATAAATATTCTTTGAAGATCCATAGATATTCATGCAAAGATAGTTCATGCTTTGTGTATTCCCCATGTTTAAGGTTAGTAATAGCAATTTTGTATAAATATTGACTAGTTCTTTGCAAATTTGAGTTCATTAAAGCTTAAAGGTGTAAAGATCCCATTGATTCATTAGTCTAGATCTATATTTAAGCTAATTTAGTTAAATATAGTCATGTTATATATATTTATGTAAAATTAGCTTACTATGCAAACTTAATCATTGTACTTTGAAAAGATCAGTTTGATGCATCATATTTTAAATAGGTTTTAAGGTCACAAGCTATAATTGCCCAAGGTGAGGCTTAGGTGAGTGAAATTCCCAAAGTCTCAAACACTTCACCAATTCAAGGTAATCATGTGTTCAAGATATGGCTTGGCTAGGTGGTTCTTCAATCAATGTGCCAAGTGTATTATATGATCTTCCTCAAAATATTGAAAGATACTTCCCTTCTTTCATTCCTAACAATGTTATAACTACTAAAAAACATATTAAGTCGTTCAAGGATGCTTTGAGATTGTTAAATGTAGTTCATGAAGATATAGCATGTAGATTGTTCTCATTTACCTTCAAAAATGTTGTATACAAATGGCTTCATAACCTTCCAAAGGATTGCATTGCTAGTTGGGATGAAGTTAACAATGTCTTCATTGATCAATTTGGTAAAATCATTAGTCCTTATGTCTTGTATCAGTAGTTCACCACAATTAAAAGGGATTTTAATGAGACCATCAGAACCTTTAACACTTGGTTCCAAAAGATGTTTAGTAGAACCATAGTCCCTTATAGACCCAATGAGGCTTTAGCCTTAGAAATTTATAAGGATGTTATAGATACCATGACCTTCATGTTCCTAAAGAGGTCTCTTTTAGTCATAAACACATTGACCTAGGCCTACTCTGAAGTCATGATCATTAATGACTAAATGTGTCCTCAAGGTCAGATACCATATTACATGTGTAATGATAATTCAAATTAGCCCATCATGAATGTCATTCTTAGTATATTTAATTTAATACCAATTTAGAACCAATTGCCCTTGAGTCATACATATCCTAGACAAAACCTAGAGTTCCTAAATGGCACGACAAGTGGATTCCATCCACTAAATCATGGAAGTATAATGACCACAACCAGTAGTCATGCTCCAATTCATAAGCCTAAGACACTAAGAAATTCAAATGACTTGATATTAGAAATGGTCCAAAAATTGAGCATTGAATTTCTTAAATTATAAAATAAGTATAAAATACAAGGGAAGGCTCTAAAAAAAATTATGCTTCTCAAAGAATCAATAGGCCTCCAAATAGGTTTCATAATAGTAGTAATAATGTATCATCTAAAAACATACATAAAATGAATTTTTGTGATATAGATTTGGCTGACAGTTGTAATATTTTTGAAACCTCTAAAATTGTACCTATCAAAACATTGTTGCATGGATATATGAATTTTTAGGAACTCTTGAATCCTTCATGTAGGCCTTTTATTTCCCATTTGAAGATGAAGATGAAGATAAAGATGAGCCAATTGAAGAAGTTGCATCTAAGAGGACTTATATTCCTAAATATGTAAAATAAATTACAATTACAGATCAATAAGACATCATCATTAGAACATCTATATATAAAGAAGAAGAGTTACTAGAAGTATATATGGATCAAGAGCAAGATGATCTTTCTTCATAAGGTAGCTAGAAAGACAACCCATGAATATTTATTTTTGAAATAGAGAATACCCCTAAGGAAGATGATCACTAGTAGGAGTCATACCATGATTTCTTAAATGGAATTAAATATTTAGAGATGGTAGATGATGGGATATAATGACACATGAATGCTTCATCTGAGAATTTCACTAATAATCTGGAGTTCCTAGAAGATGATATTATATTGGAGGTCCTAAACCAAGATAAGATAGAGCTTGATTGGATAGAAGAGTTGCCTCTCTTCACCCAAAATGAAGATGAAGTAGGTAAAATAGACCATAAATTGTCATATGACTCCATAAAAAATTCAAGAGTATGAAACCCACATGTTTTTGATGATGAGATTCTAGATGACCTTCATTTAGTTGATTAGGATGAAGAATCCTTTTAGGATGAATTGGAAGATTTTTGGGCAAATATTGGTATTCCATATCCACCTCAAAAATAACATAATGAAGACATTAGTCTAAGGATACTATACAAGCTACCATTATTGAGTGAAGATAATATAATCCACTATCTATCTATGGATGAACAAGAACTAACACTCCTATAAAATAAAAAAATTTGTGAAGAAGATGATTGGGTCTTAGATTCATATCTTTGATCCACGCATCTAAGAATGCTAATAGGAGACCAAGCTACATCACCTATAAAACAAAATAATACAAGTGCTCCTATCCATAAGAAGAGGACATTGAATGGAAGTAATCATACTTCAAGATTATTATTGGCATCAAATTGTGCACCCTAGGACACTCTATTCAGCTCCTAAAATTTGATGCAACATTGAATCATCTCTGAAGTTGTGGGGAAATTGTAAGAGTGATAAATCTATAATTTATAAGGGCTAGCTCCCTAGATTATTCTTTGAATGCATAACTCCTAATCTAATGCTCATTCATGGGAAAGAGTTATAAGCTTTGTATAAATTGGAAAACTACACTAAAGAGGTGATCCACCAAGATATATACCACAGACTATCAAAATTATATTAAGCACAAAGCTTTTCAAGAGAAATTCTAGGGATACAAGGATTTTAACATAATTGTTTAAATGTGAAGGTATCATACACGGTACAATCAACAAGATAACTAGCCAAGGGGTAGATTTCACACTGTAAAGACAAATTCTTTCTTGAATAAAATCCTAGTATAATCAACACACTTCACGTGACCTATTAAAAATAAAACTTTTTCTTAAACATGAAGGATAAAGGGAGTAAGGATTATACTATCACTTAGCTCCACTATTCATCACTGACACACTTAAACAAACTATTCATAATTTAGAATTAGACTTATATTCATGTTCAAAGATAAAGTGTGATGTCATTTTAGTAGGGCTTCACCATACCAATTAAGATCTCTCTTTCAATAGCCAAAATGGCTTACATTTATAGAACTTAGAAGAAGAAAGATAAAAGAGAAGTTTAAGGGGCACAAGGACAAGTGTCCAAAGGTGAAAATTAGTTACAATGCATGTAATTGAGGTGGAAAAGGAGTCATGAAATTAATTTACACATCATTCCTTCCCAAATAAACCTCTTCCCTAATGTGGCATAGCAATCTTCTTTATCACTCTCTCTTTTGAAAATGCCTTCATCATGGGATTTATTGAGAATTCCAAATAAAATTTGGGATAAGTGTCTTATTTGTGATAAGGAGAGGGAGTTATAAAGAGGTCTCCACCTGTATTGAGATTTTTCTTAATCATAGATATTATCTTACATAAGCCCAATCATCACATACAACCATGATCACTCTCCAAAAGGATTGTCTTAACACTTGGCACTAGAATATTTTAATTCTTCCTAAATTAACCATACCAAGGGTCTCATGACACATGGTAGGACACTTTATATACTTGGCACCATCAGTCATACATTAAAAGGTCTTCAAACTTAAGTTTCCATACTTTTCACTATGTCACTCGAGATGTCACTTTAGAATGGTTGAAGTGAGAGACATATAAGGGAAACTTGTGAGTATTTAAAAGATCTAAAAATTTCATATGGAATTTTTTCAAGTCCCAAGCTACCCTCTCAAGTGATTGGTATCCATTGATCATCTTTAGGACTTATAAAACATAAGAAAATGTCAAATAAACCTTCTTCATGATTGACCTATATGGAATTCTTATAATATGATTCCATAAATTTTATCCTCATGAATTGGTAACAACTTCTCATTTACACTCATGGTCAAATTCATCCATTTGGATACACTTATATCTTCATTTCTCCCATCGAGTCATAATATAGGGTTTTTAAGGGTTTTGGAGTGACTATCCCTCTTAACATTTGTTCATGAATGAAAAACATTATAAATATTTCCAAATTACATTTATGTCTCCTAAAGTACCCTCTACATCTTCCCTAAACACCTCCATGTCCCATGCATAATCTCATGAAAGTTCTAATCTTTTCAACTTGACCACTTGAGCCATTTTCATTCATTTATTAAGGATTTAGGAGCTTGCAAGTCAAAATATGGATTTTTTATGATTATATTATTCAATGGAGTTTAAAAAAATTATATATTAATCCCAAAAACATGTTCCCATCATTATAATATCTGATTAAGAGCTAAAAATGAAACCTAACTCATGTTTGACAGGGTTAGACCTTGCCAATAGGTCTGCCTACCACTTGAGACTCCACCTAACTCTTAAATATTTTAATTTTAATATTTATGGACTAAAAATATATAATATATCCATAAAATCATTTATTATTCAAGTGTAAATCATGTTCAAGGCTAAAAATTTATATGACCCTCAACTTGGCTTCTAAGCCTAAGGATTTCCCTCACATATGACTGTAACCCTTATTGTGTAGGGTAAATTTTTTTCCCTAAGACATTATATAAAGTTTTTATAAATATTTATTATGTTTAATTTATCTTATAAAACATTAATTTTGTCTTTTATTTCCTTTTGATCATCAATTTCACCACTTTTCTCAAAACTGTCATCTTCATGTATGAAAAAACTGCCCCTAATATGAAACAAAATAGAGAGGGTTTTAGATATTATCCTTGGAAAATTTAAAATTTTATAGTGTATTATGGGTCACAAGGATTAATTTTACCAAATTTTATCTTTCAACTCATCCATTTTATACTCCAACTCTTGACATTTGCTAGGCAGACTTATGAATAAAGGCAAACTGTGAGGGTAGGCAGGGTATAGGTTGTATTTTGGAGGTTTTATAGATTTCATTAAGATTTTTAATGAAATTTATGGATAATTAATGCCTTAAATTATGTATTTAAACCATATTATATCCTATTTTACCCTCAAACACCTTCCATGCCTTTGTAATCATAAAGTAGGTTTATGACTGCTTAAAAGGGGATCATTGTTTAATATGTTGGTTGTAGGTTATTTTGAGCTTGGTTTATGATTTAAGGACACAATAAAAACATAATTTATGTTATTAATATGATATTTTTATCATACACCAATTTAAAAAATTTAATTTCAACCCCCTTGTACTAGTTCATCTCTTATTCCCAAGACTAGGCCACTGCATATTGAGGACTGAGACACCCTTAAAATCCTACCTTTAGGTGATGATCTGAGATTTTTTTTTATGATTTTGTACATTATATTCATGTTTATTAGGTAATTATATTTTCCCCATGATTTTAATTAACTTTTAAACCTTCAATCCATATCAATTCCAATCTTAGGTCCTCAACTAGGATACCCCTACCTTGACTATAATAGTCATTATTTTACCCCTGTATGGTGCATCTTGGCAAGAATTAGGCCTTGTGGATGTTTCATATAGGACCTCCACCTAAGCCTCCTTTTCATCTTAGTATTTGTTTCAGCTGTACGTTAATTTCATGATATAAAATATCATGAATTTGTATTTTAGATCCATTTTTTTCTTTTAAATACCTTTGACCTCCACCTAAGCCTCCTTTTCATCTCACTATTTGTCTCAGCTATAGGTGGCAATTTACATGCCTGTAGGTGCATATATGGAGTCTCTAGCCTTTAGTTTTGATGTAATAGGACCTATTGGATTACCTTTAAGATAACATTACTTGATTTTAACCAAAATTATTAACTTTTAACCCTCAAAACACCATGTATAAGTCAAATTATATCATTATCGAAAATGTTAAATGTAGGTGTTTGTTCTAAGCCTGTTGTATAGAAAGGGGGGTTACTTAGGAGGTCTCAAAACATCAAATTATACCTTGTCTCTATCATATTGGCTTAGTATTACCTTTTTAACCATTTTGGATGATTTAAATTTGATGTAATAGTTTATAATTATCAAATATAAATGCAATGTCACTTTTCAGTCAATACCTTATAGACTTAACTGCCCTTTTTTAGTGGTTTTTTAGCCATTTTTAGACCTTGAAAACTCCCATATCCACTCATATTTTTCTCCTAAAAATTGGAATATTTTTTATATGTGGATTGGGATACAAGTTAAACATATGATAATCCTTAAAAACCCACTATGATCCCATTGTGTGAAAACCACAAAAACACCTAGGAGCTTTGTTTTGTCCATTTAGGAACTGTGAGTCCAATACAGTCCATTGCCTTCCCAAGTCAATTTTATAATTTTGTGTTACCTTGACACCTTAAAAAATATTTTAATATTAAATTTTACATTATATTTCTTAAAAATGGATTCCATCATGTGTTTTATCATGCATACCTTCGTATAAACCTCCTGGAGCTCCTGTATAAGGTAGTTATAAGTGTTATTTTGCAGACAAGGCAGTGAACAAGAGAAAGAGGATAATTTGCCTTGAATATTATGTTGATATGATATCATCATATGATAATTAAAATAAAAAACTTTTAAAACATGAATCCAAGAACACTAAACATCCCATGGAGCTCCTTCTACATTGAAATAACACAGATTACCCATCCATGGCTGTAAACTTGAGAAACAAGCATAATTGGGAAATATACTTTAAGGAAATTAAGAGTGGAAGTTTTGGGTGATGATAACACCATTTATAGGGAATATTATAACCTAAAAACACTCCATAAAAATCATACAGTTCTATGAATGTCTAAAAACAAGAAACAGATGCAAACCTATACCCCTCTTGAATGCAATTTCATAAAAAGCTACCTAGAGTGTAAGTGATTGTTCATGAAGGAAGAGACACAAATATGATATTTATTATTATGTAAGTGAATTAAATTTAGATTACTTATCCACCCCCAATACCATTCTTCCTGACTCCACTTGTACGACCCATATCAAATGCTTGAATTTGCTCCTTTTTAGCTTACCAAGTGAAAATGGAGGAAAATAAGTTGTAGATGATTTTTTTTATGAAATATATTAAAAAAAAGTGGAAATGGCTTGTGGGGAAGTGAAGAGTCACAAAACCCATGTTTTTAGCTGCAAATAAACTCAAGGAGTTTGTATAAGTGCCCAAAGAGGCCTATTTTTAAGGGAAAATTGTCATTACCTACATATAAATAAATTTTAACTACCACCTAGCTGATCTTAACATAATTTGACGTTATCCATTTTGATATCCACCTTAGTGACAAATATTTTAACTTGAAAGTCCTTAGAAGTCATTTAATTGAGCCATAAATTGGCTAAATGACCCTTCTTGCACATGAGACCTAGAAAGTGGCCAATTTATGAGTTTAAGATACCTTGAAACCTATAAAAGACAATTTTAGGACATTTTAAAAATAAATTGAGCCTTTTAATAAGTTTTACCATGGTTGACCAATGTTGACTTTGGGTGACTAGGCTAGTACAAGGGAAGTGGTCTTCAACAAGGACTAGGGAAAGGATAAGTGAGACATATAGGACAATAAGAGACCTCATATGACACATGAAACCTTCTTCAAAATTTTAAAAAATATTAGGGGTTGACCCAATTTGACTAGAAGTAAAATTGGTTAACATTCTTGGCAACTCTCAGGGGTAACATGCTTGCCTATGTTAAATATTGGTAGACTCATCTTATCCATTGGGCCATGGAGTTCTTATATAACTTTATTAACACTCAAATTCATCTAAAAAACACACCAAACCAAATTAATACGCATACACAAGACACACTTCAAGGTAAACACACATGTGTTTAATTAGAATACTTAGGGAACACAACCAAAGCATGAAAGCACACACCTATGCTACTATTTACAAAACAGAGCTCACAAGGATTAATAATAAAGATTTATATGTATCCCATTCATAGGGATAGATAACTCTTATCCATTAATTTTGGTCAACTAAAAATAATTGCTTTGCTTGCACTTGTTAATGATGTAAGGACTACTCCACAAGGCATCAAACTTTGTATGTCTACCTAGTTTTACACTATCTTCATCCCATTTCAGAACTAATTCACCTTCTTTGAATACTCTTGTACTTACTCTCTCATCAAAATAATTCTTCATGAGCACTTGGTGGTGTTTCATAGTCTTATATGCATTGTCCCTTGCTTCTTGCAGCTACATTATTTCTGTCAATCTGACTTCCATTAGAGTAATCTCAAGTAGCTCTAACTAATGTGCAAGTTATAGAGTAGGCAATTATTGAGATATAGAAAATATATCATATCTTCCATACATAAGCACAAAAGGATAATTTCCAATTAACCTCTTGGGAGTGATCTTATCATCTTATAGGGCTATCTTCAACTTGATGTGCCATGTGCTTTGATTATTTTCCAATGTCCTTTTGATATTCTTAATGAGATTCTTATTGGTAGACTTAGAAAATACATTACCTTGAGGGTAATAGTTGGATGAAGTACTCAAGTAAACTCCATTCCTATTTTACCAATAAAAGGTTTTAATACTCATGAAAGCAAGTGCATTATCAGAAATGATAGTGTAGGAAACTCCAAACCTTGTTATGATGCTCTCATAGAATTCAAAAATAGCATTTTCACTTGCCATTTTTAATGTAATAGCCTCTACCCACCTTTTGAAGTAGTCAATTTCAGTCAATATTCACTTCTATCCATCACTTGATGGAGGTTTGATCATACCAATAAAATCAAGGCCCCATTGCATGAATGGTTGGTCTACTTGGATAGGATTCAATGGAAGGGCTACAAGATTTTGTTTACCTACAAAGAAGGCACATTGAGAACACAACTTATCCCAATTATATAAATCCTTGAAAAAGCTAGGCCAATAATATATATCCATCATTATCTTTTCAATTGGTATTTTAGGGGAGAAATGACCTCCATCTACACCATTGTGAAACTTTTTCAAAAACATACCAAAATGATCATTGTTAACACACCTTAATAGCACACCATTCACATATTTTTGAAAGATACTACTATCTACAAGATAATAAGAAATGGTAAGCAATCTAAAATACCTTATTTGAGACTTGTTCAAGCCATTGGGACACTCACCATTTTGGAGAAAGCCAATGATGTCTTGTGTCTAACTTTGAATTAGTATGTGGTCAGTTGATTGAGAATGAGCTTGATTTACCAAGACTTCTTATTTTGTCCATTAAAGGTCTAAATATAAGTGCTCACATATCCCTTTCACTCTTACCAAGTTTTTTACCTTGATATCAACATCATACTCCATTACCTTTGTAATCCACCCATCTCTCTTTTCATTGAGATCTTTGCTTAGAAGAAACTCCTTGGTGCTAGGATGAGAGACCATGACATGTATCTTATTATTTGAAACCATGTTCCTAACCTTTTTCAATCCTCTTATCACATCTAGAACTTGTTTCTCAACAAATGTATACTTAACCTCATAGTCTTCCAATCCTTAGATAAAGAATGCAATTGGTTTCTCTATTTCTTTATCATTCTTTTGCATAAGCATAGATGAGATTGTATCAATATTAGTAAAGGTAGAGAGTATGAAATATTTGGAAAAGTTTGGGTTTAAGAGAGTAGGAGATTGTGCAATTTCTTGTTTGATTGCCTCAAAGCTATTCTTACCTTCCTTTGTCCAAGCAAAAGCTTGGTTCTTCTTGAGCATGGTTGTGATAGGTTTCACCAAAGTTGAAAAACTTGGAATAAATCTCCATACAAAGTTTATTTTACCCAAGAAACTTTTTACTCCTTTTTTGTGTAGAGGTGAAGACAAGCTTAAGATGGCCTTAAGCCTTTTAGGGTCAATAGACAAACCTTATTTTTAAACAATATAACCCCATATATTACCTTCATGGACATAAAAGATACACTTATTTGGATTAAGAGACACTCCATACTCCTTACACTTCTTAAAAACTTGCCTTAGATGTTTCATATGATCATTATCCTCTTTTGAGAAAATGGTTATATCATCAAGGTACACAAACAATATCTCATTGATGAAACCTTTAAAATCCATGTCTATTGCCCTTTGAAAGGTATATCTAGCATTATATAAACCAAAAGGCATCTTCTTATAGGAAAAGGCTCCCAATTTTGTAGTAAAGACTATCTTAAACTAATCCTCTTCATTCACTAATATCTGCTTATAACTTGAATAGCCATCAAAAAGTGAAAAGCATTGAGAGATTGAAACAACCTAATTTTTTTTTCCATGGGGGGTAGTGGATAATTATCCTTGAGAGACACCTTATTAATATCTCTAAAATCCACACAAAGTATAATCTCTCCACCCTTATTTCGGATAGGTACAATATTAGCTACCCAAGTTGAGTGCTTGATAGGAAAGATAATCTTAGACTCAATCAATTTGGTAAGATCTTTTTTCATGAGTTCCTCTTTCTTGGGATTGATAGGCACTAACAACATGATGTAATACCTAAATTATTCAATGGAGGTAGACAAAGTACAATTTATTTCAAGATGAATTATACTGAATCCCACCACACACATAACGTAACCTCCTAAATTGACATTGTAACTAACCCACAACCATCTAATAAAGACTTTAGTCTTTAACTAAGCACATTTTATAGTCAAGGAGTGCCTAACACCCCTCATTTTCCTAAAAGAGTAAACCTATAAAAACAAAAATAATAATCTAAATTTTATTTGTTTGAGAACTCAAAATTGTATGTGTGATGATTCCACCATATCAAGCTATAAAATATGTCCCAATTTATACCAAGGTTTTTTTATAACTTTGTATCAAACCCTTTCAAATCCTTGCATTCCCAATTAAATATATCATGAAACTCTTTACACAATTCAATAAAGGCTTGCCTTTTAGATGGAGAACATATCTTACCAATTTTTAGAAGTTTATCCTTAAAGATAATGACTCTTTCATAGTTATCTTATTTTGTGGACATGCTCACCCTTTCATTTCTCCTTTTATCATCTTCATTAAAAAAACTCTCCAAATTTTCTATCCCTTTATGTATCTTGTTTGTCTTCAACTGAATGATTTGATCCTCATATTGATTATGGAACTTCTTTTGGTTCTTTGAAGAAAATTCTACCTCATTTTACAAGAAAAGTGCAATATGTTTATCGCTTTCAAACACTTGACATGACAAATAATTATATATAATATAAGGTATTACAATGATCTTGATATGAGATTGATCTTTCTCTCTACTTGCATCATCAGTTATGTCAAAATGTGTTCCTATGACAGCCAACCTTATAGCATGCTTATTTTCATCTCTTGGTATAGGTTGTATGTTGAAAGCATCAAAATATTCAAGTAGATCCCATACCCTATGATTTTAATATTTAATCAAAATATTCTTGGTTGTATCTTGGCTTCTCACTTGGTGTATGACCAAATCACTATCCCCATAAACCTTAAAATTATTGATTCCTCTTTTCTCTTGCCCATTGGAGACCATGAACTAAGCCTTCATATTTTGCCACATTACAAGAACAATTTAAATGGAATAAATATGAATATTAGTATTAGTTATTTGATGGAGAGACTAACATGACACCAACCCCTACACCTACTTTTCTTCTTGAGCCATCAAAAAACATTTCCCATATCCCTTCGAGTTCATGATCTTCAATAGTGAGTGAAGGTATAGAAGTATTTTCTTCATGCATACAATAGACTCCCAAATCAGTCTCTTCTATGAATATATAGGGATCATAATCATATGTTTTAGTACCATACTAATTAAGGAAAATATCAAAAATACCTTCAAGGGGAGAGGATGCTTCACCACTCATGACACCTTCTTCTTCTTAACTAATCACATAATTTTTATTTAAAATTGTCTCCACATATGGTTCAATATGAAACCTCACCAAGGGATGGGTTATTATGGTCACCTTAGCCCCATATCTTGTTCTAAAATATATAAAAGATAAATCAGTAGAAAGGTACCCTCCTATTTTAGTCTTAAAGTCTCTTGACAAGCAAATAGAAAAATGAGCTAGAAGATCTACTATGACAATGTCTTACATAATGGGGAAACTTGGATAATCATGTAGAAAGACTTTCAATCCACTAACTAACCACACTATCTTTGTTAGAGTTCCATCATATTGTAACACACCTTTTGTTATGTGGTTCATACTTTAACCCCAACTTATCATCAACCACCTTATGCATAATCATGGTACTAGCCCCACTATCTACAATGCAATTGTGAACCAACTTGTCTCCCTCAATGAGTGTGAGATATAAAGGTAGAGGTTTTTTATATTTCGTGGAAGGCTCTATAGGACATAATTTGGTGTATTGGCATGGGCTAAACTATTGTGTCTTGGAGTCTTGAGGGGCTACATGGATGTTTTAAATTTTCTCTTGTAGGAGTTCCTTTTGACCATGTATATGCAAGACTTCCCAAAGAAATATTCTTGTCTTGGTATTATTCAAATAATAAATATTATCTTAGAGGGGAATTATTGACCTTTTATTTCATTTTTAAAGTTAGTGAGGGAGCTTGAACTTGATAAATTGCAAGCTTGACAACCTTGCTCACATTCTAACTTTGATGGGGAGTGTGACTAGTAGAGGGGAGTACACTAGGACTCACACTTTGTGGCTTTGGAGAAGAATTATTTATAATCACATGTGCTTCTATAACATATCTTAAAGATATATTTTTTTCTCTTATGTTGGCTATAATTGATGTAATTTGGTTCAACACATAGTTATCTTCCTCTTGAAAGTTCATAAGACTAGTACTTTGGCTGATACCCTCTCCATGAGTATCCCTTTACATGGGATTTGCATCTTCTGATGTAAGATGAGGAGTAGATTATTCTTGTGCCAATAAGGCTTGATAAATTTCTCCACCATCATACACAAACTAACCTTAAAAATGATCCCCATTGATCCAAATTTTCCTTTCCTTGAACCAAGTTAGTATGGACTAGAACAACAACCCTTGTAGATGGAATAGAATTAGGATTATAGGCATTGGGCTGCCTATTGAAAACTTGTTGACCTTGTCCTCTTCCTTGGTAGTTGTATTGGGGTGGAGGTCTATAATTTTCTAGAGGATAATATTTGGGATTAGGTGGATCACTTGCATGCAATTGATCTTGTTTAAATTGGGCTTGTAATGACTGAATCATTTCATCTTTATCTATAACATTGTCCACCTTCTTGGGGATGGTTATATACTTGGCATTGGCATTGGAAACTTGTGATATACTTGGATTTTAAACTAAAATATGAGATAAAAAAAGCATATAAACTCTTGGGGGTAATTTACTAGGTTGTATCAAACTATTCTCAGCTTCAATAGTTGTCTCATATGTATCAGGTAGAGTAAACTCTCCCATTAATTGCAACATTACTGCTACATTAGTACCAATGCCCTTGAGATAAGTGGGGAATACAAAGCTTAGAGGAGGCCTCATGATAGGTGGAAACCTATGCCATGTCCTTTGAAACCTTTCATTTAAATCTCTCATGGATTCCTTAGGACCTCTCTTTATCACATGAAGCTAGTGTATTAGTGAAGTATGGTCACTCTTATTCTCAAACCTATTCACCAATAACTCCCCAAAGTCATCCCAATTAGTAATGCAACCACCTTCCAAATTTTTATACCAATCAAGTTCCTTACCCTTTAGAGACATGTAAAGTAGTCTAATAGCTATGTTAGCTTGAGTGATATTGTGGAAATTACAAAAAACTGAAATTTCCCTAATGTGCTCAGATGGGGCAATAGGGCCTTCTCCATTGAAGTTAGGGAGACTTTTGGTAGCATTGGGAAGAGTAGGATCATATGCAAGAAGATTAATTGGATTTTAGGTTGTTGAAGACTGGGTAAAGGATGTTGCCTAGCCATCTCTTCTTCTTTCTCTTGATTTCTTATCTCCTCAACTTATTATTATTCTTCTTCTTGTTCAAAACCTTCTTGTTTGAGATCTCTGAATGTTAAGAATGGTTCAGGATGTTGTTCTTCAAGAGGAGTTTTAGATAGAGGGACTTGATTGAATTCTCTACTAGAAGATGATATAGTGAAGACCATGAAGTATAATGAGAATAACTTGATATAAAACTAGAGATTATAACCTTTTGGAGTCACCAAATGCTAGATTAGAAACACTTTCTGCAACCTTGGGCTTGTCAAGACCAACATTCACCTTGACATGGAAGCAATGAGGACTAGGTATCCCAATAGGAGTGCTAGAACTATTGGCATCAAATTATGCACCCTAAGACACTCTATTCAGATCCTAAAATTTTATGTAACATTTAATCATCTCTGAAGTTGTGGGGAACTTGTAAGAGAGATGAATCTCTAGTTTATAAGGGCTAGATCCCTAGATTATTTTTTGAATGCCTATCTCCTAATCTAATGCTTATTCATGGGAAAGAGTTAGAAGATTTGCATAAATTGTAAAAATTAACTAAAGAGGTGATACACCAAGATATATGCCATAGACTATCAAACATCTACTAAGCACAAAGCTTTCCAAGACCAATTATAGGGATAGAAGGATTCTAACATAATCGCTTCAATGTGAAGGTAGCATACATGGAATAATCAACAAGATAAATGGCCTAGGGATATATTTCACACCATAGAGACAATTAATTTCTTGAAGAAAGGCCTAGTAAAATCAACACAATTCACATGACCTATTAAAATTAGAACTCTTGCTTAAACATGAAGGATAAAGGGAGTAAGGATGATACTATCACTTACCTCTAATATTCATCACTCACACACTTAAAAAAAATGTTCATAATTTATAATTAGACTTGTATTCAATGTTCAAAGACAAAGTGTGATTTCATTTTATTAGGGCTTCACCATACCAACTATGATCTCTCTTTTAATAGCCAAAATGGCTTACATTTATAAAACTTGGAAGAAGAGAGAGAAAAGAGAAGTTGAAGAGGCACAAGGACAAGTGTCAAAAGTTAAAAATAAGTTATAATACATGGAATTTAGGTGTAAAAGGAGTCATTAAACTAATTTAAACATCATTCCTTCCCAAATTAACCTCTTTTCCAAATGTGGCATAGAAATCTTCTCAATCACTCTCTCTTGTGAAAATGCCTTCATCATGGGCTTTCTTGATTATTCAAAAGAAAATTAGGGACAAGTATATTATGTGTGCTGAGGAGAGGGAGTTACAAATAGGTCTCTACCTACATTGATAGTTTTCTTAATCATGGATATTCTCTTCCATAAGCCCAATCATCACTTATAACCATGATCACTCTCCAATAGGCTTGTCTTGACACTTAGCACTAGAATCTTTCAACTCTTCCTAACTAGTCCATACCAAGTATCCCATGACACATGGTAAGACACTTCATACACTTGGAACCATTAATCATACCTCAAAAGGCCTTCATACTTAAGTTTTCATGATTTGCACTACGTTACTTAGGATGTCACTTTAGACTAGCTTAAGTGAGAGACCTATCAGGGACACTTGTGAGTATTTATAAGCTCTAAAAATTGAATAAGGAGTTATTTAAAGTCCTAATATACCCTCCCAAGTGATTGGTATATATTTATCATCTTCAGGGCCTATAAAACATAATAAAATGTCAAATAAATCTACTTATTTCATGACCTATATGGATTTTGTATAATATGATTCCATGTATTTTATCCTAATGAAGTTGGAAATAACTTATCTTTTACACTCATGGTGAAATTCATCCATTTGGATATACTTAGAGCCTTATTTCTCCCATCAGGTCATAAAATAGGATTTTCAAGGGTTTTGGAGTGACTAGCCCTCTTAACATTTGTTCATGAAGGATACACATTATATATATTTCCAAATTTCACTAAGGGATCTTAAATTACCCTCTTCATATTCCATAAACACCTCTATGTCCCATTCATAAGCTCATGAAAGTTTTAAGCTTTTCAACTTGACCACTTGAGCCATTTTCATTCATTTTGTGAGGGTTTGGGAGCTTGCAAGTCAAAATATGGATTTATGATGATTATATTTTTCAACTATAGGTTTATATATATATATATATACCATATATATATATATATATATATCTATATATATTCATCCAAAAAAAATGTTACAATCATTTTAATATCTCTACAAGAGCTAAAAATGAAACTTGACCCTTGTTTGGCATTAGGCTTAGACCTTGCCAATATTTCTGTCTGCAACTTGAGACTCCACCAGACCCTAAAATATTTTAATTTTACTCTTTATGGATTAAAAATATCTAATATACCCCTTAAATCATTAATTATTTAAGTTACAATCATGGACAAGGCTAAAAATATACATGACCCTCAACTTGGCTTCTAAGCCTAAGGATTTCCCTCACATATGATTGTAACACTTATTGTGTAGGGTACAATGTTTGAAATCAAACCTTAAATAAATGTTTTTTTAATATATTTTATATTTAATATAGATTATCCAACCTTAATTTTTATTTTCTTTCATTTTTTTCATCAATTTCACAACTTTTCTCAAAACTATCTTCATGCATGATAAAATTGCCCTTGCTTTGAGATAAAATAGAGAGGGTTTGTCCTATTAGCCTTGGAAAATTAATAATTTTAGAATTTATTATCTGTAATAAGGATTATTTTTACCAAATTTTATCTTTAAAGTCATCCATGTGGACCCTCCAGCTCTTGACATTTTCTATGTAGACTTATGAATAAGGCAAACTGTGAGGGTAGGCAAGGTATAGGTTGTATTTTGGAGGTTTTATGGATTACCTTAAGATTTTTCATGAAATTTAGGGATAATTAATTCCTCCCATGATTTATTGAAACCATATTATATCCTATTTTCCCGTAAACCACATTTAATTCTTTTGGAATCATGAATTAGGTCTATGACTACTTAAAAGGGGATCATTATTTAATATGTTGGTTGGAGGTTATGTTGAGCTTGTTTAATGCTTTAAAGACACAATAAAAACCTCCATTATGTTATTAATATCATATGAGTGATAATATACCATTTTTACAAGTTTAATTTCAACCCCCTTGCATTAGTTCATCTCTTATTCCCAGGACTAGGCCACTACTTATTAAGGACTGAGACACCCTTAAAATCATGCATGTAGATGATGGTCTGAGATGTGTTTTATGAGTGTTGACCTTATATTAATGTTTATTTGGTCATGATATTATCCAAATTATTTTAATTCACTTTTAAACCTTCAATCCATATCAATTTCATGCTTAGGTCCTCAATTAGGATACCCCTGACTTGACTGTAACAGTCATTGTTTTACCCTTGTATGGTGCATCTTGGCAAGAATTAGGCCTTATGGATGTTGCATATGGGTTAATCATGATATAAAATATCATGATTTTTTATTTGAGATCCATTTTTTTATTTTTTATAATTTAGACCTCCACCTAAGCCTCCTTTTCATCTCACTATTTATCTCAATTATAGGTGGCAATATGCCAATAGGTGCATATATAGAGTCTCTAGCATTTAGTTTTGATGTAATAGGACCTATTGGATTACCTTTAAGATCACGTGACTTGATTTGAACCAAAATTATTAAATTTAAACCCTCAAAACACCTTGTATAATTCAAATTATATCATTATCAAAATGTTGGTTGTATGTGTTTGTTCTAGGCCTGTTGTACAGATAGGGGGTTGCTTAAGAGGTCTCAAAACATCAAATTCTACCTTATCTCTATCATTTTGACTTGATATTTCCTTTTGAAAATTTTTGGATTATTTACTTTTGATGGAATATTTTATAATTATCAAATTTAAGTGCAATGTCACTTTTCAATCAATACCCTGTAGACTTCACTGCCCTTTTTAGTGGTTTTTTTGCCATTTTTAGACCTTGAAAACTCTCATCTCCACTCATCTTTTTCTCCTAAAATTTGGCGTATTTTTTTTATGTGGATATGGATAAAAGTTTAATTTATGATAATCCTTAAAAACCACCATGATATAATTTTGTGAAAACCACAAAAACACCTAGGAGCTCTGTTTTGTCCATTTAGGAACTAGGATTCCAATATAGTCCATTGCCTTCCCAAGTTGGTTTTAGACTTTTTACACTACCTTGACACCTTAAAAAATATTTTAATGTTACCTTTTTCATGATAAGTATTTAAAATGGATTACATCATGTGTTTCATCATTCATACCTTTGTACAAACCTCTTGGAGCTCTTGTATAAGGTAGTTGTAAGTGTTATTCTGCAGACAAGGTAGTGAACAAGAGAAAGAGGAAAATTTGCCTTGAAGATTATGTTGATATGATATTATCATAGTATAATTAAAATAATTTTTTTTTAAAACATGAATCCAGTCATACTAAGCATCCCATGGAACTCCTTCTATGTTGAAATAACACATAATACCCATATATGGTTGCAAACTTGAGAAATAAGCATAATTGGGAAATATCCTTCAAAGAAATTAAGAGAGGAAGTGTTGGGTGATTATAACACCATGAATATGTAATATTAAAACCTTAAAATACTCCATAAAAATCATACAACTCCATAAATCTCTAAAAATAAGAAACAAATGCAAACCTATACCCCTCTTGAATGCAATTTCATAAAAATCTGCCTGGAGTATAAGTGACTATTCATGAAGGAGGAGCCACAAATATGAGAGTTATTATTATGGATGTGAAGTAAATTAAATTTACTTATCCACCCCTAAGACCATTCTTCCTGACTCCACTTGTATGACCCATAACAAGTGCTTAAATTTGCTCCTTTTTAGTTTTCCAAGTGAAAATAGAGAAAAATAAGTTATAGATAGACTTTTTATGAAATATATATTAAAGAAACATGAAAATGGCCTATGTTGAGGTGAGAGTCACAAAACCCATGTTTTTATCTACAAGTGAACTCAAGGAATCTGTACAAGTGCCCAAAGAGGCCTATTTTTAAGGGAAAACTATCATTTCCTACATATAACTGACTTTTAACTACCACCTAACTAATATTGACATAATTTGAACTTATCCATGTTTATATCCACCTTAGTGACAAATATTTTAACTTGAAAGTCCTTATAAGTTATTTAATTGAGCCATAAATTGGCTAAATGACCCATTTTGCACATGAGAGCTAGAAAGTGGCCAATTTATGACTTGAAGTCACCTTGAAACCTATCAAAGACCATTTTAGGATATTTTAAAAATAAATTGAGCCTTTTAATAAGTTTTACCATGGTTGACCAATGTTGACTTTGGTTGATTAGGCCAGTACAAGGGAAGTGGTCTTCAACAAGGACTAGGTGAAGGATAAGTGAGACATATAGGACAATAGGAGACCTCATAGGACACATGAAACCTTTTTAAAAATTTAAAAAAATATTAAGGGTTGACCAAATTTTATTATAATTCAAATTTGGTTAACTTTTCTATAATAGAGTAAATAATTTTCTATTTGATCCTGGAGGTAAGTACTTTATAGGGTTAGTGTTTGTTCTTTGTTATTTGTTATTTATTTTTTCCTTATTGTCCATTATTTGTATATAGTGATTGTTTATATTCATTTGTTTTATCTTGTTTTTTTCTTTGATTTTAAATAAGTTTGTTTTGATATCCCTTAGCTCAAGTTTCATCTAGTTGCTCAAGAAACCAATGTTCAAAAATGTAGGTATGACTCCTCAACATTGGTTGATCATGGATCTAAAATATAAAGCTTAATGTTATAATTATAGAAACTTGTAAGAACTAATGGATATTTTGGTTGTTTCATAAGGTTTTAAACCTTGTTTTGATCTAAGCTTAGTTTCAAGAAGAATTACACATGTGGGATGAAAGCTTGAATTATTAAGAAACAATCATGCTTGCACTTAACACACATATTTACCTAGGACAAAGTTTACAACCAAGGATGATTTTATAAAAATTAAATACTTGAAAAAATCCATAAACCTAGATAACTTGGTTCCCAACCTTTGATATAAAGTCAAAAATGATCTAAAAAATATAAAAATAAGAGCTTATTGCAAAATCAAAAGCTTTTTAAGCAAAGGTGATTATGATAATCTCCATTAGGGTTATGGATGCCTAGATGGTAGTGAAGCAAGGTCTTGAATAGATCCAAAGGCATCTCTATTAGGGCTATAGATGCCTAGCTAGCACCAAAGAAATGCCCAAGCCTTCCTTGAGTTAAGCATGGTCCTTAATGAATATTCAAACATATTGAAAATCAATGTTATTGATTAAATCCATGAACCTATAAGTTATTTTCTAAATCATGTGGTAATTAGTAATTGGAATCAAAGCACACACACAACATGACTAAGTTTTGATGTTTGGTCCTAATTCTGTATATGCAATATTTATTATAACCATAAATTGATCTTAATAATGGTGCCTGATCAAATGGAATAAGTAACTTAATTATTATTCTAAACCAAAGTATCTAAATTCTAACATATTGTTATGTTTCCCCAAAAATTCACCATTTGATGAGGCCAACATACTCCTAATTCCAAAAAATGGTGGCCCACGTATCAAATTATGCAATTTATGCCAATGTTATATTAGTTGAAAGTTCTTAGGCTTATTTCATTTTTTGCACTTATTTTGCATTTGGGCTAATATTGTTTACTTGCATAAGTGAATCTTTAAAGTGATCCTGGTTCCCATTTTCATTATTTCATACCTTCTTTATAAGTTTTCCTAATGTATGTTGTGATTTGGGCTTAAGATGTTTCACTTCATACATTGGTTAAATGCATGTTTAGACGAGATTTGAACTTTGTCATGTCTAGAACAAGACTAACATCTTTATTTCTAACCTAGATTTAATTTTTCTTCTCTTTTAACATAATCACTTTAGTTTACTTATCATTGTAAATAACCATCTTAGATTAGATCTTAAGTTAGTTCTTGATCATAATTCACTGTTCTTAGCATAGTATACTGTATATTTTACATAGATCTACTATTTGGCCATGATGGCTCCCAACCACCAAATTTTATAAATATTTGAAACAGTCACTTGTTCTACCTCTATTCTACCAATAGATAACAAGATTATCATACCCTATAACTCATGCATTGAGTTATTAGGAATTATAAAATTATAAGTTTTTATTAAACACTCTGGGCACCTATGGCACACATTTAGGCATCAATAGAGTATTCATTTTCAAATAATTTGAAGATAAATCAAACCACCTTTCTCTAGTTGAACAATTGACTACCATTAAGAGATCTCCCCATGAATTCATGGCTAATTTCAACCTCAAATTCAAAAATACATGAGATAGGATGCCTCTTATAATTAGACCATCTCTTGAATATGCATTCTTGTATTTTTGGAGAGCTCTAAACAATGATATACTAGTCATGATCTAGTCAATGGGTAGAAGAATACTCCCAAATGCATTTGAGGTGGCCATAAGGGCAAAAAATAACTTTATATAAGCTGAAAAACTTGCACCAAGGCCTCTGATGCCCATTTTTATATATGCTTAGACCATTACACCTTTTTAAGTGACCACATTAACCCCAATTCCAACTCCATCTAATCAAGTTGTAGCCCTCCCTCACCAATCTAATGAGTTGAGTGAACTAAAGGGTCTTATAAAATCATTTTAGAATGAAATGGTGGCCATAAAGAGGAAATTAACTTAACCTGAAAGATCATATCATCCTCCTTATCAGTAGCACTATCATCCTAATAGACCTCCTTTCCAAAACTACCATTCAAATAAACCTCCCTACCAAGGACAAAGAGCCATTATGCAATATAGGCCATAAACCATTGTTAATCCAAATAATCCATCCTCTTCCAAAGCTATTTTCCCTTCTCAAAATAACCTCATGCAAAAGAAAGAATGGTGTACTCCATTTAATCAACCCCATAATGAAGCCTCTTGCCCAAATGGAGTATTGAATCAAGCTCTAATTGTGCAAGGTGTGGTAATGCATCAACTATCACAAATTGAAATGCCACATCAAGGATAGATATATGATGGTCAAGGGAAAATATAATGATACATTTTTAAATTGTCAAGGAGATCATTGTACCATGAATCAGTAAATGGATGCAAATATGGTGGTTAGTCTAATAGAAGTTATCATAAGATCTAAGAGGATAACAATAGATGATGCACAAGAGGTACCAAAATATTTTGATTTTTATTATTCATCCTATAAAAATACTAGTGAGCCTTATGTATCCCAAAAAGTGTAGGAAAAAAAAATCAAGTTATTGGAGGTAATGTAATATCTCAAACTTCCCATAGTCAAGAGAGCACTATTATTCTGAAGGGGTAGCTAAGGGTTAGTGGCACTCCTCTTAACATCATATACCAAATGAAAAATTCACATGTGATAATTTCAATGTGAGACACTTTAACTATTCTAGGATAAAATTATTTATTTTAATAAGATCTCTCTAAAATCCATATCTTAGTTGGACCAATAAGGAAGGAAAGTGTGGTTCTCACTAATTTTGAACAACCTATTAAACAAGAGGTAATACATATTAAATATAAGATAAAACCAATAAATTATAAATTAAAAACAAGTAAATATGGTAAAACTCCCTTCTACCTTTATTTTATCATTGATGATAATCTAGTTCACAATTGTAGAGTTAACAATGGTGCTAGTAGCACAATTATACCAAAATAGATAACTAATAAGCTTGGCTTGAAATATGATCCAAACACAAAAGGAGTGTGGAAATTATATGGGATAACGAAAAAAATAGTGGGAATAATTAAAATTTTATATTTTATTTTGCATGTTTGTCTAGGTCTTTTTATTCTTCAAGATGTTGTGTTAATTGATTTGCCATCATTTTTTACATTATGCTTGTCAAAATATTTCACAATGAAGATAAGAGGGTACCTATATTCAGATTGGTCATTTTTTTTTTTCATAAAAATATATGGTACTAAGATTAATATAAAATTATAACCCATTTCCAAGTTTTATATAGAACCTTACATGCCAAGTATTACCTATGTGAATTGTACTATACTTAATGAGAAGGAGCATTCGAGTGATCAAGATCCATCCACTCTTCTTGTAGGTATTCCTAATATTAATTTATGATTGGGTAATTTAAAACCATGAATATGATCCTTATAATTTTATTGAATAAGAAGGCTTGGGAATTTATTATTTACATAAAGTAGGAATGTCTACTCCAGCTCTTGCCAAGCCAAGAGAGTCTAGTGAAGGATTGTGGAAACTATTATTTGATGGATCAAGGAATAAGAATGGAGTAGGGTATATAATGATGATGATTTATCCATAAAATCAGAGGTACTACTCTTCAATCATATTTTATTTTGGTTGTACTTGAAATGTAGTAGAGTATGAGGAACTCATACATGGTCTCCAATGGTCAACAAAGATAGAAGTAAAAATCCTACAAGTATTTGGTGATAGTGGGTTGGTTATATATTAGGTTAACATATAAGTTGTTCTAAAAGAGAAAAATAAGCATGTTGATCAGTTGCTAGCCATAAGAGCTTAATTTGACATTCATAATGATATAAAGAAGGATAAGTGTCAATCTCACATAAAATTAGTGGTAAGGCCTTACATCCTAGATAATGTTTTGAGTAGGCAAGTGTTTGAAGATGATAAACAAATAACATGTTTCCTTAAAGAAGAATCTAAATTATCTTTTATAAATCCAAATAAATTGTAGCAATAGTATGAGGATCAGATTGTGTAATTGAAGACAAACAAGCTACTCTAAGGACTTGTAATACTTGAGATAATATTCAATAGAGATAATAAAATTAAGAAAGAGAAATTGAGGATGTCTACAAATGAATAAAACTATGAAGGCATTGACATCTTCAAGGATAAGCTTCATAAACTTGGAAAGGTATGTTCAAAACATGAAAGAGAATCATTTTGTTGATTTGTGAAAAGAGTTCATTGATGTTTAAATTGTAAATATAGTGACCTCAAGGTTTTTGATCTAATATTGGATCAACATACCATAGAGATGGAATCTAATGCCAAACTAGTAAGACAAAAGCAAAGGCTTATTAATCCAAAGATGGAGTCTTTGATGAGGAAAGAATTAACCAAGTTGATTGAGTTAAGAATCATATTCCCCATCAAACACTCATATATTTAGGTATGTTCTTATTATTGGTATTGAGGCATTGTATTTTTCACTGATGTCAAAGTCAAGATATGTCATTAATGTCAAGGTCAGAATTGAGGCCATGCATGGTGAGATGATATGTGACAAATAAGTCTTATGAAAAGATAAAATTTGAAGGTAAAATTTTGTATCTTTATTGAGAGATAATTTTAATGAAACTTTATAATTATTCTAAGGTTGATGTCATTTCAAATTAAAGATCATGATAGAAGGTAAGCTATTATTATATATTAGGTGTCTTGAGAGGCCTAGTCTATCCCTGAGAGAAGGTGTTTATATGAAGCATAATGAAGATTGGTGATTTATGTTATTATAGGGATGAGAAAGTGATTGAATCTATGTAAACATATTCAAGAGGCAAATAATCCTTCATATGAGTTCCAAGGTCAAGATTGAAGCTTAGTTCTTGCATGAAGAGACCTAGTGAGAAGGCATAAACTTGGTAACATGATGAGATAAGTAATATAATAATTTTGTAAAGAAGTTTGGTAGTGTGTGAGCATGGTATTAAGTCATTTTATTTGATAATAATTTTTTGATAATAGTATAATAGGTTTTAAGTTGTGATCAAGGTCTAAGTTTTTCTAGTAATTCAATACCTAATGAGCAAAGAGACCTAGTATGGCCTAATGAGAGGTCAAGTTCATTTCCCAATGTGCAAAAAATATTGAGAGAACTTAAATAGGTATGATAGGTTAGTTAAGTATTTTTAAAATGTTTTAGGTCATATCCTGAAGGATAAAACATGAAAATTGGTTTTGAGATCCTCTGTGTACACAAAATGGGGTGTTACAAACTTGAGAAATTTTTTCTTATGCTCGTTGGCAAGTGAAAAATTTTCATGAGATATTGATTAGTTTATGAAATTTAGGTAATTTTATAACTTTAATTTCCTATAGTTTGTTTTGTATTTGAGGGGCAATCATTTATGAATGATTACTAAGAAGGGAAACTAGGCAAAACCCTCATAATGACCCAATAGAAAATATCTTATTGATTATGGTTAAAAATGGTTTCATTAACCTATTTTTATGTTTGAAACATGTAAAATACTCTTCCAATTTTTTTAATGCAGTTTTGGTTTGTTAGAAGAGTGAATAGAAGCTATACAAAACCTCTTGTTTCTTAGAATTTTGATGTAGTAGGTAGGGTTGACCAAGTCAAAGCATGAAAATCGATGGAGAATGATGTGTGATAATTTTATTTTGTACCCAAGTAATTTTTTTAGTAGGTTAAAGACCTAAAATTTTATAAACTAATCATAGAATTTGGACTATCGCTAAAAGGGTCTAATGAGAAAGATAATGAGAAAAACTAGGCAGTAGTGAAAAAGAGATTAGGGATTAGTTGTAAAGGATTAAGGATGGATCCAAATGAATGGGGCCATTATTTAATACCTATATCTCATATAATTTTTTTATAAGTTTTTATGATGCACACAAACAAGCTAAAAGTTGTTCTTAAAGTGATTTGTCTAACTTAGTAAAGTCTGTGTAGAGTGAAGATGTGATATTGATTTGTAAGACCAATATTGACATTGAAAAATATATTATATATTTTTAAAGATGTTATAAATATTTTAAAGGATAATTTAAATTAATTTTAAGACAATAAAATAGTTTTTAAAAGTATTCTAATATTTGATCTTCATGACTGTATTTTTGGAGCTATAAGTAGTTTTATGTGTAAGTAATAATGTTGTTCCTAAGTGTTTTTGAATAGTTTTGAAGAATAAAATGCACATGAAGTTGTTATAAAATAATTATAGGTTAATTTTAACACATTTTTATTCATTATAAACTCCTATAAAAGTGTGAAAGGTCAAAGGCTTTTGACTAGGTTCTTAAGGCCTGTGTGCAGTTCTGAGTGACTATATGAAGTTGATTAGTTTGAGGTCTTTTGACATATTTAATGATATATAATGAACATGATATTAAAATTTAGGTCATTAATATTATATCCATGTGATTTTTTTTTTATGTGAAAAAATTAATTTTATGCATCATATTTTCAAGATAGATTTTTTGGCAGTGAGAAGGCCTAATTGTGAGTAGACCTAATTATGTGGTTCAAAGAGTGAAATGAGACAAATGGTGTTGGAGAAATAAGGTGAAATTATCAAGGTTATAATTTAATTATTTTTTAAAATTTTCATCTATTTTTATATTTTCAAGGTGTTCCAAGTAGGCTTAAGTGAAATGTGTGCTTAGAGAAGGTCTAATTGCATTAGGTCTCTATTAGGTCTAATGGTGATTTTGGCCCTTAAATGTAATGACTGACCTATGTAGTGGTTATTTCACTCATGAAAAATATTTTTTGATATTTTAAAAAGGTGATAAAATTATAGATAGTTTCTTGGATTACCAAGATGGGTAAGAGTAAGAGTCAAGTATAAAGAGAAGGTTTAATTGGCCTAAGTTGACTAGTTAGAATATTGAGCATATGAGCGACTGATATAAAGTTTTAGAAACTAGTTAGAGGACTTGATAAAAATTATATAGGTGTCTTGTTATTATTAATCAATTCATCATTTAATAATTTTAATCTAGGGCTAGTGTCTAAGGTTATATGTAATAGGAGAAAGAGATCTCTAGTAACTGATCTCTTTTACCACACTCCACACTTGTAAGAATTGAAAAACATACTTGCATGAAAGTAAATAACACCATACTTTTTATATAAAAAAATCACACTTGAAGAAATATAAAAATATACTTTTAAAAATTAAATCGCATTTGTAAAGAAAGTAATTCACACTTGTAGGAAAGTAAATCACACTTGTAGCAAAGTAAATTGTTGAATTAAAAATAAATGATAAATACAAAAATACATGTACGTTCACAACAAACTTTACAGAAAATAAATATTAACATTAAAAATAAATACTAAAAATTTAAAATCATAATTACATAATAAATAAATAAATAAAAATATAATTATCCATCTTCCTTAGAATGAGTGGCCAACTCATTCCTCGAAAGAGAATTTTAATCAAAACACTGTATTTATGTCACAAAGATTTAGAATGTATTATTGATAAATAAGATTGATTAAAATAGTGTGAGAGGTTGCGTTTATAATCTCATTCTTCCAACCAACTCTTTATTCAAGAATAACAATCACAGATGGTCTCCACTTAATATGGAGAAAAATATAACAACTTAGATATTCTAGTTTATCTTGATCTTCTATAAAATATGGAGAGAGATGTTATTATCTATTTACAATATAAAATCAATATTCATAAAATATGAAGATTATTATTTATGTAATAAAATTATACAAATCTAAATTTAGATATAAACCTAAGTTAGTCCGTAGATAGCCTTGCACAATCTGTAGATATGCCTACATATTTCATAGATATACCTATAGAGTCTATAGATTTTTAAATCTGTAGAGTTCATAGATTTTAAAACTTGTAGAGTCTATAAATTTTAGACTTGTAGAGTCTGTATATTTCAAAAACTATAGATTCTATATATTTTAGACCTATAGAGTCTATAAATTTTAGAACATACAGAGTATATAGATTTTTTTCAAGTTACATTTTTCAAAATATTGATGACTATGATGGCTCCCTTGAAATTTGATACTTTGAAATGGTCTTTAATAAATGAACTATATGAATGTAGAGCTACGAGTCTGTAGATATGAACTAAGTGAGTATATAGTAAATCTGGGCAAGTTCATAGCTAGAATAGGTGAGTTGTAGCTATGTCTAGAATGCCTATAACTCACCTCAAAGATGATATTTGATTAGTACCTCATACTCATATCTAATATAGATTATTACAGGATGCATATATATAAATTAATAAAAAAAATTATATATTTAATAAAAGAATCAACAAACAAGAAGACAATGATTTATAAACAAATAACCAAGATATAGTTCACTATTTCATTCTAAATAAATCATAAATTCAAAAACTACATTTAGATCTACTTATTATGCAAGAAAATAGGATGTTATTTCATAGATATAATGAGTTATTTTATGGTCTCATCATTTCTCCCACACCTAACCTCATGCATGTCTTCATGCATGCCATTCTTTTATCTAAATTTTTTTTGAGATACAAATGCATGAGTTAGATGCTCTCATTTTCAAATAGTCTTTCCAAATTTAACCTTGCATAAGTAAAATTATTTTTAACATGTAAAATCCTCTATGCAAGTTTCCCAATGAAAGTGGTCAATAAAATACATTTGTCAAGAATAGATTTTTATGTGAAAATTTTCTTTATATCATTGATTTCTCTTTGACACAAGTTCTTGTGTAGAATTCTCATGCTGCCCTCTTTCATTTTATTTTTTTGTTTTTAATTTATTTTCAAAAAAATGAGGTGAGAGCAGGTTCTCATGTTGATAATTTCTTAATGTGCCTACATAACTTTATTTTGACCACAAAACAATTATTGGCATAGAATAAATTTTGATGCTTCAAATATTTTAAAGAATCTTGAAAACTATATACCATTATCAAAGTCATTAACTTGATTTTATTAAGCCCCATTCTTTATTTATTGTTAAGACTATTTTCTTTCTCTTTCTCTCCCACACCTAATCCCATGCATGCCAATGTAAATATGTATAAAAGGTGGAGATATTTAATTTTTTTCCTTCTTTCTGAAAATTGGATATTTATGTAATAACAAAATTTACAAGTAAATTTAAAAGTAGAATAAAATAAACTAGATATCTTGGCACAACTTTAGTTCACCTTATCTCTCTTGATTTCAACCCCATAGCGCATATTGAAAAATATATTTAAAGAATGGAAGCCCAAACAATGCTAAAGATGAGAGCATAAAAAGTTAACAACCAAGTATTTATTGTAGGTGGGAAAAATAGTCATTGCTAGCTTTTAACTTTTCTCAAAAAAAAACTTGCCTTTGACTAGCTAGTAAAATTGATTTTCTAATCAAGACTCATTTTTCCAATACTTGACCTATCAACAAACTGGTTTTCAAACAAAAAATCTTAAGAATGCCTAAGGATTTTCATTGTTTTTTTTTTTTTAAATATAAAAAAATGATGATAGATAAAATGTTAGCAATAGACTATATATATCTTCATACTATTTCCAAATGTATCAATAAATTTTTTACATGTTTGACATTCTTCATCATTGATCTATGTAGTGATGACCAATCATTGGTGGAATATTATTATTGATTTTATTATTATCTTAGGATAAAGTGTCAGGAATTTGATGAAATTATGGATAGAAAATTGAGCTATTTTGATATTCTCAAATAGCTCCATAATCTCCAAATTTTGAGTTCATATACATAAAGGTGTAGGCCTGTAGGTGATTATTTTATATTTAAATTCATGTCTTATTGATTTGTCTTTTCTGGTCTCTTTCATTGAGGAGTAGTGTTGTGAGAGAATTCACCCTTATAATGAAACAAATTTGTGTTCCTCTATTTTGTCTTGAAAGCTTCTTGTTGATCTATCTTCATGAAATTATCTTTCAAGAACTCAAAACCACAAAAACTTTTCAGATCAATATAGTATTAGTGACATCAAATAATTATAAATATCAATAACATGAATAATGGAAAGAATATTTAAAAATATATGAATGAATGTATTTAAGCTTATTAAAGATGATTGATGATTAAAAAATTCTAATAGATTTTTATTATGAAAATAAAAACTATCTCAAATAAATTCTATTATTATCATTGATGGATATGGGTTTAACTAATGTATGGAATAAAATGAAGATAAATATCATCAAATCTTTTTATTTACAAGTTAAGTAAGAAATTCTAATTGTGATATTTACAAGGATAATGATAGATCTTTAAAAATCTTTAGTTAAAACTAGTTGTTAATTTTATAAAAATCTATCATACCTTTACTAATGCATGGATGGAGTGAATATTTAATGATCTATGATTTGTATGCATAGTATCTAATGAAAAAATGATATGAAAATACCAAACTAAAAATAAAATAGAGTACAAAAAAATATATACGAATATTCTTCATATATAAGATTATACTATAAGATATCATTGTTGATGTTATTGTATTAGATCAAGATCTTTCTTAGTCCTAATAATCAAGGACTAGATCAAGGTCTCTTTTATAATTCTAATGTTAATACCTCAGCCTTAGCCTTGTTATTTATATTAATATTTTCATTCAAATCAACATTAACTCATCCAATATTTATAGTACATTCTTATTCATTGACCATTATTTTTTTGAGCTTCAAATAAAGCATTCAAGTTTCTCCTTGTAGTCACAAATTCTCTATTTTTTATCTTCATTTGGCATTTTTAAAATATAACTGTAATGTTGGGATGTGATCATTTTACTCATAAAATTTGAAAGGATATTACTACATGTAAAATTTATTGCACAACCCATTCCAACATTTGTGTGAAACATTCAACCCACAACAACCCTAAAAATATGCACAATATAATTCGTATTGCATGATTTTTTGATTATTTAAAAAATATATGTTGACTCATAAAATCTATCTACAACAACTAACTTCATGCATGCTATCTTTCCTTCTAGATTTATGCATGTAATCTAAATTTTTGCATACAAATTCATGCATGCTATTTTTCCTCTTAGATTTATGCATGTAATCTAAATTTATGTAACTAACTTCATACATGCTATATTTCTACCTAGATTTATGCATGTAATCTAAATTTATGCAACTAATTTCATGCATATTATTTTTTCACCTAGATTTATGCATACAATTTAAATTTATGCAACTAATTTCATGTATGACAATTTATTTACATGCAATGCTTGATTTATGTGTTGACCCACATAGAGATTTTTTTATATGTAATGCTTGATTTATGCATTGACCCACATGCATGGAGATTTATTTGCATGTAATATTTGATTTATGCATTGACCCAGATGCATGAAATTTTAAGATATGATTTATCATATCCTTCTTAAAATGAGATTGATTTAATTAAATATTTTTATTTATTATACTTATAAAAATAAAATCATGTGCAATATTTTTAAAGTCGGCTAATTGAAAAATTATGTGATCCTTTGTTGATGGTTTTAGATAAAATGCATTGTGTTTCATCCTTTGTATAGTCAATCTCAACTCTTTTAGAAGGTAGTTTAACCCTCAAACATGTAGATTAATCCTTTAATAGGTACATGGCATAAATTATAGATTCTATTTTGTAAACAACTACAAAAATTTAGTCTATTTTTTTCCATCTTTTACGATATTTCATATCATCATTTTATTCCTCCACTTACATCAATATTTAAATATTTTTGTATGATGTTAGCAGTTGTTATTTTCTGCACAACATCATTATTATGATATGGAGGAGTTCTTACATGAAATTAAAATTTTTAAAGCTAAATACAGAAAAATAAATTCTAATCTATTTTATAGAAAAATAAATTATAAATAAATCATTAACTATCTCTTGTCACAAAATTTATAAAGAGACATTCTCTCTCATTAGAAACTTGTTTATCTACTTTCACTAGATAATTCTCTTAAAGAAATTTGAATCTCCTAATAAAATTGTGTCTCTAGTAATGATGTTAAAAATGATGAGTTATCAATTCATCATTTAATAATGTCAATAGAGGACTGGTGTCCAAGGCTATATGCAATAGGAGAAAGAGATCTCTAGCAATTGATCTCTTTTACCACACTCCACACTTTCAGGAATTGAAAAGCACACTTGCATAAAAATAAATCATACCACACTTTGTATAAAAGTAAATCACATTTGAAGAAATGAAAAAGTAAGCTTACAAAAAAATAAATCACTTGTAGGAAAGTAAATCACACTTACAAGAAAGTAAATTACTAAATTGAAAACAAATGATAAACACATAAAACACCTACAAGTTCACAACAAATTTTATAGAAAATAAATGTTTATATTAAAAATAAATAATAAAAATTAAAAAACATAATTACATAATATATAAATAAATAAAATATACTTATCCATCTTCCTTGGAATAAGTGGCCAGCTCATTCTTTGGAAGAGAATTTTAATCAAAACACTGAATTTGTCACAAAGATTTAGAATGTATTA
Source organism: Torreya grandis (assembly GCA_037957365.1). Lineage (NCBI taxonomy): Eukaryota > Viridiplantae > Streptophyta > Pinopsida > Cupressales > Taxaceae > Torreya > Torreya grandis. Next base: position 2,364,924 of record JARHVA010000431.1, read on the forward strand.
TTGATAACCAAGATTGATTACAATGGTGTGGTAGGTTGCATTTATAATATCATGCTTTCAACCAACTCCTTATTTAGGAATAACAATCTTAGATGCTCTCTACATAATATGGAGAAAAACATAACTTAGATATTCTAGCTTATCTCAATTTTTCATAAAATATGAAGAGAGAAATTATTATATATTTACAACATAAGCTCAATATTCATAAAATATGAAGATAATTATTTATGAAATAAAATTATACAAATCTAAATTTAGATGTAATTTTGAGCTAGTTCATAGATAGACTTGCATAATCCGTAGATATGTTTGTATAGTCTATAGATATACCTAAAGAGTCCATAGATTTTAAAATTTAAAAAATCTATAATTTTCAAAATTTGTAAAGTTCATAGATTTTAGACTTGTAGAGTCCACAAAATCTATAGAGTCTGTAGACTTCAAAACCTATAGAGTCCGTAGATTTTAGAACTTGCAGAGTCTGTAGATATTTTTCAAGTTGTATTCTTTAAACAATTTATGACTAAGATGACTCTCTTAATATTTGATACTTTGAGCTAGTCTTCAATCAATGAACTACATGAATATAAAGCTACTGTTTGAGTCCATAGATATGAACTAAGTGAGTCCATATTAAATCTGGGCAAGTTCATAGCTAGACTACGTGAATCGTAGTTATGTCTAGATTCCCTATAGCTCACTTCAAATCTGATATTTGATTGGTACCTTATGCTCATATTTAATATATCTTATTATGAGTTGCATATATATATATATAATAGTATATATATTTCAAAGATTTAGTAACAAGAATCAATAAATAAAAAGACAATGATTTATAAGAAAATAACCAAGATGTAGTTCTCTATTTCATTCTAAATAAATCACAATTTCAAAAACTACACTTAGATCCACTTCTTATGCAATAAAAAATGATGTTATTACATGGATATAATGATATATTTTATGGTCTCATCATTTCTCCCACACCTAACCTCATGCATGCCATTCCTTTATCTGAATATTATTTGAAATATAAATACATGGGTTAGATGTTCTCATTTTCAAATAGTCTTTCCAGATTTAAATTTGCATAAGTAAAATTATTTTTAATTTGTAAAATACTCTAGATAAAAGTTTCTCAATGAAAGTGGTCAATAAAATACATTTTTCAAGGATATGTTCTTGTGTGTAAATTTTCTTTATATCCTTGATTTCTCTTTGACATAAGTTCTTGTGTGAAATTCTCATGATACCCTCTTTTTTTTTTTTTTTTTTTTTTTTAATTTTTACTATTTTTTTTAAATTGAGGTGAGAGTAGGTTCTTGTGTTGAGAATTTCCTACTATGCCTACATAACTCTATTTTAACCACAAAATAATTCTTGTCATAAAATAAATTTTGATACTTCAAATCTTTTAAAAAATCTTGAAAATTATATACCATTATCAAAGTCATTAACTTGATTTTACTAAGCCCCATTCTTTATTTATTGCTAAGACTATTTTATTTCTCATTCTCTCCCACATCTAATCACATGCATGTCATTATGAATGCCAATGTAAATATGTATAAAATGTGGAGGATATTTGATTATTTTTCCTTCTTTTCAAAAAAATAGATCTGTATGTAATAACAAAACTTACAAGTATATTTAAAAGTAAAATAAAAGAAACTAGATACCTTGACACAATTTCAGTTCGTCTTATCTTTCTTGATGTCAACTCCATGGATCATATTATAAAATAAATTTGAAGAGTGGAAGCTCAATAAATATTGAAGATGAGAGCATAAAAAGTCAGCAACCAAGTATTTATTTCAAGTGAAAAAAATAGTGATTGCTAGTTTTTAAAAAATTTCAATTTTTTTTGCCTTTGACTAGTCAGTAAAATTAGTTTTCTAATTAAAGACTCATTTTTCCAGTACTTGACCCGTCAACAAATTGGTTTTCAAACCAAGGACTACCAACGACACCCGAGAGTTTTTTTTTTTTTTTTTTTTTTTTTCATTGTTTTTTTTTTTAATAATTTAATTTAAATATGTAGAAATTATGATAAAAAAATTGTTAGCAATAGACTGTATATATCTTCATACTATTTTCAAATATATTAATAAATTTTATGCATGTTTGACATTCTTTATCATTATTCTATGTAGTGATGACCAATCATTGGTGGAAGATTTTTGTTGATTCTATTGTCCTCTTAAGATAACGTGTCAAGTACTTGATGAAGCTATGGATAGAATTTGAGCTATTTTGATCTTCTCAAATGGCTTCATAATCTCCAAATTTTGAGTCCATATACATAAAATTATAGATTTGTAGGTAATTTTTTTATTTAAACCCATGTCTATTGATTTGTCTCCTCTGATCTCTTTCATTGAGGAACAATCCTATGAGATAATTCACCTTTATGATGAAGCAAATTTATATTCCTCTATTTTGCCTTGAAAATTTCTTGTTGATCTATCTTCATGAAATTATCCTACAAGAACTCAAACTAGAAAAACTTTCTAGATCAACATAATATCAGCCACATCAAATAATTTATAATTATCAATAATATGAAGAATGGAAGGAATATTTAAAAACACATGAATAAATGTATTTTAACCTATTTAAAAATTATTGATGGTTCAAAAATTCTAATAGATTTTTATTATGAAAAAAAGAACTCCCTCAGATAAGTTCTATTATTATGATTAGTGGATATGGGTTTGATTAATAAATGGAATAGAATGAAGATAAATGTCATCAAATTTTTTTATTTACAGAGTGAGTAGGAAAGTCTAATTGTGATATGCACAAGGATAATGATAGATTTTTAAAAATATTTAGCAAAAACTAGCTATTAATTTTATAAAAATCTATCATACCTTAAATGATAATGCATAGATGGAGTGAATATACAATGAAATATGATTTGTATGCATAGTAGTTTATGAAAAAATGATATAAAAATACCAAACTAAAAATAAAATAGAGTACAAAAAAACATGCTTGAATATTCTTCATATATAATATTGTATTTTAAGATATCTTTGTTGTTACTATTGTATTAGATAAATATCTTTATTAGTCTTAACAATCAAGGACTAAATCAAGGTCTCTGTTATAATGCTAATGTCAATACCTCAACCTTAGTCTTGTTATTGATATTAACATTTTCATTCAAATTAACATCAACCCATCCAATATTTGTAGTAAATTCTTATTTATTGACCATTATTTTTATAGGCTTCAAATAAAACATTCAAGCTTCTCCTTTTAGTCATAAATTTTTTATGTTTATCTTCATTTGGTATTCTTAAAATCTAACTGTAATGTTGGAATGTGATCATTTTGCCCATAAAATTTAGAAGGATATTACTGCGTGTAAAATTTATTGCACAACCTATTCTAATATTTTTGTGAAACATTCAAGCCATAATAACCTTAAAAATATGCACAATATAATCCATATTGCATGCAATTTTGATTATTTATAAAATCTATGTTGACTCATAAAATCCATCTACAACAACTAACTTCATGCATGTTATCTTTCCTCATAGATTTATGCATGCAATCTAAATTTATGCATACAACTTCATGCATGCTATCTTTCCTCTTAAATTTATGCATGCAATCTAAATTTATGCAACTAACTTCATGCATGCTATCTTTCCACCAATATTTATGTATGTAATCTAAATGTATGCAACTAACTTCATGCATGTTATTTTTCCACCTAGATTTATGCATGTAATATAAATTTATGCAACTAAATTCATGCATGATAATTTATTTGCATGCAATGCTTGATTTATGCATTGACCCACATGCATGGAGGTTTATTAACATATAATGCTTGATTCATGCATTGACCCACATGCATGGAGATTCATTTACATGTAATACTTGATTTATGCATTGATCCACATGCATAGAATTTTAAGATATGATCTATCGTATCCTTCTTAGAATGAGATCAATTTAATTGAGTATTTGTTTTTATTTTACTTATAAAAATAAAATTATGTGCAATATTTTTAAAGTCAACTAACTAAAAAATTACGTGATTTTGTGTTGACAGTTTTAAAAAAAGTATAACTATGTTTCATTCTTTGTATAGTCGATCTATAATCTTTTAAAAGGTAGTTCAACTCTCAAACATGCAGATTAATCTTTTAACAGGTACAAGGCATAAATTTTAGATATTTCTTTGTGAATATCTATAAAAATTCAATCCATTTTTTTCCATCTTTTACGTTATTTTAAATCATCATTTTGTTCCTCCATCTTACATCAATATTTAAATCCTTTCATATAGTGTTAGCAGTTGTTATTTTCTACACAACATTAGTATGACATGGTGGGGTTTTTGTATAAAATTAAAATTTATAAAACTAATTACAGAAAAATAAACTCTAATCTATGTTGTAAGAAAATAAATTTTAATCTATTTTGCAAGAAAATAATATATTTTTCAATAAAATAAATTATAAATAAACCATTAACTAAGTATCTCTTGTCACAAAATTTGTAAAGAGACATTCCATCTCACTAAGAACTTGTTTATCTAATACCACTAGAGAATTTTCTTTAAAAAAATTGAATTTTATAAAAACATCATGTCCTTAAAAATAGTGCCAAAAAAGATGAGTTATCAATTCATCATTTAATAATACTAATATAAGGGTAGTGCCCAAGGCTATATGCAATAGGAGAAAGAGATCTCTAGCAATCAATCTCTTTTACCACACTCCACACTTGTAGGAATTGAAAAGTATACTTACACAAAAGTAAATCACATCACACTTTGCAAAAAAGTAAATCACACTTGAATAAATTAAAAAGCACACTTTTAGGAAAGTAAATCATACTTGCAAGAAAGTAAATTATTGAATTGAAAATAAATGATAAACATAAAAAATACCTTTATTTTCATAACAAAATTTACAAAAAATAAATGTTTATATGAAAAATGGATAATAACAATTCAAAAACATAATTACATAATAAATAAATAAATAAAAATATATTTATCCATCTTCCTTAGAATAAGTGGCCAACTCATTCTTCAAAAGAGGATTTTAATTAAAAAATTAGATTTATGTCACAAAGACTCAGAATGTATTGATAACCAAGATTGATTACAATGGTGTGGGAGGTTGCATTTATAATATCATGCTTCCAACCAACTCCTTGTTTAAGAATAAAAATCATAAATGCTCTCCACCTAATATAGAGAGAAACATAACAACTTAGATATTCTAGCTTATCTCAATCTTTCATAAAATATGGAAAGAGATGTTATTATCTATTTACAATATAAGCTCAATTTTCATAAAATATGAAGAAAATTATTTATAGAATAAAATTATCCAAATCTAAATTTAGATAAAATCCTGAGCTAGTTTGTAGATAGACCTACATAATCCGTAGATATGCCTGCATAGTCCGTAGAAATACCTAAAGAGTAATTAGATTTTAAAATCTATAAAGTTCATATATTTTAAACCTATAGAGTTCATAAATTTTATATCTACAGAGTTCATAGACCTTCAAAGTCTGTAGATTTTAGAACCTACAAAGTCTTTAGATTTTTTTCAAGTTGCATTCTTTAAACTGTTGATGACTATGATGGCTCCCTTGACATTTGATACTTTGAAATGATTTTTAATCAATGAACTACATGAATTTAGAACTACTGGTTGAGTCCATAAATATGAACTGAGTGAGTATATAGTAAATCTAGGTGAGTCTATAGCTAGATTAGGTGAGCTGTAGTTATGTCTAGAGTGCCTATAACTCACCTCAAAGCTGATATTTGGTTGGTACCTCATGCTCATGTCTAATATAACTTATTATGAGTTGCATATATACATATTAATATGTTTTTTCAAATATTTAGTAACAAAAATCAACAAACAATAAGATAATGATTTATAAATAAATAAATAAATAAATAAGATATAGTTCTTCATTTCATTCTAAATAAATCATAAGTTTAGAATATACACTTAGATCCACTTCTTATGTAAAGAAAAAAGATGTTATTTCATTTATATAATGATCTATTTTATAATCTCATCATGTTGAATATGACATGAATATCTAACTATGTTTGTATAGGTGATGAGCAAGGTCATTTGACCTAATTCTACCAAGGAAAGAGCTAGTTGAGTGAGAAGGCCTAATAATTTATTTGAGAGAGATTGAATAGTGAGAAGAGAAAATAAGATCATATTTATTTTAGTGAGAAAAAGGTGCTCAAATTTTATCATAAGTTTAAATTAGGTAAATTGGTGATTATTTACCTAGAGGTTTGAATTATTCTTACAAATTGGTATTTATTAAAGGACTAGTTGAGTTGGTACTTGACTAATGAGGAGTTGGTGCTCCTTGTGGGGTTGGTGCCTCCCTAAAAGTTTGATTCATTTCTTATAAGACTATATTCTAAATTGTGCATCAATGTTTTTTATCCCCCAATAGGTTTTCTTACATATATCCTATGTTCTTATGTTTTTTATTTTTATAGATACGTGTGTCTGCATTAGCTAATATATGTATGTGAATGAATGATTCATGGATGTTAAACATAATTGAAGGATTATTTTAAGATAAATGATTCACCCCCATCTCAATATATACTCTTCTAATATTTGGTATCAAATCAGGTCCTTTAAAGAAGGCCTAATAGCCTAAAAGAGACCCTAAATAAGCAAAGATAGCTAGTCAAGCACAAGATGGTTTTTCTACAAGCAAGGATATATTATTTAATGGATCCAATTATGTTTTTTGGAGTGTTAGGATGAAGACATATTTATGTGTCAAGGTCATGATGTTTTTAAATAAATTTTGGATGGATATACTACACCCCCTATTCCTCTTATAGATGAAGTAAGTAAGAAGGATAGAGATAATAATTCAAAAAATAAAATGAATGGTATTATGTGTGGCCAATCAGAGGTAAAACTTGTGAAGGTAATGCACCATATGTTTGATTAAAAAATATGATACAAGTTGAAGACTATTAATTATTTATACTCCAAGGTCAAGTTGGATAAGTTAAAAATCCATATAAGACAATTTGAAATCCTAAAGATGATTGAATATGAGACCATTGCAACCTACTTATTGAGGTTTGATGAAGTAGTCAACAGCATAAGAGGCCTAGGTAAATAATTGAAAGATTATAATATTTTTCAAAATGTTTTGTGATCTCTAACTCTCAAATTTTATTCTAAGGTATCTATTATTGAATAAATATAAGATTTAGACAAGGTAGAGATGTATGGAATTCATGACACCCTAACATCCTATGAAATGAGGACAAATGAAGGAAGACCTTTAGAGAAGGAAGTTGCATTTAAGGTAGAAAATAATCCAAAGGAGAAGAAGACACAAGGTAATAAAGTCAAAGATAATGATGAATATGATATTGATGATGCTAAGTTAAAAGCTATATTTGCAATAAATTTGAAGACAAGTCCAGGTAAATATAAGGGCAAACTGCCTTTTAAATGCTTCAATTATGGAGAGATTGGACACTTTGCCAAAAAGTGCTTTCATAATCATAAGATAAATGATGATGAAGAGCATGATGAAGGTCATGATGATGATAAAAGGTTATATAGGTCTGATAAGATCAAGAAAAGCTTCAGAAGGTGGAATGATAAGATTTTTTTTTTCAAGAATAAAATAAGCCTTTACACTAAGGAAGATTGTAGCTCATTTGATGAGAGTGAGAGAAGTGATTCTGAGAGTGAACATGAAGGTGATGTCCTTAATTTCAATTAATTTCTCTTCATGGCTAAGGATGTGAGCTATTCAAATCAAGAAGAGTCCATATGGATTGGAGGCGTTGTTGGTAGATGAAGAAGAAGATGAATTATATTTTGAGGCTGAGTTGATGAATACTCTAGAAGAACTGGAGATGGAAAAGAAGAAGAATAGGGTGATGATGTCTCTTATAAAATATTATGATGATCAAATCAACTTTTTTGATGTTAAACTAAGAAAAAACTTCAAATAACAAGAGGAAATAGTCAAATAGGTGAAGACTCAACTTAATATTGTAACTACTAGTCTAAAGACCAAAGAAGAAGAATATGCAAGGTATGTAACTGAAGTGAATTTCATAAGAACTAATTTGAATCAGACATCAAGTACGGTTAAGTCCTTTTTAATGTTTGAAAAGAGTACCAATGATCTAGATAATGTTTTGAGTAGTTAAAATACTACTAATGATAAAACAAGCCTTGGTTTCAATGGAGACCAAAAGAAGAACACTAATGTGATCAAGAAGGTCAATGATCAATCAAAGAATAAGGTTGTTGGTAGAATGAAGGATAATATTATCAATAAATCTAATAATATAAAGTATTTTAATGCTTGCAATGGTATAGTTATTCAAGTAACCAATTTAGACATAGAACAAGACATTGTGAAGGCCCTTCAAAAATGAATATGCATAAAACTATGAGGAAAGTCATTAGTCAAGAGATATAATTCATGGTACATTTCCATAAAAATAAATATTGCATTTCAATAGTATAAAGGTTGGTCATATTTCAAAATATTGTAATCATAGTTTTTCAAGATAAAATAATAAAGTTGAGGCTCCTAAAGAATGAGAAAGACTACAAGACAATGAGTGGAAACCCAAGGTAGCTAAGGTTTATGACTAGTTTGCAAGACCAAGTGGAATTTTTTCCATGGTGGAGCATAGTCAAAATACAAAGGAGTACCAAGATTCTCTCTATCAAGTTAGATTGTTGATGAAGGAGCCAAGACCAATAGACCAAGCCAAAATGTTATTCAAACAAATATTTAGGAGGTTAAGCCAATATGATTATTCAAACCTAGGAGGGTCATAAAAGAATTTCATTATAGTAAGGACATGGAGATATAGGAATCTTTTGAGTTTATGTTGTTTTAGTTCCCTAGATCAGAGGTGACTCCATTAGGCTTCATGGAGGTACTTAGATAATAAATAAGAAGCATAAAGGATGCTTAGTCTTAGGGAGAGTTTTTGTGTTCTTTATTGACTTTTAGATTCAAAGTTCATTTAAGAGTCTATTGTAGGTGTGATCACAAGAGATTGGTCATAAATATTTTGTATGATGGCTTGAACAAACCAAGTCATAATCTTGATAATGTCTGAATTTATCATGGAGACAAGGGGAGCCAATCATGAACCAAGAGTATGTGAGCTTGATTTGTGTTAATTTTGTTTGAATAGAAGAGGTGTGTTGTTTTAGGTATAAGTATCAGATAAATTTACAAGAATATGACCCTTTTTCATTAACATCAAAAGGGGAGAAAGTTCTAGTTTGGTAGAAAGGTTAGTTTGAAGAAGATCCATCTTAGGGAGTTGTGACTAATCAATTTTATGTAAATATTTTCCATCAATGAAAAAGGGAGATATTGTTGATGTATGTTCCTATTGTTGGTATTGAGGTATTTTTTTATCATGTCAAAGTCAAGATAGATGTCATTAATGTCAAGGTTAGAGTTAAGGCCATGCATGGTGAGATGATATGTGACAAAGAAGTCTTATGACAAGAAAAAAGTTTAAGGAAAAAATATATCTCTCTATTAAGAGATAATTTGAAGTAAAATTGGTAATTATTATAAGGATTATGGCATGTCAAACTCAAGATCATGATACAAGGTAAGCTATTGTTGTGTACTAGGTGTCTTGAGAAGCCTAGTCTAGTCCTAAAAGAAGGTGTATGCATGGAGCATAGTGAAGCTTGGTGATTTATGTTAGTATAGGAATTAAATATTGTATGAATCTATGTAAACATGTGAAAGAGGAAAATAAACCTTCATATGAGTTCTAAGGTCAAGATTGAATCTTAGTCCTTGCATGAAGAGACCTAGTGAGAAGGCATAGGCTTGGTAGCATGATGAGGTAAGTAATATAAGACTTGTGTGAAGAAGGTTGATATTGTGTGAGCATGTTATGAGTTAATTTTACATGAGAATTAGGTTTATATAATATTACAAGAGGTTTTAAGGTGTGATCAAGGTCTAGTTATGACTGGTAGTTCAAGACCTGATGAGCAAAGAGACCTAGTGTGGCCTAATGAGGGGTCAAGTTCATTTTATAAGGTTTTAGATCTATTGAGAGAATTAAAATAGGTATGAGAGGTTTTTTTAATTATTTTTACCAATTTTGAGGTCATATATTGAAGGACAAAAAATTAAAATTGGTCTTGAGATCTTTTTTGTACACAAAATAGGGTGTTGCAGACCCAATTTTATTTTTATTATGCTCATTAGCACATTAAAAATTTTCATGATATCCTTATAAGTTTATAAAAGTTAGATAAGGTACATAGATTTAATTTCATATAATTTATTTTGGAGTTGAGAGGCAATAATTTATGAATGATTGCTAAGAATGAAAACTAGTCAAAACCCTCATAAAACCCTCATAATGACCTGATAGAAAATATCTTATTGGTTATAAATAAAAATAATTTTTTTTGACCTAGTTTTATGTTTGTATCATGTAAAGGAATGTTTTAAGTTTCTCTAGGTGGTTTTAGTTTTTTAGAAGAGTGAATAGAAGCTACAAGAAACCCCTTGTTTCTTGGTATTTTGATGTAGTAGGTAGGTTTGATAAAGTCAAAGCATGCAAATGGATGGAGGATGATGTATGAGACTTTTAGTATGTTCCCATGTAAGTTTATAAGTATTTTTAGGACTTAAATTATTCTATACTAGTCATGGAAGTTGGTCTATCACTAAAAGGGCCTAATGAGCAAGACAATGAGAAAACTAAGCAGTAGTGAGAAAGAAATTAGGGATTGGTTGTAGAGGATTAGGGATGGATACAAATGTATGGGGTAATTTTTCAATACATATACCTCATATACCCTTTTTTATAAGTTTTGGTGATGCACACAAATAACTTAGAATTTTTTTCTCAAAGTGATTTATCTAACATAGTAAAGTCTATGTAGAGTGAAGATGTGAGATTGGTCTGTAAGACCAATATTGATATTGAAGCTATTGTAGGCTTAATTTTCACCCTTGAAAAGGGTTCTTTAGGATCTATCTGACTAAGCTACTCAATGGGAATAACCCCAGGCTGTGGGTAACCTATGGTGGGGTTGAACCTTTGGAGAAGGCCAATGTCCTCTTGATGCTTACCTAGACTAATGCTTCATTGGGAAAATAATTAGAAAGAGGATAAGGGATCATAAGAAAGTTAACTAGGTGATACACTAAATAAAAATGGGAGATTCCCCTAAGATTGAACCCACACTAGATCTGTAGAAGATAATGCTAGCTCACACAACCTCAAGATCAAGATAGTTATATAATTATTTCATAGAAGAGGTTCAGGAAGAAATGAATGTAGACAAAGAGGAGTTATAAGACTCACTAAAAGCTTATATTAATGATATAAATAACACTAATCTAGAACTACAAATCATCTTGAATACACCCTAGAAAAGGAGCAAGAAATAAGTACCATAGACAAGGAAGATTCTCCTTCCCATAATGCCATAGTTCATGGCTCACTCAACACACATCCAAGGAAAGAGATAGACAAAGAAATTATTATATTACATCAAGAGTTAGTTCTTATAAATGCTCGATAGGGTTGAGCCTAATCAAGATGAGATTATTTTTCTAGATATTATAGAGTATCCCTATCTCCTAGAAAGATAAAAAAGGGTCTAAAATCTGATAACCCCTTTAATGGGGATGAAACTAGGATATATAGGAGAAGAGAGAGAGAGAGAGAGAGAGTGGTACCACACCATCTCAAAAAATAATTAAATGAGCTGCCATTGTCTTTAATGAATGCCCCCACCATAATTTCACCCAATCAGAGCTAATACATCCTAGATAATATAGCATGTTTATACTCCAACCAATCCTTGATCCATCTCATTTATTGAGAAATATACTAGAAGATAAGAGCTCTATTTAGGGTAGTGAATCATGACCTTGCTATAAATGAATGTTACAACTACTTTCCTAGCCTTGATCTTTCACTTGTTTTGATATGAGGACTAAATATTCATAATCTTGAACTGATAGAAATATGATCAAGTCTACTATGGGTGGATGTATGTTCCTATTCTATCTCTATTGATTATTTGACCCATATTTATACCTTGGTGTACTTTTGTTACAAATCTTGAACATGGATTTACTATAGAATAAAAACCAATCTCCTTTATTAGTTTTTAGATATTCAAAATATCTTCTTGGATGTATTTATATTTCATGAATAACTCATCAGCTGATTTTATCTATATTAGGTCTAAAAGAACCTATTCTATCCCTATCAAGCCCCAATGGTGAATCTTAGTCTTGTAAATTCCCACTTGCTTCCACCTAGAACATGTTCAGTCTCGATCTCATATATTTGCTTTAACTCATGTCCAAAATAACTTCCTCAACTTTCATTTAAAATGTCCCAGCTCACCTTTTATCTCTTGGCCTCACCTAGAATGTACCCAATCTTGGTTATATGTGTGTGTGTGTGTGTGTGTGTGTGTGTGTGTGTGTGTGTGTGTGTGTGTGTGTGTGTGTGTGTGTGTGTGTGTGTGTGTGTGTGTGTGTGTGTGTGTGTGTGTGTGTGTGTGTGTATCCTACTATCTCAAGTTCATGAAACCCTTGATCTAATGTATCTACCCATGTTGTATATTTTGACCATAATTTGTTATACTTTGAATATGAACATATTCATTTTTTGGACATGTGTCATTCTTACATTCTTTTTTTAGCTCTATTGTCATTTGGTTCATGTGCTTGTGCCACATGGTAACTTCTCAAGCTCCTTGTCCCTTTGACTCATCTCACACTATTAGATCCATGGTCTAAGATAACACAAGACCTTAGATTTGCATTTATTTTTAACCCCAATAGTACTTGCCTTGTCTTAAAATTGGCGTCTGTGCACCTATCATTGGACATCCATGCAACCGTTAATGATGTCTATGCGATCATCAAATTTAGTTCCCTAATAGTTTTTTCTGAGTCCTAAACTTGACATCCATGCAAATGTAAAATATGACCATGCACCTATCAATGACACCTATGCAACTATCACTTTTAGGACTAAATGGTTTTTTCTAGAGATTTAATTTGATGTTTACACAAACGTCCTATTTTGTAGGTTTAACTTTGAATGCTCATAACTTGAGATAGAAAGCTCAAGAAAATATGAAACTTTTAGAGGATATTCTTGGCATGAATAAATCCATGGAACTATATTATTTTAGCTCTTTCATATCTCTAAGGTTCATTTATAATATGTATAAGTTAGCTGGTCTATTCATTTTTTTCATGGCATCTTGGTGACGGTCTGGTCCCTAAACTTGCACAATTCATCCTTTGATCATTATTTCAAGGTTCTTATATATTATTAAGATTTTTACAACCTAGTTCATGCCTTGAATGCTTAGAACACATGATAGCTTACATGGTATTTTCCACTTTACAATCAGAGACCCCTTTTCTAAGCCTTTGATCCACTGCTTCATAAAACCATGCAAAACTTCATATGTGGGCCAAAAATGGTCAACATATTTGGTCACTCACATGGGTTGCATGTTTTTATATGAAATATAACCTAAATGATGTTTCCTTATATAGTTCATTAGGCATGGAGTCTCTACTTGGGTCTAACATTTTACTTGGATCCAACACTAGCTACCAATCTTGCTCTAACCTCTTAAAACAAAAGAGATAATGGAAACAAAATAAGGAAAAGGCAAGTGAATGTAAGCACTTGGAAAAAATAAAAACAAAAACTAACCTATTAAACCAATGTGAACACAAGTAGTTAGAGAAAAACATGAAAACTATTATAATATATACAATACCTTTTTAAAACTGATCCTCTTAGATCAAAATGAAAACTCCTTAAGTCACCTTTATGTGATGAGAAAAGATATGAAATGGGATACCTTTTAGACCTTTTCTTCATTAGAACCAATTACCTTATGATTTTCAATCCTTTTTTCATGCTCTCCAATAGATAACATGGGATAAATATGCCTCAAATGTAGACATACTCCTCCTCTGGTTCAAGACTTTCTTGGTGATGGACTATAGGATCACTTGCAACCTTCTTACCTAATGGCACTTTTGTTTATGAAGGATAACTATCTTGTTCCAAAAAAAATAGATGTAGCTCATCCAAGAGGTAGCTTCTTTTTTATCACTTGGGACAATTCCAACCTTATCACCATCTTTGATATGCTTACCTTAAAAGAGCTCACATGGAAGTTCACCAATCCATCCATAATTCAATATGTCACAGCCTCATGGTTCTTGATTTGACCATTCTTTTTCATATTTGAAGGCATTAGTACTACCTTCAATGAATAATTCATCTTGAGACAGGTTAGATTATTCAACCTAATTGGCAAGTTTACCTCAATGTTCTGGAGGAGGCATATGCTAGTTTAGAACTTCTAACTATTCCATGAAGTCGTGGTATATTTTTTGCCATATTTCATTTTTATCCCCTTCTTCCTTGATAGTACACTCCACCTCATACACAACTACAAAATAATGTTCAATGTGTTTCTCTTCATTCAAATAGTTTTAATTTCTCTTGTGTTTACTGAGGGGAGTCCCTATGGTGATTTATTCCTCGTAGTCACTCATGACATCTTCTTGATCAGTTATGACTTGGGATCTCTCCTCTTTACTTGACCTCCTCAAGATGGATTATTTTTCAAGGGAGGGTGGGACAAAAGGTTGAGGCTACTTGGATTGGTTTTCTTGATTTTCCCACCTTACTAATCTATCTATGCACCTTTAGATTAAAGTCTTCATTTCATACAAATCATCATTGATAGCACCATATTGGACCTCGTCTCCAATAGACTCCACTTACCTATCAACATTTGAACTAACTTCCTCATCCTCTCTATGAGATAGAAAGGGATCACATCAAGCTCTTTGTCCCATTTTATCATCACCTCTTCTAATTTTAGCATATTTGTCTTAAATGCCAATATATGTGGTAGTAGAAACATAGCTTTGACAAGGTTGACTAGAGGGGTAGGTAGTTGTATATGAAGGATATATAGGCTCATTGTAGGGCTGATAGTAATGATTATATTTCTAGTAGGGGTCATAATAATATTGGTAGGATTCATCTAGTTGATGATATGGTTCACCAACCTAATTAGGAAATAATTCTACCCTAAATATTGCCATAGAGGCTCAAGAAAGAGATAAAGTAAATATAATACTTGCTTGAAGGCTTACCTAGACTACTGTAACTAGTTGAAAGCTTTGATTTTTCATTGATGTTTTCAAAATGCCTCCAAAGGCTGATATGTAAAATAACAACACTAAAATTCCTTCCACTGCTTTGTACCTTGGTCCCATTGGGCATGCTAGAAACTATTTTAAGTTTGTTCAAACCAACATCAAATTTGATCAATCTTCCTATTCGATTATAGTCCCACTGGGCATGGAGAAAACTATTTTAGTCTTAATTTGCACCCTTAGAGAGGGTTATTTAGGCTCTCTTTGACTAAGATACATAATGGGAATAACCCTAGGATGTGGGTCACCTACGGTGAGGCTGAAACTTTGGAGAAGGTCAGATTCCTCTTGATGCTAACCTAGACTAATGTTAAACCAATGATTCATATGGAAAAGAGTTAGAAAGAGGATAATGATTCTTAATAAAGTTAACCAGGTGATGAACCAAATAAAAATGGGAGACTCCCATAAGCTTAAACCCACACTAGATCTACAAAAGATAATGCTAGCTCACACAACCTCAAGATCAAGCTAGTTACATAAGTATTTCATAGAAGAGGTTTAGGAAACAATGAATGTAAACAAAGAGTATTTATAAGACTCACTAAAATCTCACATTAATGATAGAAATAACACTAATATATACCTATAAATCAGCTTGAATACACCCTAGAAAAGGAGCAAGAAAGAAGGACCATGGATAATGAAGATTCTCCTTCATGCAATGCCATAATTCATGGCTCACCCAACATAAATCCAAGGTAAGAGTTAGGAAAATAAAGTCTTATATTACATCAAGAGGTGGTTATTACAAACTATTGATAGGGTCAAGCCTAATCAAGTTTAGCATATTTTTTAATATCTCAAAGAGTATCCATGTCTCCAAAAAAAATTAAAAAAAGGGTCTAAATTTTGAGAACCCCTTCAATGGGGATGATACTAGGATATATAAGAGAGAGAGAGAGAGAGAGAGAGAGAGAGAGAGAGAGAGAGAGAGAGAGAGAGAGAGAGAGAGAGAGAGAGAGAGAGAGAGAGAGGGAACATGCCATCTCAAAAAAATATTAAATGAGATACCATTGTCTTTAATGAATTCCCCCACCATAATTTGACCCAATCATAGCTAATACATCTTAGACAAGATAGCCTACCTCCACCCTAAATAGTCCTCAATCCATCTCATTGATTGAGAAATATACTAGAAGACGAGGTATTTTTAAGGAAATGAATCATGACCTCACTGGAAATGAATGTTTCAACTAATTATTGGCCTTAATATTCCACTTGTATTGATATGAGTACCAAATATTCATAATCTTGAACTGATAGAAATATGATCAAGTCTGTTGTAGGTAGATGTATGTTCCTATTCTATCTTTATAGATGATTTGACCAATATTTATACCTTGGCATGTTTTTCATTCAAATATTGAGCATGGATTTACTATAGACTAAAAACCAATCTCCTTTATTGGTTTTCATATAGTCAAAATATCTACTTGGACATATTTATATCTCATGAACAATTCCGCATCTTTTTTTATCTATGTTAGGTCAAAAAGGACCTATTTTGTCCCTGTCAAGCCCTAATGGCGAATTTTGGTCTTGTAAATGCCCACTTGGCTCCACTTGGAACATGTTTAAGATCGATCCCATATATTTTCTTCAACTTGAGTCCAAAATATCTTCCTTAACCTTCATTTAAAATGTCCCATCTCACCTTTTATCTCTTGTCCTCACCTATAATGTGTCTGAGCTTGATTATATATATTTATTACTTGATCGAGTCCATAAAACCTTTGATCCAACATATTTTCCCATGTGGGATCTTTTGACCATACTTCATTATACTTTGAATATGACCATTGTCATTTTTTGGACATGTGTCATTCTTACATTCCTTCCATAGATCTATTGTCACTTGGTTCATGTACTTGTGCCATGTGACAACTTATTGATCTCCTTGACCTTTTGAATCATCTCACACAATTATATCCCTGGTATAAGCTAATGCAATCTGTCAAATTTTCCTTTATTTTGAACCCCAATGGTTAATTTTCATATCTTAAAATTGATGTCCATGCACCTATCATTTGATATCCATGTAACCATCAATGATGTCCGTATGATTATCAAATTTAGTTCCCCAATGGTTTTTACTGAGTCCTAAACTTGATATCCACATGAATGTAAAATATTTTTGGATTATAATTAATTACATCTACATGACTATCACTTTTTGGACTCAAATGGTTTTTTATCAGAGCTTTAATTTGACATTTGCATGAACGTCTCGTTCTGCAAGTTCAACTTTGAATGCTCATAACTTGAGATAGAAAGCTCGCATAGACATGAAATTTTCAAAAGATGTTCATGGAATTAACAAATCCATGGAACTATATTATTTTATCATGCATGTATATCTAATTTGTATTTATAAAATGCATAATTTACCTAGTCTATTCATTTTTTACATGATGTCCTAGTGGCGGTCTAGTCCCTAAACTTGCACAACTCATCCTTTGCTCATTATTTCAACATTATGATGGATTATTAATATTTTTGAAACTTTTTTCATGCCTTTAATTCTTTTAAAACATGATAACTTATATGGTCATTCCAATTTACAATCTTAGACCATTTTCTAAGCCTTTGATCCATTGCTTCATCAAACCATGCAAAAACTTCATATTTAGGCCAAAAATGGCCAACATAACCTTGTAATATATATTTTGAAATATTTTATAATGATGATAAAGGATCATGTAAATTCATTTTAATATCATAAAAGTTTTTCCATAGTTTTTATAATATTTGATCTTCATGATTGTGTTTTTGGAACTACAAGTAGTTTTGTGTGTAAGTGAGAATGTTGTTCCTGAGTGTTTTTGCATAGTGTTAAAGAATAAAATGAAAATTAAGTTTTTATAAAGGTATCATAGGTTAATTTTAACACATTTTTTATTCATGATAAACTCTTATTAATTTGTTAAATTTTAAAGGCTTTTGACTAGGTTCTTAAGGCCCATGTGCAGTTCTAAATGAGTATATGAAGTTGATTAGTTTGAGGTATTTTGCCATGTTATGTGATTTATAATGAAAATTATGTTGAACCTAAGGTCATGGATATTTTATAAATGTGATTTTTTTTTGGTTATGTGTCAAAATTAATTATATTAATCATATTTACAAGACAAACTTTTTGGCAATGAGAAGACCTGATTGCGAATAGACCAAATTGTGTGGTTCAAGGAGTGAAATGAGCCAAATGGTGTTGGGGACATAAGGTGAGATTATAAGGGGTATAATTGATGTTTTTATGAAAGTTTTCATCCATTTTTGGAGGCTCAAGGTGTTCTAATTAGACCTAAGTGAAATGTGTGATTAGAGAAGGCCTAATTACATTATGTCTCTATTAGGCCTAATGGTGGTTTTGGACCTTAAGGATAATGACCAACCTATGTAATGGTAGTTTCACTTGTGAAACATGTTTTTTATATATTCCAAAGGTGATCCAAGTATAGATAAGTTCTTGGTTGACTAGGATGGGTAAGAGTAAGAGTCAAGTATAAAGAGAAGGTCTAATAGGCCTAATTTGACTAGTTAGAATATTGAGCATATGAGCGAATGATATAGAGTTTTGAAAACTAGGTAGATGGATTTAATAACATAATATAGGTTTTATTAATATTCCATGAATATATAACTATATTTATATAGGTGATGAGAAATGTCATTTGACCTAATTCTACCAAGGAAAGGGTTAATTGAGTGAGAAGGCCTAATAGGCTATTTGAGAGAGATTGAAGAGTGAGAAGATAAAAATAAGGAGATAATATTTAGTTGAGTGATAAATAGGTGTTCAATGTTGATCATAATTTCAAGTTAATTAAGTTGGTGCTAAGTTACCTAGGGGGTTGGAGCCTCCTTATGAGTTGGTACTAGCTAAAGGACTAGTCGAGTTGGTTATTGACTAGTGAAGGGTTGGTGCTCCTTGTGGGGTTGGTGCCTCACTAAAAGATTTATTCATTACTTATAAAACTATATTATAAGATATGCATCAAATTTTTTTATCCCCCAAGAGAGTTTCACACATATATCCTATGTTTTTTATATTGTTTACTTTCATAGATGCTTGTGTATGTATTGGCTAATGTATGTATGTGAATGAATGCTTCATGGATGTTAAACATAATTGAAGGAGTGTTTTAAGGAAATTTATTCACCCCAATCTAAATAGTTTTACTTACAAAATTTATTATTAGTTAAGGTCCTTTCAAGGATGCCTAATAGCATTAAGGAGACCCTAAGCAAGTAAAGATGACTAGTCAAACACAAGGTGGTTTTTCTACAACAAGGCTTCATTTTTTAATGGATCCAACTATGATTTTTGGAGTGTCAGGATGAGGACATATTTAGTGTCTCAAGGTCATAATGTTTTGCAATCAGTCTTAGATATATATACTACACCCCCTATTCCTCCTACAGATGTAATAGATAGGAAGGCTAGTGATAATAATTTAAAAGTAATGAATGGTATTATGTGTGGCCTATCAGAGGCATAAATTATGATGGTGATGGACTGTATGTCTACTAAAAAAATGTGGGGTAATTTGAATACTATTCATGAGATAGACTCCAAGGTCAAGTTGGATAATTTTCAAACCCATAGAAGATGATATGAAAGCCTAAGGATGAATGAAGATGAGACCATTGTAGCCTATTTGTTGAGGGTTGATTAAGTATTCAACATCATAAGAGGCCTAGGTGAAGAATTGAAAGAGTCTACTATTTTTCAAAATATTTTGAGATCTCTAACTCCCAAATTTGATTCTAAGGTATCTGTTATTGAAGAAATACAAAATCTAGACAATCTAGATATAGATGGACTTCATGGCACCCTAACAACCTATGAAATGAGGACAAGTGAAGGAAGACCTATAAAGAGGGAAGTTACATTTAATGGAGAAAAAAAATCCAAAGGATAATAAGACACAAGGTAAGAAATTCAAAGATAATGATGAATCTGATATTGATGCTGATGAGTTGATAGTTATGTTTGCAAGAAAGTTGAAGATAGGCTTAGGTAAATACAAGGGAAAATTGCCATTTAAATGATTCAATGGTGGAAATATTAGAAACTTTGCCAAAAAGTTTTTGATAATCATAAGGCAAAGGATGATTAAGTTCATGATGATGATAAAAGGTCATATAAGTCTGATAAAAGTAATAAAAGATTCAGAAGGTATGATGATAAGAAAAAGTTTTTCAATAATAAAAGAATCCTTTACATCAAGGAAGATTGTAGCTCATTTGATGAGAATGAGAGAAGTGATTATAAGAGTGACCTTGAATGTGATGGATATAATTTTAATGAATTTCTCTTCATGGTTGAGGAATCAATCTATTCATATCAAGAATATTCCATATGGATTGGAGGTTTTGTTGGTGATATAGATGAAGAAGAAGATGAAGTAGATTTTGAGACTGAGTTGATGAATACTCTAGAAGAACTGAAGATGGTAAAGAATAATAATAGGGTTATGAGGTCTCTTATCAAATATTATGAGGATAAAATAGACATTTTTTAAGCTATACTAAGCAACAACTCAAAGGAATAAGAATAAATAGTCAAACATGTGGAGACTCAAATTGAGATTGTGACTACTAATCTAAAAACCAAATAAGAAGAACGTGAAAGGTATGTAATTAAAGTGAATTTATTAAGACATGAGTTTAATTAGACATCAAATAATTTTAGTCCTTTATAAGGTTTTAAAAGAGTACCAATGATCTAGACAAAATTCTGAGTAGTCAAAAGACTGTTAATGATAAAATAGGCCTTGGTTTCAATGGAGACCAAAAGAAAAACACTAGTGTGATCAAGAAGGTCAATGATTAATCAAATAATGAGGGTGTTGGAATAATTAAGGCTAATAATATCAGGCAACCTAATATTATAAGGTCAATGGATATTGTTATTCATGTAGCCAATTTGGACATAGAGTAAGGCATTGTAGAAGGCCCTCCAAGAATGAATATTTATGGAACTATGAGGAAATTCATCAGTAAAGAGGTATGGTTCATCATATGTTTCCATCAAAATTAATAGTGTGTTTCAATTGTGAAAAATTTGGTCATATTGCAAAATATTGTATGCATGGTTTCTCAAGACAAAACAAGGAAGTTGAGGCTCCTAGAGAACAATAAAGAAGACAAGATAGTGAGTGTAAACCCAAGTTAGAAAAGGTTGATGACCAATATACAAGTCCAAGTGGATTATTTCCCACGGTGGAGCATATTCAAAATGCAAAGGATTACCAATAATTCTCTCTATCAACTTAGATTGTTGATGGAGTCAACACTAATAGACCAAGCTAGAATGTTATTCAAACAAAGATTGAGGAGGTCAAGCCAAAAGGACTATTCAAGATTAAGAGGATCATGTGGGGGAGTTTTTATGTTCTTTATTGAATTTTAGATTAAAATTTTAGTCAATATTATATTTTAGGTGTGATCACAATATATTGGTCACAAATATTTTTTATGATGACTTGATCAAACCAAGTCACAATCTTGATAGTGTATGAATTTATCATGGAGACAAGGGGAACCAATCATGTTCCAAGAGTAAGTATGTGAGCCTATTTTGTGTTAATTTTTTTTGAAGAGAAAAGGTGTGTTGTTTTAGGTCCAAGGATCATATAATTTATCAATAAGATGACCCTTTTTCATTAATTTCAAAGGAGGAGAAAGTTCTAGTTTGGGAGAAAGGTCTGTTTGAAGAAGATCTAGCTTGGGGAGTTGTGACTGATCAATTTTGTGTAAATATTTGCCATCAATGACAAAGGAAAATATTTTTGAGGTATGTTATTGTCATCGGTATTTAGTCATTAATTTCAAAGTCAATATAGATGTCATTAATGTCAAGGTTAGAGTTGAGGCCATGCATGGTGAGATGATATGTGACAAAGAAGTCTTATGACAAGATAAAATTTGAAGGAAACCTTTTTCCTCTTTGTTGAGAGATAATTTTAAGGTAACCTAGTAATTATTTTGAGGTTTATGACATTTCAAATTAAATATTATGATACAAGGTAAACTATGGTTGTGTACTAGGTGTCCTGAGAATCCTAGTCTAGCCCCAAGAGAAGGTGTATGCATGAAGCATAGTGAAGATTGGTGATTTATGGTATTAAAAGAATTAGAGAGATCATTAAGTTGTGTAAACATGATAAATAGTCAAATAATCATTTAAATCAGTTCTAAGGTCAATATTGAAGCTTACTCCTTGCATGAAGAGACCTAGTGATAAGGCATATGTTTGGTATCATGATGAAGTAAGAAATATATGAATTATGTAAAGAAGTTTGGAAGTGTGTGAGAATTGTATGAGGTCATTTTAAATTATAATTATTTTTTTATAGTAGTACAAGAGGTTTCAATTTTTGATCAAGGTCTAAGTATGATTGGCAGTTCAAGACCTAATGAGCAAAGAGACCTAGTGTGGCCTAATGAGGCATCAAGTTCATTTCCCTAGGTACCAGCTCTTGATATCATTGAAAAATTTATGAGAGGTTATTTTAATTATGTTTCCCAAGTTTTATGTCATATCTTTAAGGAGAAAACATGAAAATTGGTGTTGAGATCCTTTATATACATAGAATGGGGTGTTGTAGACCCAAGAAAGATTTTCTTATGCTTGTTAGCACATGCAACCTTTGCATGAGATCTTGAAAAGTTTATGGAAGTTGGATAAGGTTCCTAAATTGAATTTCATAGAATTGTTTTTGTATTTGAGGTAAACTCCTTTATGAATTATTGCTAAGAAAGGAAACTAGTCAAAACCCTCCTAAAACCCCCATAATGACTTGATAGGAAAGATCTTATTAATTATGGCTCACAATGATTTTTTGACCTAGTTTTATGTTTGTAACATGTAAATACTCTTCTAGGTGGTTTTTGCTTGCCAAAAATTTGAATAGAAGCTACAAGAAACCCCTTATTTATTAGAATTTTGATGTAGCAGGTAGGGTTGACCAAGTCAAAGCATGAAAATAGATGGAGGATGATGTGTGAGACTTGTAATTTTTTCCCATTTAATTTTTTGAGTAGGTTTCATACCTAAAATATGATAAATTGGTCATGGAAGTTGGCCTATTATTAAAAGGGCCTAATGAGTAAGACAATGAGAAAACTAGGAAGTAGTGAGAAAGAGACTAGGGATTGGTTGTAGAGGATTAGGGATGGATCCAAATGCATGGGGTAATTTTTAAATACCTATACCTCATATCCCCTTTGTTCTTAAAGTGATCTATCTAACATAGTAAATTCTGTGTAGAGTGAAGATTTGAGATTGGTTTGTAATACCAATATTGATATTGAACCTTTTAATATATCTTTTAAAATATGTTATAATTATGTTTAAGGATAATGTAAACCCATTTTAATATCATAATAGTGTTATTAAAGGTGTTTTAAGACTTAATCTTCATAACTGTGTTTTTGGAGCTATAGGTAAATATCTATGTAAGTGAGAATGTTGTTCTTGAGTGTTTTTGCATAGTGTAAAAGAATCAAATGAATATTAATTTATTATATAGGTATCATAGGTTAATTTTAACACATTTTTATGTATGAGAAAATCCTATGAATGTTTGAAAGGTCAAATGGTTTTGACTGGGTTCTTAAGGCATGTGTGCAATTCTGAGTGAGTATATGAAGTTGATCAGTTTGAGGTATTCTACCATATTTGGTGATTTTTAATGAAAATTATGTTAAACCTGAGGTCATGGAGATTATATATATGTGATATTTTTTGGTTTATGTGGAAAAATTAATTTTATGCATCATATTTATTGTGAGTAGACCTAATTGTGTGGTTCGAGTGAAATGAGCCAAATGGTGTTGGGGACATAAGGTGAGATTAGCATGGGTATAATTTAATAGTGTATGAAGTTTTTTTATCTATTTTTTGAGGATAAAAGTGTTACAAGTATGCCTAATTGAAACGTGTGCTTAGAGAATGCCTAATTGCATTAGGTCTCTATTAAGCCTAATGGTGGTTTTGGCCCTTAAGGGTAATGACTGACCTATGTAATGGTTGTTTCACTTGTGAAACATGTTTTTTTTATATATTAAAAAGGTTATCCAAGTATGTATATGTTATTTTCTAACAAATATGGGTAATATCAAGAGTCAAGTATAAAGAGAAGGTCCAATAGGCCTAATTTGACTAGTTAGAATATTGAGCATATGAGTGAATGATATAGAGTTTTGGAAAATAGGTAGAGATATTTAATAAAATAAGATAGGTGTTATGAATATTCCATTAATATATAAATATTTTTATATATGTTATGAACAAGGTCATTTGACCTAATTCTTCCAAGGAAAGGGCTAGTTGAGCGAGAAGGCCTAATAGGATATTTCACGGAGATTGAAGAGTGAGAAGAGCAAAAGAAGGATTTAATATTTATTTGAGTTAAAAATATGTGTTCAAAGGTTATAATATGTTCAAGGTAGCTAATTTTGTGTTGAGTTACCTAGTGGATTAGATACTTTTTGCATGTTGGTGCTTTCTTAAGGACTAGTTGAGTTGGTGCTTGACTAATGAGGGGTTGGTGCTCCTTGTGGGGTTGGTGCCTCACTAAAAGTTTGATTCATTGCTTATATGACTATATTAAAAGATATGAATCAGTGGGTTTTATCCCCCAATAGGTTTTACCATATATATCATGTGTTCTTATGTTGTTTACTTTCATAGATGCGTATGTATGCATTGGCTAATGTATGTATGTGAATGAATGCTTCATGGATGTTAAGCACAATTGAATAATTGATTTCAAACAAATAATTCACCCTCCCCCCTCTTATTATTTTTACTTATAACATACTCATTGGTTACAAACCTTATGTTTATGAGGAAAAATAATTAATAAATAAGATTGTGTGTGGATTTCAGAGATTTGAACAAGGCTTCCTTGAAAGATCACTACCCTTTGACATCCATGGAGAAAATTATATAAAAGGTATTAGGTTTTGAGTGATTTTATCTTATTTAAGGATATAGTGGGTATAATAATATTTTTTTAAGAGAGGAAGACCAATTTAAAATCCTTCACCATTAAATTGGTAACCTATGCTTATAGGAGAATGCCCTTTGGATTGTCAAATGTGGGTACTACATTTCAAAGAGTCATGGACATGACCTTTCAAGTTTTGATAAATGAGATAATTTTGGTATATCTATATGACATAAATATGTTTTCAAATAATATTAATTATTATTTGAGTCATCTTAAGCATATTTTTGAAAGGTGTAGTTAATTTAGGGTCTCTCTCAACCCAAAGAAATGTGTCTTTTCAATCCATGAAGGCAAGCTCTTGGGACATGCTATTTCAAATCAAGGATTGGAAATTGATACTAAAAGGGTAAAATCCATCTTGTACTTATATTTTCCTCAACATAAGAAGTGACTACAAATATTTTCAAGTAAAATCAAATTTTTAAGAAGTTTCGTTTCTAATTGTGTAAGTTTATCTAAACCACTAACAGACATGTTAAAAAAAAGTCAAAATTTTAGTTGGATAAAGGAAGGAAAGAATAGATTTGAGGCCATCAATCAAGCCATTTACAAATCACCTACATTTAAAAATCCTTATTTCTAAATTATTTTTATATTGTATGCATTTATAAGTTTGGAAACTATTTCAGCTATGTTGAACAAATAGAATGATGAGAAGTTATAACAATTAAGTGCCTTCTTTAGCCAAGGCTCATAAGACTATGAGGTGAGGTATAATTTTGTGGAAAATAAAGTAATTTCAGTTATTATAAGTCTAAAAATTTCGTACATATTATTTTAAATAATAAGATTCATGTTATGGTATCTCACCCAACTATCAAGGACTTCTTGTTGAGCAAAGATTTGAATGAAAAGAGGGATGGTTGGATCACATAAGTGATAGAATATGAGGTGAAATTCAAGGTAACCAAGATAATAAAATTTAAATGGATATGTGAACACTTATATTTATATTTATGAGAGAATAATTAGGTTGTCCTAGAACTCTAAGATGATCCACATGTAGTTGCATCTTCATCTCCTATAAGTTGGATACAAGATATGATCCATTACTTACATACTGGTATGGCCCCTCAAGATTTATATAGGACCAAAAAAAGGTATTTTATAATTAAAGATATTCCCCTTTTCATTATTTATGGTGTGTTATTCAAAATAGACATTAATGGTGTTCTTGTAAGGTGTGTAAAGTCAAATTAGATAAATAGATTGCTAGAAGAATTTTATGATGTCTTTTTAGGAGGGAATTATGTTCCAAGAACTATAGCTATCAAAATCATGAAAGAAGACTAATATTGGCCTATTATATTCAAATATTTATATGCATGGGTCAAGAAATTCAATAAATATGTATTATTTATGGGTAAAGATAAGATTTAATCCCTTCCTCTTCACCCCATTTCAGTTGAACAACCATTTATGTAATGGGGATTGGACTTCATAAGGGTAATCAATCCACCATCAAGCTTGGGACACAAATAGATACTAACTATAACAAATTATTTTACCAAGTGGATTGAGACAATTGATTTGAAACAGGTTAATGAGGCCAATATTCTTGACTTTTATGAAGGGATTATAACCAAGTTTGGATTCCCTTATACCATCATATTAGATAATACCTTTGCATTTCTTAGCACCAAAATAATTGAGTAGATTGTAAGAAATGAAATTTACTTGAGTACATATTCAAATTACTATCCTTAAGGAAATGGACTTTATGAATCCACAAATAATAAACTTTTAAAGATCATCAAAATAACTTTGGAGGAAAATTAAAGGGCATGACACACAAAGCTAAAATTAGCCTTATGGGCTAATATGATTACTCCCAAAATGTCTATTGATAACTCACCTTAACAACTTATCTATGGTAGGGAGTTGAGATTACCAATATCCCTTGAATTACCAGCCTTATATCTCATAAACTAGCTTGTGATGATGTAATAAGGAGCCATGGAAGTAAGAGGCCAAACCATGCACACAATGGAACTTCATCAAGTCCAAGTAAAAAGGTATTTTGACAAGAAAATAAGTCATAAAAAATTTGAAATAAGGAGACCTTTTCCTAAAATGGGATGAGGATATATCAAAATAAGGTAAACATACCAATTTTTACACAATATAGAGTGGTCTTTATGTCATTTCCATCTGTAAATCACGTAATGTTTTTTAATTGTCAAAATTGAATGGGGAAGAGTTGTTAATCCTAGTTACTGGGATATTTATCAATAAATATTATTGAGGTGAAATGTCATTGTGTACATAATAGTGTTTATATTTCACTTTCATCCAAGTTTTATTATACACATGTTTGGTTGGTAGTTATAGTAGTTTTCAATCCCCTAAGTGCTCTTACACATGTATTTTTGTTGTTTTGGCGATGCATTATTTAGTTTCAAAATTTCATGAGGAAGGTACAATAGTGTTTATCATGTTCATATCAGATTTGGTGATTATTTTCATGATTCCATGCCCAATATATTTCATAAGGCAATTAGTCTTTTACTTAGTGGGTAAGCATCCCATAGAGGTCATCAAAATGTTGACTTTTTTTTGTCACTATGAAAGAGCATCATCTAAATGTCGAGTTTTCAAGGCTTGATTAAATCTTGGTAGAAAAGGAGGCCAAATAGAAAAACTCCATACTTTAAATAATTTATGAATTCTTAACTTCCCAAGCATTCTCAGCCAATGTAGTATACTCCTAGAGCCTATAAGAATCGAATAACAAAAAGATAACCATTTTGGGGTTTTTTTAATGATGGCTTTAAGAAGTAATGAGCTCAAATTTGATGATCCCTTAGTGATGTCTTGATGGATTCATAGTTTGTCAGTCTTAGAAAGAATTTGGTCTAATCAAATGTCACCATGCAATAATCATGTTTATCTCCCAACAACGTGTGTCTCTTTCAAAATAATTTCAACACTTATCCAATTTTTCAAAAGTGGTCAAATGTCATATGTTGATCTCCTAACATTCCCAAGCCCTTTCAAAATACTTTTTTACACTTATTCAATTTTCATGAAGTTTACTTTCAATATCCACATCATCAAGGTAGAGATAAAGTGAGATGTTTCCATGTGTCATAATCTTGATGACCCAAAGTCCTAGAACCATCTATATAAGTTTGAAATTCTTTTGGCTAGTGGGTGAGTGTGGAATGATGCCACATGGCATAATCCTAATACTCCACTCTCCCAAATATTTTTTTTTATCCCAAACATGATGTTAGAGCTTCAATATGGTGATTGATTAAGATAACACCACATGGAATAATTCCCTTGATCTATAGCCTTAGGGTGGTCTATACAAGCCCAATAATGTGTCATAACAAAGGATGAGTGGGATGATGTCACATGGTTAAATCTCACTTCACCATAATATAAATAGTCAATATGACATGTTAGGTCTCCTGAGGTGGTAGAATTATCATAATTATCAGAGCTCACCCTAACTAGGGAATGCCATGTTAATTGGATATCATATGTGCCCATATCTTAGACGTGACAAAGATGACTAGGCAAAGTGAATAGATGTAGGATTAAATGGCAACATGATAAGTGGTAGCTATAGAGTAATATTGGGGATAGTGTGGTAAGAGATCAACAAATGGGTGATGGGAATATGTCTAAGTGGCAGTCCCATTAGCAATCTTGCCCTTTTTTTTAGTGTGAAAATGGGACTAATATTGTGTTGGCACATGACACATTTGATGAATGAGCTCTGAGCATAAGTGGTCTTTCAAGACTGAGTAACTGAGTGAATGTTATTCATTATAAAGCACTTTTATTTTCTTACTCTTACAAATGTGGGACATAATTCTTATGGTGAATGTAATGAGCTCAATGGATGTTTCATGGCCAAAACCTAGTTTCAGTGGGATTGAGGTAAGGATAGATTGATCTCAGATGGAAACATTTTGAGGAACCCAATTTTATTGAAGATCCCATATTGAAATATATGAGCTTGACTTGGGGGTTATATTGATCCCAATATTATAGGTATGAAGATCTCACCAAATAGCATAGGAAGCTTCGATGGGTAACTAGTTTGATGGCTCATTAATCTTATTTAGTTTTCAACTCATGAGAAAGCAATGTAAGTATGTTGATTCACATAATCAATCTTGGAGTGGCTCAATGTGAAAATCATAGAATAACTTGAATCTAACTAGCAGAGTGGCAAGAAGAGATGAAGTTGTGTATTATCAATACACCATAATAATTTCCATTCAAAATAAGACTTCAACAACCTCAAGAAGACTAATACTCTATTTCTCCATCATTATGAGGAGTTATGAGAAATCAAAGGTAGTTTCAAGAAATTTTTTAAGTTATAAGGAATATTCAATAATCTTAAGAATATAATCTTGTCCCTCTATGCCAAAATCAAGGATAATAATTCAAATCAAACAAGAAGTCTTCAAACTCTCCTCACTAAGTGGAGTTTAATCATACAAGATTGGAGGGGTTGGTTGATGACTAAGTAGAGTTTCATCATGCAAGATTGGATGAGTTGGTTGAAGGCTAAGTTAAGATTTAAACTCTAAGAGACAACTTTCCTCCAATATAAGCCAACTTTCTTGATATTTGACAACTTAAAGCCTCCAACAAGGAATTTTGTGCCCCCCTCACAACTTGGAGACTTCAAAGCAAGTGATAATATGTTGGAGAATTGAAGAAGATGGAATTTAATTTAAAATTCAATTACGTTTCAATTTTTAACCTTAATGAGGGCACTAATGACAACCTTACATGTACGTGCCCCTCATGAAAGGATCTTTTCACTATATGTACTTATTATTTCTAATTAATTTGAGACACCTCTAGCTGGTTGTGGCTCAACCCTACCAAATTTCAGACTTGTAAACACCTTCTCGAGCAATAAAGAAATTGATTTTACCTTCTCATAAGCTAGTCATTATGTGAAATTGATAAATTATTAATGTAAGCTTGTGATAATTATAGCCTATCCCTAATTTATGTTCAATTTTGTGCACCTTTATGTAAAAAAATTGATCTTGTGTAGGTTTTATTTTGTATCTCTTTGAGTTTATGCAATTCATAGTTATGATGAATGTCATTTGAGCTTCCTAAGACAAGTGGTCATATTTATAGATACTATTATAAGCTTAATCCTTTCTACAAACCATTTATGCCCAAAATTCATTGGTAAATTATGATTTGTGTATGTGTAAGTGCTCTTTTCATTCATTTTGTGTGTGTCTAAACAAGTTGAGGTATTTAATTTTGGTAAATCATCCCATAGTTAGTCTTAAAAGTATATGAAGTAGTTATGTTTCTCTCTCTTTTCATTTTAAATAAGTATATTAGGTGAGTATCAAGGTAATTCATCAAGGGAACCCATCCAATCTAGAGGTTTAATTCATTTATAGGTCACCCATAACTTGGAAGTGATCCCATTGTGTTAATTAGGTGAGGAAGCTTGAAGACCTTCCTCAAGGGTGTAGATCAAAGTTAAAACATAAAATTTTAAGTTTCTAGTTTCCCTCTGAGGCATTGATGTCAATCCTGTTAAAGACCAGGCCTTCCTCACAAATACCATTTTTACCTATTTACCTTCTTTGGTTTATCTTTTATTATGTTTAGTGTAAAACCTTGGATAGGCCCAGGTGTTCCTCATAAAATCTATTAATTTTTCAAAACTATCTTTAAATTATAGTATTTTCCTTAGAAATTAACACAATAGTTGAGGATGGTGATCTCATACTATCAAAATTATTTTTCTTCTTTTATGGTAACACGTTCAAAACAAATTATTATTACATGTTTCACTACACATCCATTATTTATTATGGTATAGAATCATACTTACTTTTCATTGTATCTTCTTCACATTGTCACATTTTTTATGATTTGAGGTAACTCAATCATTTCATGTTCATTCTCCTTGATGACCTTAATTTCATTCCACTTTGGACACAACAAGGGAAATTTCAAGATAACATTCTTATTTGACATGCAAGTACAAGATTCATAGATACCATGATCTCTAAGTTCTTTTACTTAGCTACCAAGTCTAAGTTTTATAGTGATAGTCATTTTTTATACCGTTTTTAGTTTTCCAAATATGTTTAGAGGAGGAATCAAAAAATCTATAAAAAAGTTAAAATCCAAATCATTTAGAATAAAAGGTAATGATAAAAATACAATTACTAATTCAAAATTCAAAATCACACCAAAAGACATGATTATTAAGCACACTTTCTATTCTATTCTAAGCTCAAACTTTATAGTAGGATTCATGATAGAGTCGAAGTCCATTAGGGTGTATTAGGATAGTAGATTGGAATATAAGATTCAAAATTATATATAGTGCTAACTATTTTCTCACACAAGTACCCAATATTCAGAGTAGAATGATGGATCTATAAGGCATCTTGAGTAATGGAGATCATTTTGTGAGAAGGTACTTACATTTCAATTTTCATGCATATAGACTTCATAGGATGCTATTTATAGTTCATTAGTTAACCCAAATTTGTGTGTCTAAGGCAAGTTATCTAGATTCCTTAATGTCAAAATTCCTCTTGTTTTGATAATTTAATTTGAGTGTCTTAATTATGATAAAGATTTTATACTTTGGTATGCTTACATTTCTCCCACCACCCATTTCATTTCCTCCCTTAACAAGAAAATTTATTTATAAATATATTTATCAACTTATTTATTCCATCTTCTTCACATGTTTTGGTTTTATTTATCTTAAGAATAAAATTATATTTTTGAGTGACTATGCATTACTTTCTAATAGCATCGCTTTATCTTTATTGGATTTACTTGATTTATTTTAAATACTATAAACTTTGTTTATCAATCTTTTTTTGGATAATGTTGACCCATTTATATATTTTACTTTTTCCTCTATTGAATGAGTTTGCATTGTTACTTCTCACTCAATGTTGTTTTATTTTATACTCCTTTTCCATCTTTGTTCAAGATTGATTTGTTACTTCTTTGACATTGATGTTAGATTTAACATATTACTATCACACGTTCTTGGTTTGATTCAATTTGTTATTTTTATTACTTTAAGTACATTTTGTTTGAGTTTTTTAGTCATTTAATAGCATTGGATTTTTTGTTTACCCAATTTACTCTCATTTTTCCTTGGTTCTTTTGGTTCTAACTTATCACTTATCACCCTAGCTTACCATTTGACCAAATGATTTACTTCATTTCTACAAAGTTTAATTACTTTGATTTCCCTATGTTTGTTTCTTTTTTTATCTTTAGCTGTGTATCCCTAGGGTTTATCCAAAGTAATTAATGTTCTCTCCATGATAAAAATTATAAATATAGTATAAATCCATTCAATGATAAAGGTAAGTCAAGGTACATATATTATACTTTCAATTATTTTAGTTATTTCCTTACTATCATTTCAATTTATGTTTTTACTATAATGTATTAGCTTAGTGTTATGGGTAGCTATATTCTTTTCCTAAAGCACCATCCCATGCTACAACTATGTGGCATGTGATGAGAATCAAGTGGGGCATATGTATACACACAATATTATTAAAATATATCAATTATTGATGTTTTATTTCTTGTAGGAACCCATTTGAATCTTAATATCTCTAGGTGCACACCTTAAAAGGTGCACTAGGAAAGAGTTTGGCAGACTTCATAGAATTTTTGATCCCTATACCACCATTTAAAACCAATATAATCTACTCCTATCCATTCCCTAGGCATTTAAACCCCACTTATACACATACCTAAGAAACTCACCACCCAAAATAGCCCCTAACTAAGAAAAAAGCCTTTTTACCATGTATCCTAATAGTTTGACCATGTTGACCCCATTTTGGGATTTTTTTACAAAACTATGTCAGCTTAAGCTAACATATTTTGAGACCTAATGGCTCTATTTCCCACCCAATGAGGTCAACCAGGTTGATTTCATTGACTAAAATCCTAGGAGGATTTAGGGCCAATCCATGGCTATATATACCCCCTTTAATTTCATCTATAATAGAGGATCAATCATTTATTCATCATTACTACTCACAAATATGCTTATATAATCAATATGAGGTTTCATTGCTTAAGTTTTTGCCTTGGAGAAGTAGCACTTATCTTGTGGAATTCTTAAATGCATAGGATAGGTCTTATATCCTAGAGCTAATTTATCACTATGATCCTTACAATCCCACAACAATATCTTGAAAAACACTATTGGCCAAGGGAGATATTTAGGCAAGATGGGTTCATTTCAACAAAGGTAAGTATATTTATATCCCCTTCATATTTATTTAAGTATATATTTTAGAGTTGAGATATATTGGATTGTATCTCTCCTTGCTTAGATCATTTCTATGTTATAGATAGATTTATATTTTCATGTTTATTATATTCCTCATTTATGTCACAAGTTTTGGTGAGCACTAGATTAGCTTACATATGCATTTACTAGATTAGCTTGCATAGTTGTTTAGTAGATTAAATTGTTTAATAATATTTATAATCATAAGATCTAGATAGGGTTATTACAATATGGAATTTGACTAGAGCCATTGTAAACCTCTCCTTTATCATTGTGTGATAAGATATGCCTTAGTGTAGCTTTAGTGGATCCATTATTAGTCATCAACCCAATTAAAACATATTTCCAAGCATACTTGTTAGTTGATTACCTTTTCCATTTTTAAATATTATTGAGTAGGATAAGTTATAGAGATATCTAGTTTCACTTGCATATAACTTTTACCTCTACCCTAAATACCACCCAAGCCAACACATAGAAATAGTGAATCTTGACCATTCAATATTAAATCCTAATAAATCTCATCCAATCAATAAAAAAATATTGACCAATCAGTAGCATGTCCCATCCAACAAAAAAATATCACCTAGCCAATAATAGATTCCTATCAATAGGGCAATTATTCCCACTAAATCCACCAACATGGTATTTACTCCCACCAAATCTAGCTCTAATCCACCCATCAATCTTAATTCATTAGTCAATAATAATCAACCATTTTCCATACATCAACATGCATCATATCTATCTCGAAGCATTCCAAATGCTCAAGGTCGTGGAAAATGAAAGATGTTCTTTTAGGAATGCAAATCAGGGAATTAAAGTAAAAAGTCTAAATTTGAGAAACTATGCCCTTATACTTTTGACAAGATCATTATGAAATTCTCTTTCCTTCCTCATTTTGAGGCACCAAATTTGATAAGTATAAAGAGAAATGGGATCCAAGAGAACATGTCAAATAATTATTCATGGCATGCCAAGAATTAACATTCAATGTCATTTATTTACTTCAATTATTTCCATAAGCATTGGGCAGCCATGACTTAGAATGGTTCCTTTAGTTTCCATAAGGATTTGTCCTTACTTTTGTTGACCCATCAAAATACTTTGTGAAGCATTTATTATACAACATGGAACATAATTTGATAATGATGGAACTTTGTAACCCAAAATAGTGAAGTGGAGAGAGATTTTCAACCTTTTTATGAAACTGGAAAAGCTTGGACAACATGTTTCCTCATTCTCTCCTAGAAAAAAAATTATCCACCACCTTCACTTTAAATATAAATCTAGAAATGGGTTTTCATTTATGACTAAATTTTGAAAATACATTTGATGAGATCATCAAAAAGGGTGTGCATATTGAACAAGCCCTTCTTGAGAAAGGGTTGATTAAAATATACTCTATGGATTCTTCATAGCCACCCCAAACTAATTTCCAATCACAAACAAAAAATATTAGAGTTTTTAATAAGAATAAAAATGTCATGGTTGATGGAGTTATATATTCTAAGCATGTGCAAACTATTCAACTAAAACATGTCCAAAATGTCCAATCTACACAAGTAGTCACTCTTCAAAGAGTGTCATGTACAACATAATATCATCAAAGGACATTATCCCCTATTAGAGAACCATTATAAGTTTTATTTCAAATTTTGGTTGTCACAAACATGGTTGTATGACATATAACTAAGATTTTTGAATAAATTCAACCCAAATGAACATGGTATAAGGATAATGAATATTATGATTATCTTACAATAAAATGTCATACTACACATAGATGTGTGTAACTCAAGCATTATATTCAATATTTATTTGGCCATGGAGAAATTGATATTGATAGTAATGCATCATCATCTAATTAGAATATGGGCATATTTAAAAACCCATTCCCAAAGCACCATCAAAATAATCAGAACACTCAAGGTAATCAGTAACAGTATCATCATGATCAAAACTCCATAACCAACCACATTTATTAATCCAACATCCAACACAATTATGATAAATTGTGGGAAAGATCATAGATAATCATGTCACTACTATCAATATCAACTCTCATCATACTCCTAAAATCAATTAATATGTTAGGACCACTGTCCTAGGACCTTTTCCATCACCTTTTTTTAATCCTAACCAAGCCTAAAAATGTGTTGTTACTAATTTTTTCTCAAAGGTTGACCATACAAGGTCCTTCCATATCAAAATCCAATAATAAAGTATAAGGTCCCCCTCCTACCAAATCAAAACTATCCACAACCTCATTTGAAAATTCATATGACATTATTAAATAGTTAGAAAAATCCACATCTTAGATATCCATATTTTATATTCTATTGATGTCCATTTTCCATAAGTATATTATATATAATCTTATCCATTAGTAAAATTTTCCTAGAGATATTGACCCCTCACAATTTTAGGTGCTTGTAGGACATTTATCCTCAGGGTAACAAATCACCTTTAACCCAAGTGACATTTCACCTACAAGTCCATCCCACAATGACCTCCTCTATATTGAGGAAATTATTTAAAGGTATAAATTTAAAAGGGTACTCATAGACAATGGCTCTAGGCTGAACATTTGTACACTCAAGTTGGTCAAACATCTAGGGTACTTCAAATGTATATTTATAGGCAAACATCATACAATCAAGGTTTATGATAACATAGAGAGAGAGAATCATTTGGAACCATTTATTTTCCCATAATTTTTGGGCATGTCACCCATAAAAATATTTTCCTTGTTATTGACATTACGCTATCATATAACCTTCTCTTTTAACATCCATAGATTCATGATATGTGTAGTACCACCCACTTTGCATCAATGTTTTACATTCTCACATGTCACTATGGAAGTCACAATACCAAGTGATACACAACCCTATTAGTATTAAATATGATAGAAACTTAATATTCTATTATCCATCATTTTTGTATAATTGAGTATGCCCCTAAAAAGGATTAAAATATGCTTCCCAAATGTCCTAAATCATGTTACATCCATTAGGAAAAACTTACATCCACATCCAATACTCTACCTCCAAAGGCATCATCACACTTCATAATTAAAGATAAATGGTGTGGAGAATATGAATTTAAAGATGCTTTTCACATCACCAAACTTCTCATAACCTCCAAAACCCATAGTAGGCCCAAATTTATTTTGCATAAAAATGATGATTATTATAAAGTGGGACCCCTCTCCTTTAATAAAAATGGTGTCTTAGACCAAGAGAAAATCAAGAATATTGGAGGATCATGGTTATAAAGTGATGGTTTTACATTGTGTTATCAAATCATTAAATACCTCATTCCCAAAAAAATATTGGAGCATCTATCTTAAAAATGAAAAGGTCTGGGGATAATTAAACAAGAAATTCTTGAGTCAGTCCCCCTGCTAAATAAAAAAGAAATCGAGGAATTGGATTCAAACCATTTAGAGGTAACCCATCCGATCCCAAAAATGGTGACACTATGATATTTAATGATGAATTTCTTAGCAGCAATACAAAGTCCTTTTATATTATTTATGATGAAATTCCTAACACTAATATTTTTAATAACAATGTCATCCTTACCATCCACCTAGATCTCCACTACCCTGAACTCATTGACCCGAACCAACAATATTTCATACAATTGGATGTATTCTATAATGATGAGGCCATTTTATAATTATTTGGACTTCATGTTGGTCTCCCACTTGGGGACCATAATAAAGTATTTGAAATAAATTTGGACTCTATATCCTACTTTAGATAGCAGGTGGCCTTCTTTAGTCATAAAAATAATGAAAATCAAGAATTAATGTCCTCTAGTGAAAACATATTTAAGGTGTTATTTGACAGTCATAAAAGTAAGAAAAAGATGTGTTCAATGATCAAAAACTCTTTGAGACACTAACAGATGGGGAAGTACACTCTCTTCATGATGAATCATAGAGTTCTCATATTCCAATAGTCAATCATGGATCAGGCCTTAGTCCTATTGAGGAGAAAACATTTGAAGAATTGGCACATGAATTTATAGATACATTTCATAACTAGCCTTTACTTTAGATGAACAATTTAGACTCCTCTTTTATGAGTGATATTGATGAGCCATTTGAATTATAATTAGACAAATAATATCATCTTCTTTTGATGCCAACATTGTTAGAATATGGTTCCACCATGCTTGTGGAAGACACCATCGATGTTAAAATTAGTACTAAATATAATCCTCATATCATCAAGCTCAGTGCTTCTCTCATAGATAAATAATGTGAGATCATAATTTCCCTCATCAAGGAATTCATCGACATATTTTCATCATCATATGATGACATTCATATCCTAGACCCATATTTAGTGGTATAGTATATTATGGTGGATCATGATACCAAACCAATCAAAATAGAATTTATAGAAAATGCATCCTCACATAGAAATATAGGTTAATAAAGAGATTTAAAACTCTTAGAATCAAGATTATCAGACCAATTAACTATTTTTAATGTATTTCCAACATCATCCATGTCAGCAAAAATCCCATGAGCATTCACTTTTGCACATATTTCTATGATATTAACAAGGATTGTCATAAAAATGATTTTATCTTTCTAAACATTGATATGGTCATCAATTATAAAATAGGTTATGAAATTTTATCACTTATGGATGGATTTTTTAGTTATAATCAAATTAGAATAACACCTCAAGATCAGTATAAGATAACATTCACCACTCCATGGGAAACATTTTGTTAGCATGTCATGCTTGTTAGCATTAAAAATGCAAGTGATACTTAAGAAAGGTCATAGTAGTTATATTTCATGATATGATGCATGAAATTATGGGATATTATTTAAATGACATCCTAGGAAAATCCAAAATAAGAGTTGAACATCCAGTAATTTTTCATAGAATATTTGAGTGGCTCTAGGAGTAAAAGGTTCACCTTAACTCTAATAAATGTGTTTTTGGGGTAAAATCAAGGAAACTCTTGGGATTTATAGTATCTCACAGAGGTATTTAATTAGATATGACCAAATTCAAGGACATAACCAACATTCCTCTATCAAATCTCAATTAATTACATAGTTTTAAAGGAAAGATCTAGGCTATTCACAGGTTTATTTCATAGCTAGCTAATGATTGTCATCCATTTACTCATCTCCTCAAAAAAGGTAAAACATTTCATTGAAATAGTGATTTTTAGGTAGATTAAGTAATTTACATAGTATTTGGTAAATCCACCCATGTTATCCCCTTCAACACTAGGACAATCATTGTTGCTTTACATTTTGGCTAATCAAGGTGCCCTAGTAGAACTTTTGGCTCAACATGACACAAATGGAAAGGAATTGATAGTTTATTATTTGAGCTAAACTTTGGTTACATATAAACATAGTTATTCCTCCATAAAAAAATATTGGCTTAGTGGTAGTCTTTGCATTTGATAAATTATAGCATTACATGTTAAAAAATAAGACTATCCTAATCACCAAAGTAGATCCATTCCAATATCCTCTATCAAAAGAAGCCTTAGCAGGCCAAAAGGAAAAGTGGGTTATGTTGTTAAGTGAATTTTACATCGAATATACAAATCATAAGGATATTAAGGGGTAGGTCTTTATTGATCAACATGTAGAATCCCTATTTTCTGACACACAATCACTTATCATCCTGACCCTTGATGAATCACAACAATGGAAGTTTTATTTTGATGGTTATTTCACATCTTGAAGATCAAGTGCAAGAATTTATTTTATCACACCATAGGGGGATATTTTTCCCTAAGTCATTTCATATTAGTTTTCCATACACTAATAACATTTTAAAATATGAGGCTCTCATCGCAAGACTTTGCCTTGATATCAAATGGAATATCTAATAGTTTTATGTCTAGAAATTATTGTTCATCATTAATCAAGTTAATAATCAATATCAAATGAAAGATGATAAGCTTGTACCCTAAAAATCAATGGTATGTAGTCTTAAATAATACTTTGAAAATATCTAGTTTGAGTAAGTACCAAAGACTAACAAAAAATCAATAGACACCATGGCCACTATTGGATCACTTTTGGAAATGTCCTCTAATGTTTGAGGATATTAGTTTTTAATCGATTAGTTCATTGTACCATCATACAATCATCTATAGTTAGAAATGGTATGTGAAATTTTTGGTCCTAATATCCCTAATACCAATAAATATAGACTTAACGTCATAATCATAACCTTATAAAATATTTAACATGAACCCAAAAAAATATTTCATCCTTAACACTTCTTGATATAACTTAATCACTGGGATACTTTACCATAGGGGATATGATGAAACATTACTTCATTGTTTAAATTCAATATATTTTTATTTAGTTATCAAAGACATTCATGATGAAATATGTGGGGCCCATATTAATGGGATGGTCCTTTCTAATAAACTCCTTCATAATTGGTATTAATAGCTAAGCATATAAGTTTATGCATGCACCTATGTCAAGAAATGTATTGATTTTGATAAGCATGGTGATTTTATTCATGCTCTATCATAAGCACTACAACCAATCACAACTCCTTGGCCTTTTCAATGTGGGAACACTATCTCATAGGGAAGATAAAACCCACCTTATTTTATGGCTATAAATACATCCTAATTACTATCAAGTATTTTACAAAGTGAGTCGATGCCATTCCCTCACCTATGTAATTAGGAAGAAAATTTTCAAATCCATCCTTAATCACATCATTTTTCATTATGGCATTCCCTCCGCTATCATTTTTGATAATGGTAAGTCTTTTAAAAATAAGGATGTAAAGGCCTTTTATTCCCAATTCCATATCAATCATAGACAATCAACTCCTTATTATCCCCAAGGTAATGGCTAAGCTAAGGCATCCAATAAAGCTATTATTAAAATCCTCAAAAATATTATCAATGCCATTTACCATGATTGACACTTGAAACTATTTCCTACCTTATGGGTTTATCATACCAACATCCATAGCCCCACAAGTGTAACACCACATTCCTTGGTCTTTAGATCAAAATCTATCTATTGTGCCCTAAAAAACACACTCCATTTTCAAAATATTAATGGGGACCCACTATTATTTGAATATCCTTATTCAAAGGTCCGATAATCCTTAGACACCCATGATACTATTTTTATTTTACATAAGTCTAAGGTTATCTTTAAAGTTTAAAATTATAGAGTTCCAAAGGTATTAAAAATCAAAGCTCGAATATTGATTTTAATCTATCTTAAAACTTGAGTTTTCATAATTAACTTTATGATTTGTTTTGAATAACAAAACTAATGTGTATCATTCTAGTGTTCCTATATTTTTTACATGTTCATAGTACTATGGACAAAGACATGAAAATTATTCATATTCAAGACCTACCTTTATTATCTAAGAATAAGACAAGTGATATTACCATGTTACCCATAGCCTTTATCCTTCACAAAAAATTCGAGGTCTTAAAATTCCTCGAGCTCTGAGACATTGACAAGTGGAGTTGATATATTTTTTAGATCCCTTTAGTTTAAAAAAATCTAAGTGTTCAAAGTCTTCTAGCTCCAAGAACATGTCATGCAACACAATTACATGAACCCAAAACCATGAAAATTCAAAATGAAGTTAATAATCTAATGGTCCTGAGGTTATGAGCTTTGATAACTTGATAAGTGGCACAATCTCATTAACCAATAATTTTATAAGGACTAAACATAGTA
This sequence comes from Torreya grandis, assembly GCA_037957365.1. Lineage (NCBI taxonomy): Eukaryota > Viridiplantae > Streptophyta > Pinopsida > Cupressales > Taxaceae > Torreya > Torreya grandis. The sequence continues at coordinate 2,406,289 of JARHVA010000431.1, forward strand.
TAATGGCCTTGAGGCTGCATAGTCTAATAACCCCAAGGTTATGAGCTCTAAAATCTTGACACTTAGCATAATCTCATTATCCCAAAACCATGAAAATTCAAAATTAAGTTAATAGCTTAATGGTCCTAAGGCTTTGAGGCTTCGAGTTCCCATAATTTTGGGATCATGACACATGGAAAGATCATGTTATCCAGATCCTTACCAAAGATGCACATAGATCAAAAGGTTTAAATAGTTGAGACCTCAAGCCTCTAGGTTCTTGTAGTCCTGAGATTGCTCCATGTGGCTTAATTACGTTAGCCTATGACCATGGAGTACATAAATCAAGATCAAAAATATAAAAAATTGGGTAAGTGAGAAGCAAACAAGTGTCATGATTAAAGATATACATGGCCAAAATATAAATAAACAAGTTTGATAGTGAAGTAGAAGCTGATAAACAAGAAATTAAATAAAGTGACTAGACATACAAAGTTAACAAAAAGGTTTCCATATGGAAAATGCAAAACCACAAAAGTTGACTGGCACGTTCAAATTTAAAATGAGAACCAAAATCAAAAATCATTATTTGCATGGAATTCACATGAATTGAGAATTTAAGGTGCATACTTTGAGAAATATATAAAAAATCTAAGCAAAAATCAAGTCACTTCACCATTAATCTAAGTAAACATTATAATTTTGAATCTCCCTTATGACCAAAAGGCCTAACTTTCAATAATTTTACAAAAGAACATTCAGACTAATTGGAAAGATAATTACATAGTTTAGATTACTAAAATGGATTCTTATTCAAAGCTAACACATGTTTAGGCCCCTTCTATATATATTCTTTTTCTAAAAATACCAAATACACAGACACCCTATTCGATAAAAGTGCCCTCAATTTCAAGTTTACATAGTACTCATCACTTTAAAATGTAGTGGAGTATGTGGCACCATACTCTACATAAGATCAATTATCCTAGGATGAGAATAAATACATTTATGACCTACTACCAGTAAAAACCATGGCACTTCATCAAGCAATGGTGAAACAAGAGGTAATACCTTATATCAACTTGTTGTATGATTTATTCTTTAATGGTACTTGCTCTTGAGACTATTTACACCCTATAATATGGAAGAATGCACTTGCATATATTTCTAAACGGGAATTTGAAATGTACCTTAAGCTTTTAGGGATTGAGTTATCCTATAACCAAGTCTGAAAAATTGTATGGCTCAATCACAATACCATAGAGGGAAAACTAAAATAATGGCTAGTGAAAGGACAAAGATTGAATCCCAAGGGGGATTTTTTACCACATGCATCATCAAATTCAATCCTAGGATTAAGATATCCATGTCCATTTTAAACATACTATATGGTTTTATAATAATTACTTATGTATAAGTGGAGTGGGTCCTATTATTGGACATTATCTTGAATTCGGATAAGATTGTTGCCTTGGGAGAGATTATAAGTATTAGACTAAAGACTTAAATATTCAAAACTGAATAAAGGCTAGTTGGATATAAATTTATATATGATGTCATATTTATTGGATGTATTCCTTAGCATAGTTCATAGAAAACATGAATAACTATGGCAACCATTAGCATATTATGTGGATAATAGGATCTGTGAAGTCTATTATTTCATGTTTGTATACAGATTCAGAATTAAAATCAAAAGGATTTATGAGGAAGTCTATCCTCAATTGTAAAAATCCATTCATGTTACTCAAATGACATGGTTATTTGATAAATTGAGAATAAACATAGGCAAAATGGGAGATTATTGGTGTTACCCTAATTGCATAATTATCAAGATTGAAAAAACTAAGGTACCTCCTCTATTTTTGCCATGACATGCCCTAGACAAATTTACACAAGAGGTGTTCCATTAATTTTATAATAACATAGATGAGGATTTTAGCCTTAAATATTAAGCTTATTACTTAAATAATCCTCTTAAGTATTAGGCAAATCTAATTTTTAGTAAAGGCCCATTTCAAATAGGTTAGGAAAGTGAGGTCCATTTACAATTTAGATGTGGCCCAATTTAGGGAATGGGATGCCATAAAAATAATCAGGAACTATCTCTAACTCCTCAAAGAGAATAAGAAGGTGAACATCACATATGGTCATTAAGATTATGAGCATGATTTCATCTTCATGAACATATCAAATGAATCAAAAGTGTGGACATGTATGAAAAAAATTAAAATGTCCATGATAGTTTCACAAGCCATTCAATATGACCCAAACATTACCAAAAAAAAATCAAATGAACTAGTGGAGTAGGCATAAAGAGCATGGAGTCATTAGTGGAATCCATCTTAGACTTACAACTTGATAGGATAGGACTAGCCTCCCTCTCCTACAAGATAAGAGATAAATCTTTAAGAGGGAGAGTCCAACTTCAAAGGGAAAAAAAACTCCAATTCATAATATAAATTCTTAGATGTCTCCCTAGTCATTGGCTAGCCTTCACACATCCATTAGTTTCTAATATAATTTTAGGTACATCCACTAATATGGATAATACTACACCTCCTCCATATAGGCTGAAGAACACATTCTCTATGGCACCTCTACCTCCACTTACAACAGCCACACAAATAAGTCTCCCAGAGTTTTTGTAATCTTCTTTCTTATCTATTTCATTTGCTCTTCCTTCTCCTTTGTCATCTTAATTAATTACACCTCCATCCATTACCACTAGTGATGGGACCTCCTCTCAAATGTTAATTACCACACTAATTTCCTTCCCATATACCCTTCCATTGTTGTTTCATTCTCCATTCTTTCACCACTATCGGTAGTGGTAGTTTCTACTATTATGGCTCCTTCATTTATTTCATCATCTCTATCAGATCCTATTTACCCATAGCCACTTACCAAAGGAAATTCAAAGTCCTTCTAGCCTCCTCCAAGGCTAAAAATTAGAGGAAATATCAAAATTTTATCTAGCTACTACAAAATAAATCCTTCATGAGGATGAATTAGAAGAAGAGTTGCATGGACATGTGATATCTCGAGTGGAGTATTTGATAGGTTAAGAGGAAGAAGAGGTAGAAATGATGAAAGGATCAGATCCTAAATTAGATAAGGATAGTATTTTAGATGATGAAGAGTCAAAATTAGAAAAGGTTAAATCTATGAGCTTGAGAAACCTGCAAGAAGAAGAAACTTTAGCTGGAGCCCTGAACCAGGGAGTCCTCATCAAAGAATAAAATATAAATATAAATGAGGTAGTTTACTCTCTTGTTTCTTCTATCAGTATTATAGATACTCAAATTAAAAAATTTCCTTTGGTCATTTTGGGGACATCATTTTCTAGCTAATTTGATTTTTCTATTCTTTCAACATCGATACAAATAAAGACTTCAAGGAAAAGGGTCTATTTTGAGAATCAGGTTTTAGTCTCCATTTTTAATCCTAAAAATCCACTAGTCCCCTAGAAACCTTTATCTCAATTAAAGTAACCAATGCCACAATCCTCACCTATAAAATCACCCACCATGATAATTGAAAAAATACCAAGCTTGAATAAATATATGGCTAAGGTCACCCCATAGAGAGAAGCCTCACTATGGGATAGAATTATTTATCTCTCACTATAATTTTTAATTCAAATAAGTGTTTCATTATTGCCTCTAAAAATAAATCCTCATCTGATAACTCCTCCACCCTCTAATTTTGAATATCCAAGTCTTATCAAATAATAAGGGGAGCTTTTTTTTCCCAATGGGTTAAAGATTTGCAAAGGAAAAGGGATGAGTGACAGAATCTAGGCGTCACTAAATTACCTACAATATTTACCTAGTTTTACAAACATAGTGACATCATTCAGAGGGTGAGGAAGAGGAAGATAATGAATATATATACAAAGGAATAAATTGAGTTTGAATAAAATTAAAACATGTTTCCCTTAGATAAGAAAGCCAAAATGAATCCCAATGAACCAATTGAGTATATAGAAGATTTTTATGTTTTTATATTTATCTAGAGAAGTGATGAAATAAATGTACAAAATCAATTAGGCATAGTAGATATTACTATAGAGATAAATTATACATTCCCCTTGATAATTTTTTGATAATATATATAGTGAAGCCACTAAGATGTATAATATTTTGAATAGTATTCAAGTTTCCAAAGGAGAGATCCAAGTTAAAAGGACAAAAGTGCTCAAACTATGGCACTACTTATAGGAATTTGAGAAAAGTCTCACCTTTTTGGTCTAATGTTCTAGGAGTAGTGCATTCAATTAACTAAACCTAATGTCCAACCAATATGCAACATGGGCCCTAAGTTATGTAATTACAAAAATGGATGGTTCCCTTAACTAGCATGTGTAGATAAAGTATTTAATATGACATTTTGGAAGCCATTAGAGTGAGGTCTTAGAAATTTTGAAATATATGAAGGTCACTAATGTGATAACCTTTACTAGAGAGTTAGTCAACAGACCTAATTTTGAGACACTTCTTAAGGTATCTAAAAATAGATTTAAGGAGGAAGTTGAAGAATTAATTTACAAAACTAACGATAAAATTTTTTAGCTAATAAAATTTTCCAAGGACAGAGTGACAAAGGATGAGGCCATTAGAGCAGATTTTAAGAGATTGAAAGTATAACATCCAAGGTTTATGGTTGAATCCATCAAAATATTTAAACCTTCCTACTAGTGATAAAGAGTTTGAAGCATCACATACATTATTTGAGGAACTCAAAGTTAAATAAGGAGCACAAAGGTTATCACTAAACGTGCATTCAATTGAAAGTGTTGCCACATTGATATAGGCTTTCCAATTTTGGATATGTAGTCATGCATACTCTAAGTGGAGCATTTTTTTTTCCTTAGGGAACTACAATGGCCATTTGAATTTCTATAACTATCACTCCACTATTTTATTCCACTAACAGTACCACATCAACACCCCTTTAAATATATAAATGTATTTGCATATTTCAACTAAGTTGGAACATTGGTTCATAATTTATTTTGCATATATATATATATATATATATATATATATATATATATATTATTAGTCGTGCAATTAAATTATGGTCAAATGCTTTATACATGCATGTTTTACATGGTTTTAACACACAATTCTATTTTTGGAGATGTAAATTTAGACTTTGTTTGGAGGATGAGGCCTTCCCCTACCCAAAATTTTATATATTTGTATCCTCTTTATCCTAAATGGAAGAGAATTTTGACTATTAAGATTAATAGTAAATTCTATGGATTGTTCTATAATTATTCTTGATATGTAATTTTGATTCTTCTTCAAACCTATGAATATTATAAGAAGTATCATCATTATAGTATCTTAGTCTCTTGTTTGTGCATGATTTGTATTTCTAATAGTTATTCATATTGTGATATTAATAATTTTAATTACTTTTATGTATTAATCATAATCTTCCCTTGTAGATATGATAACACAGTCTTACAAATGCAACAACCTTTGGCTAAATATGTTTAAATTTACTATATTCATATTTCCTTGGGATATTAACTATGATTGAATATTGATGTAATTATAATAGCTTGTAGAAAACATTGGTTCCTGATTGCTTATGTAAACTCTTATTCAAGCATTCATTTAGAAAGGTTTCATCTTGTTTGGTCCATAGGCTTTCTTTTTTGCCTTACCTTTCCCTCTTTTTTTGAGTTATTTTGGTTAGACCCACCTTAGTTTATATCCATCATATATCCATCCATCTCAAGTATATTTAGACTCATCCATAATTAATTTTTTTTTGGTAAATAATTACTCCACTCACCATTATTCCACCAACATGTTATCTACAAAACCCAGTACCCCACAACTCCTACCTTAGAGTGAATTTATTTCACTGATCCTAAAATTTTAAAGACTACCTTGTAAGGTTATTTGGTGTGCATAAAACCCACATCAATAATAATTTATCTAGCCCTAAAAGGAGAACTTTGAACCTATACCTTTATTTATTCAAAAATAATCAATTGAGTTGCATTAGATATACTTACAAGATTAATAAGGTCTACCTCAAAAATTAACTTGCTACACCCACCTTTATAAATCCATAAAAACATTATTTATAATAAATTTTCCAAGAAGGACCCCAGGCTTAATCATATTCTCCAAGCATAATACCCCATTTTCTTTTGCATCCAATGGCCCAAACTTGGCTAACCAATTATGCTATCAACATCACTGGAAATGTACATGATCTACCTAGAAACCCTGAGAAGTGCCTTCCTTCATTTTTTGAGATAGGAATATTGAATATCATATCAAGGCTTTTGAAACTAATTTGATAATAATGAGTTTAACCCATGAAAATATGGCATGCAAATTCTTTCCTTTTACATTGTAAGATGTTATCTATGACTAGTTTTTTAATGTCCCAGTAGGTTCAATTACATCCTAGGATGAATGTTAAAATACCTTTTTGACATAGTTTGGACAAATCACCAGCACAAATGTTGTATACCAACACTTTAAAAACATGATAAGAGAATTGAATGAATCAATACAGGCCTTTAATTCTAGATTCCAAATGATGTACATTGAGCTTGAAATTGGATCAACCTATTAAAAAATTAGACCTCAAAATGTATAAGAACACCCTAGACCCCATCACTATTATCTTTTTCTATAGAGATATTAGTATTTATATGCTACCTTTGGCTTATGCTAAATCTATCAACATTGATATGCAAAGTAATCCTTATTTATAATTGTTGGACCCACTTAATCTTGGTCATATCTTTTTGACTTTTATCCCAATTATAAATGTAAATAAAAATACTATATCCCAAAACTAAAACTAGATGAACACCCATTTACCTTTATTCCATGTTCAACCTAGCTAACACCTTACTTTCATAAATAATTATATGCTTGCATCTAATCACCAAATAAAAATTTAGACTTTGATACTAATTAATACTACTACATAGGGTACTACTTTTGATTCCATAAATATATAACTAGAATATATTCAACAAATGGTGCAAAAATTAAGCTATGAGTTTATAAACATGTAGAAGTACATGGTGAATACCATTTAGATTTTTGAATTCTATAGGTACAACATGCCTTTCAACAAGGATGAAAACAATCTAGAGCAACAACCACCTAATAAGATTATAGAAATAAATATCATGGAAGTAACACTTCATAATTGGTGTTAGGTTCATAACATAACACAACACAATGAAATGGACTTCATAGAGTTCTACACTTCCTTTGAGATATTCTAGAAGAAAATGGATAGATAGGAAGGCTTTCAAATCCAACAAAACCATCTTCCTCTACTACTCTAGGACATTCCAATATAGTAATGGTCTTTGAGACCTATGAATTCCCATTCCTAGTAAAGGATGAGAATAAACTAGAGGATAATACTAATGATATCCATGTTTTCCATTAGTTATAGAGGAAAAATTATAATTTAATAAACAAGTATTTTGTTACCACTTCATTTTCCCCAAACAATAGTGCTACCATCATTCTATATTTAAGACCAACAATAATTTTCCTCCTCCCAAAAGGGATGATAATTTTTATAATTCATATCCACACTATAGATGAGGATACAATATTGTTGAGGACATGAAAAATATCAAATATAACTCAAAATTCATGATCTAGCCCAAATCACTGAGCAAAGAAAGTTATTTCTTAAATCCATAATTGGGAGGTCATCTAGTGATAAATCAAAAGCTACACATGCAAACATGATGGTATATAAGGAAAACACAAAGTACAAATTGACTATTAAAATATTTGGAAAGAACATGCACAATTTCTTTCCTTTTCTATTGACTATCAAAATAGGTTTGACCCTAGATAAGTTAGAGAGTTGTCTTAAATTTGGATAAGACTTAGTCCCATGTATTGGAGAACTAATAAATGTTCACATACATATTGCATATGATACATGTGTATAATAATACATAAACATTTTATTCATTGACATTTAAGAAGATTATGGTTTGCTAATGACTCAACTGCCTCTGTCGAAATGTGATGCCTACAACCACTTTATTCGCAAGTGAAACTAGGTTTGACACTAGATAAGTCACAGAGTTGTCTTAATATTTGGATAGATTGCATTTCCCCTACACAAATAATAAATTTGAGTATGAAGCTAATCCTCAACCTATAATTCACACTAAATGTATAACCTCAAGTAATACAAATCTTTGGTGATAGAGATGGTGGTTAATAGGTCAAAAAGAAGTATCAATGACATTTAAGATGATTATGGTTTGCTAATGAGTCATAATTGGTCAAAGCTCTACTCCATTAATCCAATATGTAGAGATTATTTATGGAGCTCATTCCTTATCTCTTTGTTCACTGGACAACTTGCAAGGATTTGAGGATGATAACCAGATTATACAATTTATGAGTAGTTTGGAACCTTTGAATCTTAGCTAATAGATGAGAAGGATGTCTAACCCATGCATATTGAATATTTGGGGGAAGATGGTGTCCTACAGTTAAAGGATAATTGCATCCCTCTAGGGATGGTTTCTTTATGGGCACAATGGACACATATCAATTATCACACATGTGGTTTCCTTAGAAATGAATATCCAAATAGATATGAGTAGATAAAGAACCAAAAATGAAGCTATTTATCTAACCATTGATTCATCAATAATATCATCATATCATCTTGATTAGACTGAATCACAATCTTTGTAAGTAATTAAAAGATCTAAGATGATGTCTTTAAATGAATTTTTAAAATATTTTTGGATTTGCATAAGATCATCAAGACCATCATGAATGATATGATGAATTCCAAGATGCAAATATAGAGTGTGAAAATAGAGGCTAAGAAGGATTTCTAGGACATCAAGACTATCATTGATCTAAGTTCCAGTATTTCTTTGGTAAGATAAACTTTGTAAGAAAAATTATTTTTGGATTTCATAAATCATCAAACCTTGAACATAAAAAAGACTTCTACATTTACTTATTTATCTAATCACAATATAGAAATTATACTCATGTAAAAGGTAGATGATAATGAGCATCTGATTGACTTCATGAGCACCAATTTGAAGTATGAAGAGTTGAAATACTTAATGATAGATAAAAATATATATACACTAATCAATGTTATGAAAATGTTTATGCACTGTATTTTAAGAAACAAGCCATGTGCCATTGTTATAGACCCAACTATCAAAATCATGCTTAGCCATAATGAATTGAGCAAAAGAAGAGGAAAGTAGATCAACAAGTTACAAGATTTTGATCACAAAATCAAACCAACCAAACTGATGACGGGCCAGGTAATCATCCATCTTATGATTGAGATTGATCCACATATGTGTATGGAGTACATCAATGAGACTTAGGTACATGGTAGTGAATGGTATGCTCAAAATTTCCACTATTTACTCATAGGCACATGCCCCCTTGAGCTAAATTTAGAGCAAAGATGATCCTTTAGGCCCAAAAAAGCTCATTATATGATAAACAAAGGAGTCCTATATCCAAAAAACTATGAGGGATTCTACTTGAGGTGTGTCTCAAAATAAGAAACTATAGACATCCTAGACAATCTACATCAAAATATAGTTAATGGACATCCCTTATGTAATTTTGTAGCTAAAAAATTCTTGAGGATGGAATACTACTATCCTACAATCTTCAAATATGCCCACAACCATGTCATAACCAACCATGAATGTTAGGTGTTTGGGAAAAGAGAATTGAATGTTGTCATGCCATTATAACCAATCCTTGAAAGATGCCCTTTTTATCAATGGGGAATTGACTTCATTGGTTGATAAACCCAAACTCTTCATCAATGCACAAATTTATCCTAACAACTACTAACTATTGTATTAGATAAATTAAGGCTATAGAAAATAAGAATTCAAAAGTGTTGGATGCCATCAAATTTTTAGAAGAGAATATATTAACCAAATTTGAAACTCAAATTTCTTTAATTTATGATATTGGTCCAATTGCCTAATCTACTAAATTTACAGGATGGGATTATAATAACCAAATCACCATCTAGTTTTCTTAAAACTACTACCTATAAGGGAATAGAGTGGTCAAATCCTTAAATAAAAACCTAATGGATTTCATCAAGAAATCAGTGCAAGATAAACCAAGAGAATGACATTCTATACTAAAGTATGCATTATGGGTAGATATAACTAGGCACAATCAAGCCCTCAAGGATTTATCTTTTCTATTGGTGTATGGGAAACATTTGGTTTTCTTCAATAAATCTTAAAATTTTGACATACCACATCATATAAAAGTACATGGGAGAAGATAAAAGAATCTATTTTAGGTTGTTTAACTTAGTCTAGATGAAAGATACAATAACTAAAGCACTGCACATCTTCAAAAGACATCAAGACATTATCAAGAGATAGTTTGACAAGAGATCCAAAATCAAAGCTTTCATAATTTTAGACCTAGTACTCCTATGGGATAAACCACATGAGAAAAAAAACATCATGATAAGTTTATTTTTTATAGATTAGACCATACTAAATATCTAAGATACTAGGAAATAATTTATTCTATTTGAAGGACCTGTAAGGTAATGACATCACTTTTCTAGTCAATGGATAGTTTTTGAAATATTATTTCATGGTTGTTCTAATTGGAGATGTTTCTGAGTGATAGTAAGTGGAGATATGTATGTAATATTAGATTAGATTTCCTTATTTATAGAATAATATTTTTGAATTTTATATTAGATTTCCTACTTTTTAGAATAGGTTTCCTACTTTCTAGAATAATATTTCATGCTTTTTAGATTAGATTTCCTTCTTTTTAGAATAAAATTCCTACTTCCTAGATTAGTGTTTCATGTTTTATATAACTTGATTTCAGTGGATTAGTTTTTATGCTTTCTATATTAGTTTTCTAAATTTTTAGAAAAAACCAACTAATGTTCTATGTTGAAGTTACAAAGGATTTACCAAAAATAAGGGGACAATATAAAAATAAGCACAATTGGCCTTCATAAGGATTTTTTTTAGTAGTGCTTGAGCTTCTAGGATTAGGGTATGTGTTATGTGAATTAAGTTTTTCTTGGAATGAGTGATTCTACTAGATCTTTGGAATTTAATTTGGTACACTCATACAAATTTTATAAATAGTTTCCATTTCTAAAGATCAATTGCACTATTAAATGTTAAAACTTGGATGAGAGATAGTAAACATAGAAATGTATGCACACTAGCAGGAACATATTTATTAATATAATTTTTCTTATACATACATCCGACCAATGGTGGTTCACAACCCTTCTTTTATTTGTGTTTTTAAAAATATCATACAAATCAATAGAAGATGCATTATTCAATTGATCTCTACTAGGGCTATGGATTCTTGATTAGAATTAAAGTGAGGCTTTGATGGAATCAATGTATTTATATTAAGGCTATAAATAACTAGTTGGTAGCAGAGTAATGCTTAGGCTTCCCTTACTATTTAGTTATAAAATCAGAAATAAAAACAAAACTTATAGTATTTATCCATGACTTTGTCAAAACTCTCATAACAAAGGCAAAATGAATTTCAAAAAATCACGTACTCGTGTCAAAGGAATGTAAAGGTTTAGTATGTTGTATGAATAATTAAGAGTATTTATTTAGGAAATGTGTACTTATTATTTTATTTTTAGGATTGAAGTATTGTTATGTTGCATTTTTTATATTTTGGGTTCTTATATACTCAGGATTATTTTTCCATTGAGTATCCATTTGTTGTGCCCTAACACACACCCCTAATTTTGAAAATTTTAATGGGGACCCACTATTGTTTGAATATACTTATTCAAATTTATTAAAATCCTTAGACACCCATGATACTAGTTTTATTTTGTATAAATCTAAGGTTGTCTTCAAATTCTAAAGTTATAGAGAACCAAAATTATGAAAATCAAAGATTGAACATTGATTTTGATCTATCTCAAACCTTGGGTTTTCATAATTGACTTTATGATTTGTTTGTACTAACAGAACTAATATGTCTCATCCTAGTGTTCCTATGTTTTTTACATGTTTACAAGACTATGGAAAAAGACTTAAAAATTATTCATAGTTGGGCTCTACCTTTGTCATCCAAGAATGGAACAAGTGGTAGTACCATGTTACCCGAAGCCTTAAACCTTCATACAATTTACTAAGTCTTTCAAGTCCCTGATAACTAAGACATTGATAGGTGGTGTTATTATGTTACCTAGATCCCTTCAAATTTAAATAAAATTATAAGTGTTCAAAGTCTTTAAGCTCTGAGAATATTCCACACAACATAATTACATGAACTTGAAACCATGAAAGTTCAAAATGAAGTTAATCATCTAATGGTACCAAGGTTCCAATATCTCATAAATTGAAAAGTGGCACAATCTTGTTAAACTAGAACCTTATAAGGATTGAACATAGTCTAAGTATCCCAAGGCCCTACCGTCTAATAGCCCCAAGGTTTTGAGCTTTGAAATCTTGATATTTCACACAATCTCATTAGCCTAAAACCATGAAAGTTTAGAATCAAGTTAATAACTTAATGGTCCTAAGTATCTGAGTTTCCATAGTGCCAATATCACAACACATGATAAGATCATGTTACATAAAACCTTCTTAAAGATGTACATAGTTAAAAAGGTTTAAAAAGTTGAGGCCCTAAGCCTCTAAATTCCTCCAATCTCAAGATTTTTCCACATGGATTAATTATGTTAACATACAACCATTGAGTACATAAAGCAAGACCATAAATTTAAGGATATAGGTAAGTGAGAAGTTGAAAAGTGTCATAATTAAATATACACATGGCTAAAATACAAATGAAAAGTTTGACAATGAAGCAGAATCTAGTAAAAAATAAATTGATACCTATCTTAAATAAAGTGGTTGGACATACATATTTAATGAAAAATTGTCATATGACAAACACAAACCCACCAAAGTTGAATGGTAGGTTAAAATTTAAAATGAGAACCAAAATAAAAAACTATTATTTGCATTGAATTCACATAAATTAAATATTCAAGATGTATACTTTGGGAAATATATGCAAAATCCAAGCAAAAGTCAAGTCACTACACCATTAATCTATGGGTAAATATTATATTTTTGAAGCTCTCCTATGACCAAAAGCCCTAGTTTTCAACAAATTTACAAAAGAACATTTAGACCATTTGGTGAAGGAATTACCCAATCCAAATTATTGAAATGGCTTATTCTTCAAAACCAACATGTGTTTAGGCCCCTTATACATATTTTTATGTTAAAAATACCAAATCCATAGACACCTTGTTTGACAAAATTTCCATCGATTTCAATTTTCCATATTACTGGGTAATCTGGAATGCAGTGGGGTCTATGACACCATACTCTACATAAGACAAATTATCCCAATATGAGAATCAATACATCAATGGCCTACTTCCAATCAAAACCATGGGGATTAATCAAGTAGTGATAAAACTAGAGGTAATGTTTTCTATCGACATGCTCTATGATTTATTCTTTAATTGTACTTGCTCTAGAAACTATCTACACCTTTGAAAATGGAAGAATGTACTCACATATATTTTTGAAAGGGTGTTTTAAAGGTACATGAGGATTCTAGGTCTTGAGGTATCCTATAACCAAGTCTTAGCCAATGTATAGTTCAAGCATAACACCGTAGAGGGAAAATTGAAATAATGACTTGTGAAAATCCAGAGATTGAATCCCAATGATGCAATTTCTTCCAATTGTATCATCAAATTCAAGCCTAGGATTAGAATAGACATTGACCTTTTAAATAGACTGTATGGTTTTCCCAGCATTACTTATATATAAGTGGAGTGGGTCCCATTTTTGGACATTCTCTTGACTTTAGACAAGATTGTTTCCTTGGGAGAGATTATAAGTGTTAGACTAGAGACTCAAATTTTTTAGACTAAACAAATGCCAGCTGATATAAATTTATATATGATGTCATATTTATTAGATGCAATCCTTGGCATAATTCACAGAACACATGGACAACTATGGAAACCATCATTAGAGTATGTGGATAATATGATATGTGAAATCTATTCCTTTCATGTTTATCTATAGATTTAGAAATGAAATCAAAAGGATTTGTGAGTAAATCTATCCTCATGTATACCAAGCCATTCATGGTACTCATATGCCTAGGTCATCTAAGAACTTAAGAAGAAGCATAGGACAAAATAGGGGATTATTAGTATGACCTCAATTACATAATTATCAGGATTAAAAAAACTAGGGCACCTCCTCTATTATTACCATGACATGTCCCAAATAAAATTTCAAAACAAGAAGTGGAACATCAATTATATAACAACATAGATGTGGAGCTTGGCCTTAAACATTAGGCCTATTAATTCAATAGTCCTCTATGTATTGGTCAGCTTTAGATTGTGGTAAGGGCCCATTTTAACTAGGTTGGGAAGGTAAGGTCCCATTACAACTAGATGTGGCCCAATTCAAGGAATGGGACCCCAAAACAATAATCAAGAACTATCTCTAAATCCTCAAGGAGAAGAAGAAGGTGAACATCACATATGGTCACTAAGAATATGAGCATGATGTTACCTTAATGAATGTATTAGATGACTCAGAAGCTTGGGAACATATTAATAAAAATCAAATGTCCATGATAATTGTACACGCCATTTAGTATGATCTAGACATTACCAAGGAAAAATTAAATGAAATGATGGAGTAGGCAGAGAGATTTTAGAGTCATCATTGTCCTCTAGCTCAGTGTTAAGACTTAACAAGATAGGACTACCCTCCTTATCCTCCAAGAGAAGAGATAAATACACAAGAGGGAGAGTCCATTAGTCAAAAAGAAGAAAACTTCCAAACTAGAAAAGAAATTATTAAAGGTCTTCATGTTCCCTAACTAGCCTCCACACATCCATCGATTGCTACCATAATTTTGGGTATACCTACTATAATGGATAATATTACACCTCTTCTATATGGGTAGAAGATCACATTACCTTTGACATGTTTTCCTCCACTTACAATGGACACGCAAGTAATTTTAATAGAGTTTCTACAATCTTATTTCTTGTTTATTTCATCTTCTCATCCTTATCTTTTGACATATCAAGTAAGTGCACCTACATCCATTACCACTAGTGAGGGGACATCCTATTAAATATTCCTTACCACATAATTTTCCTTACCATACACCCTTCCTTCCATTGTTGTTCCATTCTCCATTCTTTCACCACCACCTATAGTGGTAGTTTCAACTATTGTGGCTCTTTTATTTGTTTCATCATCTCCCTCACCCCATGTTTCCCCCATATCTAATTACCAAAGGAGATCCAAATTCCTTATAGACTCCTCAAAATCTCAAAAATTATAATAAATACTAACATTTGGTCTAGCTACTATATAAGAATCCCTTGATGAGGAGGAAGCAGAAGAACAGGAGCATGGACACGTGATATCCCTGGTGGAGTATTTGACAGATGAAGAGGAAGAAGAGGTAAAAATGATGAAGGGATAAAATCTTAAATTGTGAAAGGATAAAATTTTAGATGATGAAGAGGTATAATTATAAAAGGACAAATATTTGAGCCTGAGAAGCCTACAATAAGAAGAAACTCCAGTTAGAGCACTAGACTAGCATGTCCTCACTGAAGAACAAAAGCCAAATATAAATGAGGTAGTTTCTTCTCTTGTTTCTTATATTACTATTACAGATATTCAAGTTATATATTTTCCTCTAGACATTTTGGGGGCATAATTATCTATTTCAATTGATTTTTCCATTCTTTTAACATTGATACAAATAAATACTCCAAAGAAAAGGGTCAATTTTGAAAATCTAGTTTTAGTCTCCATTTTAATCCTAGAAATTCATGAGTCCCAAAAAACCTTATTATACGTGAAGCATTTTCCACATAGCCAATCTTAATACTCATTATCTATACTATATATGGTTCATACCTCTCACCCAAACTTGTGCACTCCTTGTCTAAAGTTGTCTCAAATTTATATGCACAAGTCTCGTGCCATATCACAGACTTATGTGCACTAACCCCTAAACACTCCACACTATGGACTCATTAGTGCACACTTCATAACTCATAATTATGTGAACCACATAAGCCCTAAACTTTATCACCTAAATTTATTCCCCTCACACCTATATTTTAGTACACCTCATAGTTCCATGACATAGTTCACAACCTCACATGCTTAGTAGTTTTAGACTGTATCTCATAGACCCATGCACTTGATAAGCTATACACTAACTCACCAAATTATATGCACTCTATAGCTTGTAGCTCCACTTGATTTATATCCCCATGCTATATCTCATAATTCTACATGCCTTAATGACTTCTTAGATCCTATATCATATCCACATATTTACTCACCTCAAACATGTGCTCTAGGGGTTTACCAACCATCATCCAACCTGAAAGATAATCTGATGCAACTATCTTCTTAGTAAATTAAAACAATTTTAACCTCTCTTGTATTCTATTTATATAATTACATAACATACACATCCATCCAATAAAGGTCAATGCTCCACATAGTCATAACATAAATATCATAATCCACGTATCTACACTATATCACATTATACCAGTTTTACCTATTCTTTGTTAATGAATAGAAGTTTCATTTCCTAGAAATAAGACTTATGCTCCATTGAATGTGTTTAGTTATTTATTTTTGAATTATCTTTTCCCATTCACTCTGCAAAACCAAAAATTAGTTGTCCCCTACATGCTTGGTCCTAGGCATCATGGTACAAATCATTGGTATCAAATCTAAAAATATCTATTCCTTTCTATGATTGTAAACATGTGAGAGCAAATTGATAAGGAAGGTTTGTTAATTGGTTTTGTTTCAAAATATATAGAATAACATCAGAGCAAAAATAACATGGTTGATGCCCATCAATAACTTGAGGTATCCACTGAGGTATGAAAGATCATCATCGGCACATTGGAGGCATATTGCACCGAATGTTTTGGCCACTTCCATGAATTGATGGTATAACTTAATTTAATGCCTTCTAACACACCTCCACAATTCATTCACCAATGGTTTTAGTAAAAAACCCCCTCTAAATTTCAAATTAATCTTGACATCCCTTTGTTTTAAATCAAGATTTATTCCAAATCATTGGATGCCTAGATTTGATAACTTGAGGCATACTTCTCAGTCAATTATTTCATCGATGTTGAGAAGATCACTTTCACATTACTGAATATGTCCATACTAGTTTTTCATTTGTGGGAGAGATTTAAGCACATAAGAGTGTGTTCTAATTTAATAATAAAATAATTTTGTTGATACTCTGAAGGATGAATACTACCCTATGCACCACTTTTAATATGAATAAATCAATTTTCCACAAATATGCTAACACAAAGATGAGTCTATAAAAGACTACACCAACATTTTCCATGACTAATCTATGTGCCTACATGAGAACTTGAGTGAGCAACATAAGGTGTTGAAGTGCATTAGTGGAGTCTCACCTTATATCTATACAAAGATGGGGTTGTTGAATTCTAAAACTTTGGGACAAGCATATCATAATGCTAAAAAGATTAAAGCCAATGCCAATATAAAGTAGTGTGTCACCTCTTCATCCAATGTAATACATAAGGCCCAACCTTTGCACAATTCCAAATCATAAACTTATATGTATAAAAAACAACACACTTTTCATAAAGGAGAGTTGCACTAGAAGACTACTTAACCCTTTAAGGATCTATCACCTTCTACTTCAGATAAATGCATGAAGAATAAGTTTGATGATAATTGGTGCCATACCCATTAGCCATCCACTGATGATGATTATGAATGTCATGTATAGCAATCCATGCTCACAAAATCTACATCAAGACCCACATTGATGGATGATACTTATCTAAATGCCTCTTATCTAAGCACCAATACCACTATGATTGACAACATCTCCAAAGAGTGAAAATGTTTCTTCCACACCAAGTTTTGGGTGAAGGGTCAACCTCTCCATGTCATCATCAATAGTGGCATATAAAATAACATTATCACACAATCCACATCTTGGCACCTTGGTATTTCCACTACTGGCAATCCATAATCTTTAGGGTGGCTCTAGTAGGGGAAAGAGATATAGGTTTGATGATAATGCACTATTTAGTACATAATCAAGCCTATGGAGGATAAAGTTACTTATGACATCTCACCTCTAGTATTCTATGAAATATTACTAGGGAGACCATAATTATATGATCATGAATCTACATATCAATCCAAGAGATAATGTTAGACTATTCATGCACAAGATCAATTTTACAACCTTTTTGAGTCATCACCCACAACCAAAGTCACCTTAGTCTCTACCAAGTAATGTCACAATCTCATATTTCATACATAGAATTTTATGTTACTCATGTTCCACCTTGATACACCTACACAATCAAAATAAAATCACACCCTAGTAATGTATAACACTTTCACATCATCACAACAACAATATATTGATAAGTTATTACAATAGAGTCATGAAGTCTTTACATAACTTGAAGGCCTTATAATACACTACTTATTAAATCATTGCATTGATTTGGTTCCTATATCCCATCTTCCAAATATTTCCCTTTATTTTAGATAAATTTGGAAGAATGTTAAAGTCTGGTGCCAAATTCATGATCTTCTTAACCAAGGCAATATCAAACTTATCTCTTTGCCTTGCAGGAGTCTAATAGTCATTACACCTAAGAAGGATGGGTCTTAAACACTATGCATATATTATTGCACACTCAACAAAATCATGTTGAAGAATCAGTATCCACTATCACACATTGATGACCTTATAGACAAGTTATGAGGTGCACAATATTTCACCAAGGTCAACTTGAAGTTAGGTTACCATCAGGTTCTAGTTCATCTTGAATACTTCTATAAAATAACATTCAAAACTCAATAAGGATTTCATAAATGGTATATCATGCCTTTTGGCCTCACCAATGTGTTAGCCACATTCTTATGCTTGATAGATGATCTACTCAATCCATTCTTGAACTCCATCATCATCTACATAGATGGCATTCTCATCTTCAATAAGACTTGGGAGGAGCACATGGAACACATCTTAGACACTTTATGACAACACAAATTATAATCCAACTTAATGAAGTGTATATTTAGCATGGTGTAGATCCAATACCTTGGCTACATCATTGATCATACCGACATGAGAGTAGATCTAGATAATATCAAAGTGATCCAAGATTGGCCCAATCCATGCAATCTCACATAATTAAGGATTTTTCTTGGGCATGATAACTTCTATAGTAGGTTCATCCTTGGTTTCTTGTACATCTCTTGGGCTCTTAGTCATCTCACACACACTAAAGCCATGTTTGATTGGACATATGTGCAACAACATGATTTTGAGGCACTCAATCAATGCCTAAATGTAACACTTATTATCACAATGCCCAACATTATGTAAACCTTAAAAATTCACACTGATGCATCAAAATACACACTTAATGTGGTGCTCATACAGCATGGACATCTGGTCACATACCATTCATAGACACTCAATGACATGGTGTAAAGGTACTCCACCTATGAGAAGGAACTATATGTTATTGTGTAATAAATTAAGAAATGGTGACATTACATTATTGGTAAGGAGATAGTTGCTCATTCATACCATAAACCACATCAGTTCTTATAGTCATAAAATAAGCTATAAAATACCTACCACATGAATTAGATGACTTACCTATGAAAGTTGTATATCATGATCAAGAATAAGAAATGGAAGGAAAATAAGGCCATAAATTTCCTTATCCAACTTCTAGTTTACACACTCATCATGATGTTAGACACACATGGCCATAACTTCATAGATTAGGTATCCTCTACTCAATAGATCAAGACTTCATAACAACCTACACTATCCTCACACAAGGTAAACAAGTATAGGAGTTCTACTTGTTTGACCAATTTATCTACAATCTTAGACATCTCTATATTCCCTCTAGTGCACCTAATTAATGACTCATTTGGGAGGTGTATTATGTAAAGACCTCAAGACACTTTGGCATGATAAAGACTCTATCTATATTACACTCTCACTTCTATTGGTCACACATGCACATAAACATGGAATGATACATCAAGTATTGCATTCCTTATTTCATCACCAATCTCATGAATAAGAATCTGGGACTTTACACACATCTACCATTTCCATCTAAGCCATGGGAACATACCATCATAGATTTCATGACTTGATTGCCTATAAGAAGGCACTGACATGATGATGTGTTTGTTGTAGTGGATTATTTTTTTGAAATGGCCATCATGGTCACATGATGAAAAAATACATTGACATATCTAGCACTGTGAAATCATTATTCAACCATGTTTAGGTTCATTTTGGGTTACCCATATCCATCATCTCCCACCATGAACCACACTTTGTGAGTCATTTTTGGAAAGCATTATGGGAATTGATGGGTATGTAGCTAGATCAATCAATGCATTTTCATCCTTATATATTTGGTTAAATTTAAGTGGCCAATCACACACTTGTTCATCTTCTATGAATGTACAACTATACACATACTTGCACTTAGGATGACAATATGTTATACATTCAACACACCTATAAAAAGGCTCTTCACAGCTCTACTACCCACAGTCCATTCGAGACATGTCTTAAGTTTCAATGTTCATCACATATATACATCTCTTATAATGCACCATCAAGCACTGAGTCATACACACAATAATAGGAAATAGACAAATTCAAGAAGTTTATGCACCACATCTAGTTTGTTCCCCAACAAGTTTAGTAGATTCTCTCTTAAACGCAAGCTAAGTAAAAGGAGTGGTATGATGCACATCACACACCTCATTAATTTTTAGTTGGTTATAAATACTGGTTACAAATTTATAAGGAACACTTCAAAGTTTCACACCAAAAGATCAAGCCTGTACATTATGGTCTTTACACCATTTTGCATGCAGTTGGTGAAAAAAACTTTATTTTTTATCTACCTTAATATTTGGGCATGCACCCAATCTTTAATGTATATCTTTTCAATCCTTACACTTCACCATTTATTGAGCCAATAATGACACAACATTATTCTAATTTGGATATTAAACATTTATGTCCTATAAAGAAGGACCAGATGGTTAAAGTGATAAACACACACACACACCAGAGCATGTATCAAATTTTTCAAGTGGTCAAGGTTGGGAAATATGTTGATTAGGCCAAGTGGTACACTTCATAGTAACTTTAGGTATAGTTTTTTCAATTGTACCTTGACATAATTGAGACCATTACTCTTCAAGAAAGGGTGAATGATCCATGCATAGCTCCCACACAACTTAGCTTACTCCTCATTCACTCTAATGTGTAGGGTGTACACCTATCACCCAATATTTCACACTCCTTACTTAAAGTTTGATTAAAGTCATATGGATAATTCCTACACTATATTGAAAACTTCTATACACTGACCCCTATGCACTATACATTTCACACTCATTATTGTACACTTCACAACTCATAGTTCCATATGATGTATAAGTCTTATGTTTTTTCACTGACTTTTGTACCCCTTACACCTACAATATAGTGCACCTCACAATTTTACACCATAGATCATAGCCTTCCATGCTTGAAAATTTTATGTTATATCTCACAGACCCACACACCTAAATTTTTTTTTGCCAGCTCACTAACTTATATGCACTATAAAGCTTGCATCCTTGCATGCTTTATAGCTCCACACTATAGCTCATAGTTTCAAATGCCTCATTGACTTCTTGTATCCCATATTCCATGTGTTGATTCACCTTGGCCATGTGTTCCAAGGGGTTTACCAATTATCATCTAACCTAGAAGATGAACTGATACAACCATATCTTGGTAACTGACAACAATTGTAATTGATCTTGTATTATATTTGTATAAGTATGTAACATACACATCCTACCAAGAAAGGTCAATGCTCCACATAGTCATAACATAGAAAGCATGATCCATGTATCTACTCTATAAAACATGCATTGTAGCACATTATACCATTTTTCCTATTCTTTGTTAATGAATATAAGTTGCATTTTCTACAAATAAGACTTTTTCTCTATTAAATGTGTTTAGTTTATTCATTTTGAATTAGCTTTGCCCATTCACTCTACACAAAAAAAGCTTAGTTATCTCCTACACACTCAGTCCTAGGCCACATGGTCTGGATCACCTTTATATCAATTGGATCTACCCATGCCACAATCTTCACTTATAAAGTAAGCCACCATGATAGTTGAAAAAATATCAGGCTTGACTAAATATGTGGTTGAGATCACCCCACAGAGAGAAGCCTCACCATGGGATAGAATTGTTTATCCACCACTATAATTTATAATTCAAATAAGTGTTTTATTAACACTTCCCATAATAACTCCTCCTATGATGACTTCTCAACCCACTACCTCTGAAGACCCAAGTCCTAAAGAAGAATAAAGGGAACTTATTATTCCTTGATAGGTTAAAATGTAAGGTAAAGGGGATAAGAGACTAGATTTGGTCATCATTGAATTACCTATAGTCTCTGCCTAGTTTAACAAATAGAGTGGCACCATTTAGAGGGTGAGGAAGAAGAAGGTAGTGAATATAGATACAAGGGAATAAATTTAGTTTGAACAAAGGGAAAACATGTTTTCTTTGGCTAAGAAATCAAAAAGGAATCCCAATGATCCAAATAAGTATATAGAAGAATTTTTTTATTTTATGGATTCAACTATAGAATTGATTAAATAAATGTACAAAAGTAAGGAGGCACAACAAAGATTACTGTAGAGATAGATTATACATGAACCTTAGGAAATTGTTGATAACATACATAGTGAATCCACTAAGTTGTACAATATTTTAAATAGCATTAAATTTTCCATAGGAGAGAGTGAATATAAAATAACAAAGGTGTTCAAATTATGGAACTATTTAAATTAATTTGAGAAAATTTTCACCTTTTTGGTCCAATGTTCTAGGAGTAGTGCATTCAGCCAGTTGAACCTAATATCCAACCAATATGCAACATGGGCCCTGAGCTATGTAATTATAAAAATGGATTGTGCCCTTAACTATCATGTGTAAATGAAGACTTCAATAATACATTTTGGAAGCCATGAGAGTGAGTAATTATAAATTTTAAAATATATGAGGGTCACTGATTTGATAACCTCTACTAGAGAGTTAGTCAACAAGCCTAATTTTGAGACACTCCTTAAGGAAGCTAAAAATAAATTTAAGGATGAAGTTGAAAGAATAATATAAAAAAATAATGATGAAATTATAAACTAATAAGGATAGAGAAATAAATTTTGAATCCCTTGGAGTAGAGTTTAAGATATCAAAAGCAGAACATACAAGGCTGATAGTTGAAGCCATCAAAATATTTAAATGTTCCTTTCTTTATTTTAACATTATTAATAGAGATTTCAAGGTGGTACATGCATTATTCAAATAACTCAAATCTAAAGAAAGATATTTATAGTTATCACCAAGTACGTAGTCAACTATAAGTGATGCCATATTGACATAGGCTTCCCAATTTTCTAGATATGCAGTCATGCATACTTTAGGTGGGATAGTTTTGATTCCTTAGAGAACTATAATGGCCACTTTAGTTTATATAATTTTCACTCCATTGTTTTTTACACTAGTGGTACCACATCAACACATATATAAATATAAATATGTATTTGCATGTTTCAACTAAGTTGGAACATTGACTCTTAATTTATTTTGCATATATATTATATTTTTAGTTGAGGAATTCTATTTTGGACAAACACTTTGTACATGCATGCTTTGCATGGTTTTGATACATGGTAATATTTATGGACATGTAAAATTATAATTTGCTCAGAGGATGATGTCTTCTTCCCAAGACTATATATATTTGTATCCTCCCTATCCCAAAGGGAGGATAATTTTGGCTATTAAGATTAATAAGAAATTCTACATATTGTTCTGAAATTATTCTTGATGTGCAAATTTGATTTTTCTCCAAACATATGAATCTTGTAAGAAGTTATATCATTCTGATATCTTATTCTCTTGTTTGTTCATGAGTTATCTTTTGAATACACTTATTCATATTGTGTTATTTCTAATTTTAATATCTTTTGTGGATTAATCATAATATCCCCCTGTAGATGTGTTAATACAATCTTATAAATGCAACAACCTTTGATTATATATGCTTAAGGTTATTATATTCATGTTTATTTAGATTCTTAATTATGATTTATTATTGATGTGATTATATTATCTTGTAAAAAACATAGGTTTTTTATTGCTTGCCCAACCCCTAGTTCAAGAGTTGGCTTAGAAAGGTTTCATCTTGTTTAGTCCATAAGCCTTCTTTTATGCTTTACCTTTCCCTCTTTTTTTTGAATTTATTTTGGTTAGACCCACATTATGTTAGATCTATCATCTATCCACCCATCTCAAGTAGATTTAGACTCATCCATAGATGAACCATCTATGGTAAATAACTTTTTTGCTCATTGCTATTCCACCAATAGGTTATTTATAAAACCCAATACCTTATAACTCATGCCATGGAGTTATTTTCTTTCATTGATCCTAAGACATTAAAGACTACCTCATAAGGTTACCTGGTGTTTATAAAACCTACATCCTCATCATCCTCTATATCAAGATTGAGTTTTTTCCCTGTGTATTTCATTATATGATATTATTGATGTGAGTATTATTAATTAGCTAGGATACAAGAGTTGTAACTCTTGGATGAAAAATAGATAGCTATCTTAAATTACCTCAAAGCATACCAGAATCAAATCTATTGGAACTATGATAAATGCATCAGATCCTAAGATTTTCCAAGTTAGCGATCTTTTACTAAAATAAAATCATAAAGATACCAACATGGACTGAGAAAAGAAAGGAAAGTCTGAGCCCAATTGGATAGATATATACATTATAACATCTAAATATGGCTTTGGTGCTTATCGATTGGCTATAAAATATGAGAAAGAGATAGATGAGCCCATAAACATCACTCATCTCAAGAACTTTTACATTTAATGCATCAAAGCATTGTATATGAGTACCTTAATACTTTGGGCTAGTTTCATGTCTTTTCATCTCCTTTATCCCATTCACCCTATTATCTCAACATCCATTTCCCATTTTTACCTTGATGAAAATCTATAAGTACTACAAGATGCAATAGATTTGGCACAGTTAGAATGTGATAGCGTCCTTACATTAGGACATGAGAACATAACATGGATAATTTCCCTATCTTGAAGTCATTAATGATATTTATTTAGATTCATCCCTTTTCACATCCAATTTCACCCCTATTTACATCTCACATCTTGTTTGTTTCCATATCTTTCACATCTTGCATAACTTTTCTACATTCACTACTAGATTTTGTTTTTCATTTGCTATTAGCTTATTTCTATTGTATTTAAATATAATTTCCTTTGTACATATGACTAGTTATTTTTGTACATGCATCTAAATTTGTCCTTGTATATGCTTAACACCCAAAAATCAAAAAAATACCAAAATCTTAAAAATTAGAAAATCCTAAAATCCTAAAAATTAGAAATCCAAAAAATACCAAAAATAGATATAAATTCATAAAATATTTTTACATTTTATCATCATGTTCAACATTGGACCCTTTTATTGCTTCCATTATAGGCAAGATCATTGTCGTTTAAATGGAGCATGTTACTTGTCCACTTATCTCTCATGTGTTTGCACATTTTTTTGGGGGGTGCCTTTCATCTACTAAATATAATTTACTAACATCATCCATTTCATTTTCCCTAATGGGAGAACTAAATTATCCTGAGGTCCACATGGACTATGTAGGCAATGCTCAATTACATGGGGTTTTTGGTGATAGCTCGGCCCATATTCCCATATCCCTCTAAGTTTTGTTTTAGTTTTCACATCTTCAAAAATCCATTTGGTCACTCATCTAATTTCAAATTATAACATTTGATCCATTTCACTTGTCAATTTCTTGGGGAAAAGATAGGAACAAGATTTATTAAATAAGATAATGCAATAATATTTTCTATTTTTATTTTATTTTCACATGTTTTACATGTGTGTGCTTGTTTTTTTGTTTGTTTTATTTAATTTTTGAGTTTTGAATAAGCTCATATGTGATGGAGAAATAATAATAATATTTAAATCATGGTGAATTATGTCATGTGTTTGTCTTTTATTCAATCCCTATATAAATGGAAACAATGTCATCATGGTTTCTATATATTCATAGTGCATCTTTTCAAATGATAAATCAAAAATCAAATTGTAAAGCATATGTTGAAACATGATAAATACGTGGTGTATCCCATTTAAAAAATTATTCACATTATAATGTCTAAGTGTGTTATCATGATCATCAAAATAACAAAACCATCGACATATATCCATGTCATGTCATCATAATCAGATATATCTCATCACATCAAAGAACAATAATGGATCGCATCATTTATTAATCATGAATATAAAATTAAAAGAATGAGGAATAAATATATCAATAATAATTTATCATCATCATCAACACATGCTAAAGTAATTTGTAACATCATATCCATGCTCAACATTAAAATTTAATCACATCATAGTGATGTAAGAAAATCAAGCCATGAAACATCATTTTTGAGTTTTATCAATTTTGAAGTCAAATTTGATCAAATTTTGATTTCAATTTATGTGTGAGACCTTATTAGGTCCATTTGTGGTCTTATAATCCATTTTGAGTCATGAAGTTGTGTTTTATGACCTCTAGGAGTTTTCCCTCCAAAAATAAGAATTTGAATATTCAAATATATGTCAAGCATCTAGGAGGGTTATTTTGTGTGTTTGGAATGTTTAGGTGAATAAATTTGGTATAGGAGGTCCATGAAAGTCATAAATAAGGTATTTTAATGTATCTCATGTGTAATTTTCAAATTAAGTCATATGAACTCATGAAAGTCTCTTTTATACATTGAGTTGGTTATGGAGAATAAGTTGGTGTAACTACCAACATAGAATATACGTTGGATTTAGGGAGGAAAATGCATTATATATAGGTTTGTGTATGAAATGAGATATCTCTCCATGAAGGAAGAGAGGAGGGTTTGAGAATAAAAAATAACAAAAAACCCTCATAAGTAAGATGAGCAAATCCTTGCAATAGGTAGTTTTATGATAGCCATGAATGGCATAAATGATTAAAAAAAAAAAATTGTGTGATTTATATACTATATGTAAAGGAATTTATGATTGAAAATTTATTCTTTGTGATAGATGATCCAATATGGTTATGTGTGTATCTCTTTGTGAATACCATTAGGTGGGATATAAATGACATATCACAGTAAAAAAGAATGGAGTTTTGATTGATTTATTCAAGGGTGATGAGAATAATTATAAATATATTAGAAGTGGGAATATTTTTAGCTTTATATACACCTTTATATTCTTGTACAAAATAAAAATAGTTGGAGGCACTCAGAGATTTTGTTAATTCTACCTACATATCCTATTTCTTGCATATAAACTTCTCAAGAGAAGTAAGTTGATACTCATGAAATTATTATTGTATAAATATTGTAGATGGTGTTGCTTAAGTTATGTTTCTATAAATTACTTAAGTTTTTAATCTAAGACTTAGGTCTAGTATTTCAAACATTGACCAAAATGACAATATACAATCTTAAGAAGGAAACCCTATATATGTAGTCTAAACCTTGTGTGTAGGTTATTAAGGAAAGAGTTTAAGGTTTGAAAGAACAAGTAAAGTTATAAGTGGGAAAGTATTGAAAGAATTTAAATGTAGTAATTTTAATGTGGTGGTGTAAAACCAAATGAGGAAATAAAACCTAACAATCGGGCTATAAAGGAGAAAGAGTCCTAAAACCACTGTGACTACTGTATTTTACGTGCACAAATTACTTTGAAAAACAAGTTAAGAGTGACATATTAACCTTTAAAAGTGTATAATTTTATATATGATGGAGGTAAGGTCCCATCATAAATCTATCTCCAAATTTTTTATAAACATTATAAAACCTTTTGAAACTGAAACACAGTCCCCTGTTTGCATTAAAAAACTTGTCTTGCATAGTCACTCAACTAATCTAAGTGTAATAGATAAATGGAAGGAGTATACATATTTTGGTAGGTTAATATATGATGGATAGATATTTTTAAATTTAAATATCGATGCTGATGAGATTAAAGTGTTTGAAGAAGGTGAAAAGACTACCCTTGCATAGTCCACACAAAACACACAGTCAACTGAGTTTAGATTATTTTTAAGCATGGTATGAATGAAACAAGATACCTACCTATTTTATAATGTTAAATACATGTAAATAGACCTATTAAATTTCATTTAGTCCTTTAATTCCTTACCTAACTCAAGTTATGAATTTTATTAGGCTCTCGACCTAAATAGAGAGCAAGAAAACCCTAAAATAGGGTTAGGGTGATACAAAGAGATTCCACTATAAAAAAATCACCAAATTTTGTATTTTGGATTATCTAATCATGTTTTAAGATTTAAAGGTGTTTTTGGAGTGACAGGGTACTGATTATTATGGATTTGAATAGTTGAGTGGGTAAATAAGGCTTAATTAGACCTAAAAGAAGAGGAATTTGCAAAGTACTAGATAGGGAAGGATTTAGAGAGTGAAAATTTGACCATACCTTAGATGGTATTAATGATTCTCATAAATTTCATTTAATCTTGGTAATACGTATTTTATTACTCAATGTAAGATAAATTCTCTAAATAGGGCTATAAGTCAAAAGTTGTAAAATGTTTGAGAAGTGAGAAAGGTTGTTGCAGTGAGTTGGAACCCATAAGAGGTTTATAGATAGGTAAGATATGATTAATTAAGATAATTTGTGCATTAATATTTTCACTTTGACACCCAAAACAAGATTTGGTCTTGTGAACCAAGGTGGTACCCTAGGGAATAACTAGTGAAGGTTTAAGTTCAAGTTTGTTAAGAGGGTGAATGTTGTGAAATGTAGCATGAAGATTTCAGTGATATAAAGGTAAAATAATATCAATAAATCCTAAATAATTCCAAGGATCATAAAATTAAGAACAATATTATCAAGCACAGTCCAAAGAGGGGGAGAACTAGTGTGATACAAAGATAATCAATGACAAGTCTGAGTTAGAGATTATGTTTAGTTAAGGATTTGAATTCAGATGATGATGGTTTGAGAAACTTCTCCCCATGCCTCTGCATCACATATCATGAACAATAAATGAAGTTAGATTAATATATGCATCTATAAAACATTATATAATGTTTGGTACATCACATGTATCAGATAAATCAAATCAAATTGGATATCATATAAATAATACCCATGAAATGTTCATATATACAAAATAATGTTCATGCACACAATCTCCATCTCTACATCATAAGTTCATGTACATCAAAAATGTGAGAAAACACAAATGTTACACTCATCTCTCACTATGACCCTCAAGAGGTGTACTTTCTTGAGGTGATATTTTCCTAGTTTCTGACAAGTTAGTGGTTGACCTCTATGGGGTCGTTTCATCTAGGGTGGTCTCATAGTATATGTTGTATATTACATAGGTTGATTAACTAATCTCTCTAAGTCTTTAGTCCTTTTTATCCTATAATATCTCCCTAACCTCTAACTAGTATGTTCATCATAAGAAGGTTCCCTCTAAGTAGTTAAAACTACACTCTCATATATGCTTTTGCAATAAGTCTCTTGACTCATCACTCTCATAGTATCTAATAAGGCCTTACCTAGGCCCTATTGAATTATAATCTAAAGATCTACATCTCATTCACCATAGAGTGGTAGTGCCTCTACCCATGTTTAATCATGATCCATGCATAATATTTGGTTTTCCCTATCATATTTCAGCTATTGTGTCAATTTATTTACCTCGGTAGTAAATTGTGTCACTTCAATATTTAAAACAAAAATCTCCTAGCCTCTGGCCACTACCTATGCTATATTTGTGATCAATGACCATAATTGTCCACTAAAAATTTATCTATGCCTATCACTTGTCCCTATAGGGAGGGTATAGATCTATCCCTAGCTACCACTTATTTCTATAGGTTTGTTATCCCATTGTCTCACCCTAACATAGTACTTAACAACCCAATTATCTCAATATTTTTGGTCATTATCTCATACAAAAGGCTCATAATTATAGCCTCATTTATTTCAATCCATGATGGCTCGGAAGGTCCAACTCCATACCCTAGACTTGTCCCTATTAATATTTTCATATCTAGTGTCACCCATGGGTCTAATCTTGTATGTACCTATTTGAAAACCATTATCATCACTATTAGAGGAATTGTCTATGTTGTTTGCACTTGGGAGTTCACAATAACAATATATGTGCATCTTCCATCTCTTCTATCTCCATATCCTTCTCCTCCTCCCTATCCTCCATCTAAACCTAACCTCAAGACTTAACCACCCTCCTCTTGGTGTCCATTTTTCATTTTCATCATGGGTATGCATGTATCATAGCTTTGATCCTTCCCTGTAGTGTGTATGTTATTGGTATCGATGGTTTAGTCATTTACATTGGTCTATGTTGATTCCACTAAGCTAAATACCCATCATTAACTCCAACATCTATAGTTATACCTATAAAATCTGAATCAACAGGCTAAACCATATCCTATCTAGTCACCACCTTTACTCTTAAAACTAGAGGACCCTATTACCCTATCTCTTTGGCCACATGAGAAAAATGCATGCTACACACCTAGTATATCTTGTTATAATAGAAAATAATATTTTGCCCAGTCAATTTTACACCTCTCCAATATATACTCATTATGATGTGTAATGCAATAGACTATAGTCATGAATCTAGTTTAATATCTATCCTCTAGCCATAAGAATTGTACTTGTAAATAAGGACATCATATCACATTTTGATCTACCAACTCATCAATAACATGATGGTAAAAGTCCATGTCATCCCTATATCCATGTAAACCCCCACCTATAATGACCCATTCAAATGACATGGGCTCATCCTGATAACTTTTTCATAAATGGCCTATTAGTCTCTTAATAACTATATATTCCCATGACCATATATATAGCAATGTTGGGGCACTAGTGCTCCATCCCCTATGGTAAGAAACCATGTGTAAATACTTATAAATTTGGGCTAGGACAATAAGACCCCATGAAAATATCACAATCTTATTGAACATGTCTAAGATCACCTTACCCAATCCCATGAAGTATTGGTCACTCTTTTCAGGAAGAAAAATGTCATTTATAATGGCCATCGAAACAAGGGGTACCCTATCAATAGTCAGATCATCTACTAATGCATCTATATCCATCAACCCATGTTGCATATATATATATATATATATATATATATATATATATATATATATATATATATATATATATATATATATATATATATATATATATATATATATATATGATCATTCATTCCCACTAATATCTATAGTAAATATCATCAACCCCCTACTCACCAAGAGAGGGATTGTCCACATATTGGTATCTAAAAAATATTCCAAACATCCTCAAGTGTCATTATTAGCTCCCTAGTTGGTAGGTGAAAAGTTCTAGTCTTTGAGTTCATCTATCTATAAGTGAATTCAATAATTCTAAATCAACTTGATCCATTGACATCCTAGTGACATACAATAATCCTACTGTATACACATGATATTTTTAAAACTTTATCAGTTACTAATGCTTTCTCTCTTTTAGGAACCCATCGAATCTCAATATCTTTGAGTGCATGCCTTAAAAGATGCATCAAGAAAGGGGTTGGTAGACCTTTTGTGCTTCAAAAAATTGTTGGCCCCTATACCATCACCTAAAACTAATATAAAATACTCTTATCTAATTTACTAAGCATTAAAAACTTGATTATACACTTCCATAAGCAATTCACCATCCAAAATATCTCCTACCTAATTAAAAATCCCTTCTACCAACTTTTTATACTACATCAATTGGGTCGACCTTGTTGGAAATTTAGTTCATGTTACAGAACTCTGTTGGCCCAAGATGATGTAGTTTGAAGCCTAATGGCTCTATTTCCTACCTAACAAAGTCTACCAAGTCAACCTTGTTGATTTAATTTTTGGGAGGGGTTAGGGTCAATCCTTACCTATAAATACCCCTTCAAATTCATTTCTAAAGAGAGCATCATTCAATTATTCATCACTACTATTGTAAAATCTACTTATATAATCAATAAGAGGTTTCATTACTTAGGTTTTTGCCTTGGAGAAGTAGCACTTGTTTTGTGGATGTCTCGGATGCATAGGAGAAGTATTGTATCCTAGATTTGATCTAGATTTAAGATCCTTACAAGCTAAAAAAACTTATTACAAAGCACCATTAGCCAAGAGAGAGATTTAGGCATAATAGGTTCACTTCAATAAAGTAAGTATACTCCTAGCCCTTCATATTTTGATAATTATATATTATAGAATTAATGGATTGAATTAAATATCTCCTTAGATTATTTCTATGTTATATTAGATAGAATTGTCTTTGCATGTTTATTATCTTCCCCATTTATGTCATAAGCTTTGGTGAACACTATATTAACTTGCATATCCATTTACTAGATTAGCTTGCATGTTTATTTAGTATATTAGCTTACTTACTATTATTAAAATCATAAGACCTAACTAGGGTTATCACAAAATGATATTTGACTAGAAGCCTTGGAAACCTTTCATTTGTCATTGTGTGATAAGAGATCCCTTAGTGTAGGTTTAACAGATCCATTATTGGTGATGACCTTGATATAATAAAACATTGTTAAGCAGATTTTTAATGTATTACCTTATCCAATCTTGGATATTACTGAGTAGGATAGTTGTAGATATATATTTCACTTGCATACATTCTAGTGAACACAACGTGAATCTAACCCTTGCTGATTTTTTTAATTTTTCTTTATAGACAATTGGATCAACCCTGTTGACCTAGTTTAACATATTGTGCATAGGTTTTTATCACTTTATCAATCCTATCAACTTAATTTAGCTCTCTATTTATAGGTTTTTTACATCTTCTTCGACCTCATCAACCTAGTTCAATGATCTATTTGTAGATTTTCCAACTGAGGTGATCCTGTCAACCCAGTTCATCTTTCTACACATGGAATTTCTAGTTTTATAAAACTACATCGATCTGATCCACATAATTTCTTTTTATACCTTTTGTATTTAATTGAATTTACTTGCTCAATTCTTTTATTTTCTATATTTTTCATTTTATAACTACATCGATATGATCAATGTAGCTTTATTTTCTCAATTATTTACTAGTTTTATTTATACTAGGTCAATTGACTTGACTCTATTTAATAATTATATGTTCCACCTTTGTAGGTTCAAACTTTTGTGTGGATGACATGTTTAAAACAACAACTCAACATCTTTAGGAAAAATACTACATCAACCTAATCAACATTATCTTATTTTTTAGGTTCATTCTAACTAGATCAATATTTTCACTTTATTAATTTTTAATCAAATTTATTTTCCTAGCTTTTTCAAAATTTAAATTTTAGTATTATTTTTACCATTTTTTTCCTATAAAATATACCTATACAATCAACTAGATCGACTGGTTTTACCTAGTTCTATATCTACTTCTTACCTAGAAAACTAAGTTGATTTGCTTGATGATGTTTATCTTGGCATGTCTTTCTAGAAGACTGAATCAATAAACTTGACTTTATTTTATTTTATTTGTTCAACTCCATCAACTAGGATGACCTTATTTTGGTTGTTTCCATTCCTAGTTCAAGAAAATGGAATTCACCTACATTCATAGAAATTAAGCTCATTTTAATTTTCATTTGGATGATCATTTAATTACTTTCCAAAAAATGTAACTTGGCTTTTGAATCATTTATTTTCACTCTTATTTTTCTTTGTTTGAATTTTTATAGAAACTATGTATTAGTAGTTTTAAAATGACTTAGCTATTATCATGAAGGGTTACTCAATACTCTATTTATGGTCATTGTCTATCATTTATAGATATCATGGCATGAGGGTCTTACCCTATTTCTCATAACCATATGACTGATCTAAACAAAGTCCTTAGTTTTCATGTACCTCATAGTATTTGGGGAATGCCTAGGAATTCCCTCTTTTATTGAACCTTAAGAATCCATCCATTCAGTTTTTTGTGTGGTGAATTTCTAGCTTACCTTTGAAACTAGATTTAGTGGGATATAAGAATGGTACTTCCTCCATAGTTAGTGCTCTAAAACATTGGGCTGACACTATCCAATGAACAAACATCTTTAGAAAACTACACTTTTAATCAAAACCTTTAGTACAACTTCCTGATCTTCTTTTTGAAAAATTAATTAGATTCTAAATTATATTCTTATTTCTTTTTTTTACTACTTTATGTTTTATTTCAAACTTGTACATTATCTAGTGTTGATAAAATGTTTATGTTGTGTGCTTTATTTTCTATAAATAGAACTAAATCATCCAAATTCAAATCATTTTAAAACATTTACCATATTAGAGATCTTTATCAACCAACTTAACCCAATCTATTTTAGATTGTTCTGATTTCTTTCCTATCATAACTTCATTTACCAACTCAACCTAGTGTAGTTTAGATTGTTCTACTTTTATTTCTATCAAAACTTCATTGATTATATCAACCCAGTCTATTTCAAACTATTCTATTTTTTTGCATGTTTAATGTTGTCAACCAACTCAACCCAGTATTATACATATTTTTATATTAATCTACCTATCTAAATAAATTAAACTATTTGAATTCATATCTATTGGTTGACTTAGTTCTTTTTTTAGACTATTTGATTTTTTTAAGTTTGATAATCCTCTATGTCGCCCTGCTCAACTCCATCCTTGTTGGCTGACATAGTTTACCTTTAGTCTGATTTCTAACCTATTCACACTACATCAACCTACCTAAATATGTATTGGTTAGTAAACTCAAATATTTTTCAATCCTGAAACTTCTTTAGTTGATCTCATTCAGTATCTAGCTGATTTAGTTTTATTCTTATAAACTTTTTCCTGAGATTAACCTACATATTCCTAGCTTTTTTACCTTAGCATCATGAAATCACCCATTAAAATCTTTCTTGATAATAATTCATGGTGAACCTTTTCCCATCCTTCATATAAATCTATTTATTTTAACAATATTTAAATCATCCAAAGTGATGATTTAGATGGCTCTCATTCATTTCACACTTCTCAAGATACCACCTTATCCAAACTTCCTTACTACACCATTAGAGCAATAAATATCAGCTTAAAAAATGTTCCCATAGTAAATCCTCTTATAGGAAACATACCTACTCCTAAAATGGGAATGGTAATCCTACCAACACTAATACTCATCCTCTTACCAACCCTAGCATTTCACCTCCTAACACTAGTAAGTAAAATATAGTAATTGATACTACTTAAATTCTTGTATAAATAGTCTAACAAATAAATGTTATGTAAATGACAAACACCTCTCAAATGATGCAAATGAAACATCATCTATTACAAATGACTAATCAAATTCCTCTTATATTACCTCAAAACAATCAAAAATTTATCCCTCCTCCTCTTATAGACACAAATGAGAATACCATTCCACAACCCCTTATGAATAATAAGATGCTCCAAAATATCAAAAATGAACCTTTACCTCATTTCATTATATCCATTGATATTGGAAACATGTATCCAACTATTAAATATGATGGAAATAAATACCCTACATAATTATTAAGGCATTTGATAATATCTACAAGGAATAGGTCCAAACAAATACTTTTGTTCACGGTAGATGTTTTAGAATGGTATAATCAATTGCCTTAACATTCCATATCATAATTATAATATTTGGTTAGTGCCTTATTCAAGGAATTTCAACATAATAATCTTCTATAAAATTGTCTTAGTCATTTTTATCAATTCTAAACAATCACCCTCAGAATCATATCATGATTTTATCAAATGATGGAAATCATTAACTCATAAATCAAATCACAACATGACTAATGATATTGTTTTCAAACTATTTATCACTACTTTAACACCTTCCTTTAGTATAAGGTTCAAAAAAATATTCCACAAACTTTAAATGATGCATATGATCAAGCTAAAAGCTAAGATTTCCTTATGAAATAATTTGATCCAACCCATAGCTCAACTAAAGAATCTATCCAAACTTCAACTAATGCAATTACAAGTAATAATTCTCAATGAAAGTAAGAGTAGTCAAAATAGATAATCAACTTGCTTCCCACCCACCATTAATGGTACCAAAAATGAAGCAGTTATTATCTTCATTTAAATCCTTCACCTATAATAGTGCCCCACCTTCATGGTATTATTATAATATTTTTTTTTTAATTTCATGATGATGTGGGTCATTGTCATGAAACATGTTATGGCCTCATCAAATTTGTTGTCTCCTTCATGTTAGGGGATATATTTGACCATGATCTTATGATTAAGTTATGTAATCATGATTATATTAAATCCTCCTAAAGGAAACAGGTTACTAAAACCATATGTTCTAAACCTTAAAAATCCTCTTCTACCTCTAACACACAACATTCAATAATATTTGTGCAATTGATGCTAATTATGACCAATATTATACCAACTATCAATATGTGAATGTAACAAAAGTTAAATATAGATAAAAACCTACTCTTAAAGACCTTGTCACTAAACCTAAAAAACCCTCTATTAATAAAAAAAATACTTAAAGATACTACAACCACTATACCCATATTTTCCAAATCAAATGAGGAAACACTTACAAAACCATAACTCCAACCTAGTTCTCCTATTATTATGACACATGTCATACCTCATAAACCTCATATTGGTTTTTCATCCTCTAAATTGCATTGGAATTTTTTGGAAGAACTTAATTTAATACCTTGGAAAATTCCCCTTATGGAATTAGTTCACACTTCTCCACATCATCATAAATTCCTTGTGTAACAATTACAAAATATTGAAGAACCATAATCTCTTGATTCAAAAATCCATTTTAATGATCCTTCATTTATAGAAATACATATAATTGAAACAATTTCCACATCCTCAAAATCATTTATAGAATTTCTTGAAGAGGATATGATTAATGATGAAATTATTTTTTGAGTAGATGATGCACCCCTATTTATTGAAATTGTGATTAATAATACCTTTTTTTTTTAAATTAGTAGATGAAGGATCAAGAATTAATGTCACCTCTCTATGGTTAATTCAATAAATCAGATACACCAAATAAAATATCAAACAAACATGTGTCACATGTAGAGGATTGGATAAAACTAATTGGTTGCATTTGTCTCCCACTTATTATCTAACCAAAGATAATGCAGACTAAGCTTATGGTTTTTGATCTTCCTTTCTATTAGAACATGTTGTTTGGTCACCCATGGACACATCATATGCATGTTATTTCCTCTTTAGGTAGTCAATGTATCAAATTCATACATAATGAATAAAACTACAAAAATTAAAATGATTCTAATACATAAAGTATCCAATTAATAAATCCTAAATCTCAATATCACATTCCAATCATTCCCCATATCAATAGTCCACCTTTCCCTAAATTCATTAACATGAATCTTAATCTACATGTTATTCTCATTGATTCAAATGATGATTGACCTAATGAATTACAAAAAAATTAAATGCCACTCAAATACCTCCTTATATAGAGGAATGGCTTCCTCCTTTACTTCCATGTGATCATAACATCCCTCTAATTGATGACACTATTGAATATCCCCTTCCATGTAATGCTTCTAAAGCCTCTTACACACAAGATGACTTCATGTGTAATCAATATGGAGTGTCAAAATTATTCTAATATCCTTTAAATATGTCTCATCATCAATTAAGCAACATAAGTGTTTCAACCACTGATTCTACCATAGAAACATATGCATGCACTATTTCTCACACTTATGATGATAATTATATCATGGATCAAGCCCAATCTCAAGATTTAGATGTAAAAATTTACCGAAAGACATTATCAAAAATGCATGACTTCAATCATGATGTCTATTTCATTCATATCTCATTTGATATTGAATAATAACTTGAAGTTTATATACCTCCTATTAATCCATCATTATTAAATAGCCCATGGGTAATCAAAGAAATATTAACTATGGTATCTTATAATATTTGTACACAAACTAATCCAATAAAATATACTTTACCAACTACACACATTATTTCCCCTTCTTACTATTTCATTGATCAAATTGAATTAACATCATCAAAATCTATCCAACTCAGTTCGATTGACACTACATCTATTAAACAATCCAATACAATGACTATAGATACAATTGATTTAAATAAACTAAATCTCACCAAAACAGAATATATTTTCACTAATTCACCTTAAATTACCTTATATTCCAAAGCCATTTACATGAGACAAATACATTCTAAACATTATAACAAAGGTAATCAAATCATTGATCTGGAAGTGGATGTCAAATACTATGGACATTTGCTGATGCAGGGGAATCCTACAAGGACCCCAAAGTGGACTCTTTTTTTAATCTTAAAATAGTTTATTGAGTGTCTCATAGGTGTTATAAGTCTTTAATAGTCTTAAGGTGGATTTTAGGTAGTCTTAAGATGCACAAAATTTGAATTCTAGCTTTTTTTGCCAAAAAGCCTCTTTTAAAATTTCAAAATCTTGTAATCCTTTGTAAAGACTCTCATATGTTTGTAAAGGTGGTAAGCTATCATAAATTTTTTTATAATGGGTTTATAAATTATAAAATGGTCTTAAAATTTTACAAGTCATATGCCATGGTTTCATATGGGTCATATTGAGTAAAATCATGAATAGTGTAATGTAAACAAAAGACCTCTTGGAGGGAAAGTTTCAAGATTTAGTTATGCACCTTTATAAGATTTTTTTTTAGTCAGTTTTGGTAATTTAATCCTCACATTAAATTTGAGGATGATGGTGACTGGAGATTTAAATATATCTTTTTGAAGAAGAAGAAGAAGAAGAAAAATGACTGTGATACAAGTTTTCTCTATATAATCTATTTGTATGTTGTAACAGGATATAAAGTGTGTTTAGAAAACTTAGAATGATAAGTAGTTTTGATGAATGTTTGTTGGTATTGTTATTATAAAATAATATTTTCTAATTTGATACATGGAACTCTAATTGAGTTGAAGAACAAAGCACTTTTAAGGAGACAGTCAGGTATGCTAACAATAAATACTCTCATATAGCTGTTTAATGAGTAGTCTGAGTATAAATACTTTTCTCTATTGAGTTTTTTTTTAGAACATACAGGTGGAAAAACATGTATTATAGTCAAATAAATCTATTTTTAACCTATAGTTGGACAAAATATAGTGAGTTTTATTTTGACCATTGTTATCACTCTTTGTAAGCATACAGTCCTAAAGCTCAAAATTTTGTAGACTAAGAAATTTGTATGAAATATTTTATTTCATTAAAAGTATATTTTAAAGGGTTTATAATAGTCATGAAATGTGTTGAGGACCTTATTACAAGTTTTGGAGTCCTTTGATGTTGAAAGATAGTGAAACCCTACTTTACCCTATTCTTAGATAGCATGATATAGTGAGAAAGGATTGAGATTTCTTATTTGTACATGATCTGAGGGTTATAGGAACATGATAACTAAATTAAAAAAAATTAATAACCTCATAATTACTTTTTCCAATCATTTATTTGACTTGAAACTATGTTTTGTTCATTATATTTAATTATTTGCAGTCTTGGCCTAGACAGTTGCTTCAAACCCTAGCTTTTAGGGTTTTAATCATAGTAAGAGAAATAACCATTAAAAAATTCCTATTTTTTTTAATTTGGTGATACTTAGGGTCTAATATGTTAATATATTAGTTTCATGTTTTTACCCTCAATAATCCACATTGTACTACCCTATAAACAGTCAACTAGCCTAAAAAAATTAGTGAAATAAGGGCTAAAGAAGAAAGTTGAAATTTTATGAAGATCTGAGGAATCAAATAGGAATTAAAATAAATATTTTAAAAAAGGGTGGTAAAAAATATTTCTTTTGGTCAAATCATCTAATAAGTGGTCAAACAATGAAGCTTTGTGCATTTAGAGGGTTAATTGGAGTGTCAGGTAAGCATAGAGGTACAAGAGTTTGCAAAGGAACCTAACCTAAATTTACATGTGAATAAATATAATGGAAAAGGGTACTCAAAAAAATATTTAATTTTACTTTATGAGACTATGTGTGGAATAGAATAATAAATTTACCCCTAAATAGGGCTAGAAAGCTTAGAAGACAAGAAGTTGACTATTGAGTGAAATCCAAGATTATGAGTGATAAAAGTGGATTTAGATGGTTTAAAATAATTTTTTATGATGTTGTAATTAATTTATAACTTCTGATAAATATGGAATTGGGTTTTGGTCCATTTGGTCAAAATAAGCCTAGTGTTGGTTAAGAAGATTTGATAAAGATTGCAAACATAGTGTGAGAGAAGTGAAAGTTGATATTAAGCTCTACATAATTGGGTATCAAAGTGGTAAAATAACTTGGTTATAGTTAAAAAAAGGATATATAGTGATCAATACTTTATATTATTTAAATATTTTGTGAATATTATAGGAAACAAGCAAGAAAAGAGATAAGGTGAGTGACAAAGTACAAGATAGAGTAGATCAGGAGAAGGCAAGAAGCTAGTGTATTTGATGACAAGGTATGATTTTTTATGATTAATTTGATAAGGTGATTGTGTTAAAATAAATTTATTTTGGTTATTGATTTGAAGAAGAGGAAGGATAAGTGAGAATTTGGAGAACCTTAAATAGTAAAGGCAGATAAAAGGATAGTGTGGCAAAGAAGGCCAAAGCCAAGAGAGGTTATAAAGATAAGAGAGATCTATTTATAGCTAAAGGGAAAGACAAGATCAATATAGAGATTAAGAAGACAGTGATTAGTCCCAACTGTGGACCAAGTAAATAAGTAAGAGACTCCAAGTGAGACTCCAAGAGAGAGAAAGAGAATAGAGGTGACCCAAGTGAGGTCAAGAAGGCAAGTGTGAAGAGGAACTTGTTAATAAAGGGTGAAAGAAAGAAATAAAATAGTAAATATGGGATTAATACAAGAATATTGTCACAAAAATATGAAAAATAAAATACAAAATGAAGAAATGGATATGGATAAGGAGATTGTTGAGTTGAGGAAAGAGTTAACAGTTATGGAAGAGAGATTGAGAGAGATGTTAATGTCATGTAAAAATAATTTCAGTATCAAGATTAAGAAGAGAGTACCTTATTCATTCAAGGACAAGATGGAAGATAAAAAAGGTCCAGCAGGTAGTTATTCATATGAGATATCAACTAGAGGAAATGATTGGAGAGTTTGAGAAATATGAGGACAAGGAAGATGGATGGTCAAGTGAATATGAAAACACAAACTTGTGTTATCTTGAGAAAGGTGAATAGATAGATTACATGGCAAGAATGGGTGACAAATTTAAAATCTTCATCAAAATAATATAGAAGGAAGAGTTAATATCAGAAGAATATGAAAGGTTTAAAGAGGTAAATCAATGTATTGATCATTTTGATTTTGCTAATATACATAACAACTTATAGGAGGTGGATGAATTAATGCCTAAAGAAGAGGAAAATGTTATTTTTATAGATTATAGGGTGTTATTTTCATGGCATAATGATTTGGTACAATAAGATGAAGAGTTGGAAACAAGCATTCAACTTAAGAAGATTGTTGTAGCCTAAGGAGAATATGACAATTCATGGCACAATCCAATTTTCTCATGTGAGTATGTGAACCAATTGTTTACAAGTTTGTCTAAGCATTTGAAAATTATTTATAGTAATGAATATATACAAGGGTTTTTGGATAAAGTTAGTGTTTTGATAAAGTTTGTTGAAGAAGGCTAGGAGGGCAATGAGCTGATAAGTGGAGAATAGGTCCAAGTAAAGCAAGAAGTTAAATCACAGAATAGTGATCAAGAAGTTAAGAGTCAAGAGGATGAGGCATTGGTATAATTTTTAAAGGAAGATAATGAAATATGGGAACTATAGAATCACCCCTTGAAGGTGGAGGAATAACACAACAAATGGTATAGATAACAATATAGGAGTCTACAACAATGTAAAGTATGCAAAGAACAAGAAGAAGTGGCATACAAGGCATCATGGATAGAATAGATAGAAGTGGTGAAGGAGATGAGACAAAAATATCTTAAGACACCTATACAATAAGTTCAATATGAATACAAAAGATAATTTGAACAATTTTTAGATATGGTAGGGTGGAATAAACTTTCAAAGCATGTTCAAGACAACAAGACCTATGTTTTATTTAACCCCATTGTGTTATGTATAGGTATGTCCTTCAATAAGTTGAGAAAGTGGAGGCCAAAATTTGGGCCCCAAGTTCATGTAAAAATCTTTTAGAGACAAGTGTAATTAGATCCATAAGGAGGATTAATCAAGTACACCAATAAGAGCATATGGGAAACATTCTCTAGCTTGATAGTATGATACAAGAGCATCTTATAAGGACCCCAAAGTGAACTCATTTTTTTGTCTTAAAATATTTTAGTGAGTGTAACATAGGTATTATAAGTCTTTAATAGTCTTAATGTGGAGTTTATGTAGTCTTAAGATGCACACAATTTGAATTCTGGATTTTTTTGCTAAAAAGCCTCATTTAAATATTTGAAACCTTATAAACATTTATAAGGACTCTCATATGTTTTAAAATGTGGTAAAGTGTCATAAAACATTTATAATGGATTTATACATTAAATAAGTGTCTTAAAAGTTCATAAGTCATATGCCATGGTTTTATATGGGTCATTTTGTGTAAAATCATGAATAGTGCAATGTAAACAAAAGACCTCTTGAAGGGAAAGTTTCAAGATTTAGTTATGCACCTTTATAGAAGTTTATTGAGTCAATTTTTGTAATTTAATCCTCACATTCCATTCAATGATGATAGTGAATGGATATGGAAATATATCTTGTTGAATAAGAAGAATGACTGTGATACAAGTTTTCTACGTGTAATCCATTTGCATGATGTAACATAATATAAAGTGTGTTTTGAAAACTCAGAATGGAAAGTAGTTTTGATTAATTTTTTGTTATCTTTTTATGATCAAATCATATTTTCTAATCTGATACAGGGAACTCTAATTGAATTGAATAACAAATCACTTTTAAGGAGACAGTCAAGTCTGCTAATAGGAAATGCACTCATGCAGTTGTTTAATGAGTAGTCTAAGTATAAATCCTTTCTCTATTGAGTTTTTTTAGATAACATATGGTCAGGAACACATGTATTATATTCAAATAAATATGTTTATAATGTATAGTTTGATAAAATATAGTGAATTTCATTTTGACCATTGTTATCACTCTTTGTAAGCATACAATCCTAAAGCTTAAAATTCTGTAGATTGATATATTTGTATAGAATCTTGTATTTGATTAAAAATACATTTAAAATGGTTTATAATATTCATATAATTTTTTGAGAACCTTATTTTAGGTTTTGGAGTCCTTTGATGTTGAAATACAGTGAAACCCTGCTTTACCCTGACCCTAGATAATAAAATACAGTGGAAAAAGACTGAGATTTCTTATTTATACATGATCTAATTATAGTAACATTATAAATGAA
Organism: Torreya grandis; assembly: GCA_037957365.1. Lineage (NCBI taxonomy): Eukaryota > Viridiplantae > Streptophyta > Pinopsida > Cupressales > Taxaceae > Torreya > Torreya grandis. Next base: position 2,450,122 of record JARHVA010000431.1, read on the forward strand.
TTAAAAAGTTTTAATAACCTCATATAGACTTGTTCCAATAATTTTTTTGACTTGAAACTACTTTTTGTTCATTATATTCAATTATTTGTAGTCTTGACCTAGATAGTGGCTTCAAACCCTGGCTTTTAGGGTTTTGATCATAGTAAGAGAACTAGCCTTTAAAAATTTCCTAAAAAAATTAAATTTATGTTATCCTTATATTATAATAGGTTAATAAATTTTTTTCATGTTTTTACCCTCAATAATCTATACTATACTACCCATAAATAGTCAACTAGCCTAAAAAAACTAGTGAGATAAGGGCTAAAGAAAAAATTTAAACTTTTGTGAAAAAATTGAACTTTTGTGAAGATTTGAGTAATAAAATTGGATTAAAAATAAATATTAGACAAAATATTGGTCAAATATATTTTTTTTTTGGTCAAATCATCTACAAAATGGTCAAACCATGGAGCTTTATGCATTCAGAGGGCTAATTAGAGTGTCAAGTAAGCCTAGGGGTACAAGAGTTTACAAAGGAACCTAACCTAAATTTTTGTGTGAAGAAATATAATGGAAAAGGGTACTAAAAAAACTATTTATTTTTCCTTGATGAGATTGTGTATGAAACATAGCAATAAATTTACCTCTAAATAGAGCTAGAAGGCTTAGAAGATAAGAAGTTGACTATTGAGTAAAATGCAAGATGATGAGTGATAAAAGTGGATTGAGATGGTTTTAAATAATGTGTTAGGATTTTTTAAGTGATTTTGAACTTTTAATAAATAGGTATTGGGTTTTGGTCCATTTGGTCAAAATAGGCCTAGTGTTGGTTAAGAAGATTTGATAAAGATTGCAAGTATAGTGTGAGAGAAGTGAAAGTTGATATTAACCTCTACATCATTTACTATCAGAGTAGGAAGATACCTTGGGTAAAAGTAAAATAAGGATATATAGTGATCAAGACTTGACATTTTTTAAATATTTTGTGAATATTTTAGGATATAAACAAGAAAAGAGATAAGGTGAGTGACAAAGTGCAAGATAGAGTAGAGCAGGAGAAGACAAGAAGATAGTACATTTGATGACAAGGTATGATTGTTTATGATTGCTTTGATAAGGTGATTTTTTACAAATAATTTGCATTTGGTTATTTATTTGAAGAAGAGGAAGGATAAGTGAGAAGTTGGAGGACCTTAAGAAGTGAAGGTAGATAAAAGGATAGTGTGGTAAAGAAGCCCAAAGCCAAAAGAGGCTGTAAAGAACAAAGAGAGCTATTGATAGCTTAAGATAAAGCAAGCTCAATAGAGAGCTTAAGAATATAGTGAGTAGTCCCAAGTGTGGACCAAGCAAAGAAGCAGAATACTCCAAGTGAGAGTCCAAGAGAGAGAGAGAATGGAGGTGACCCAAGTGAGGTAAAAAAAGCAAGTGTGAAGAGGAACTTGTCAAGAAAGGGTGAGTGAAAGAAAAAAAAGAGTAAATATGGGATTATTATGATAATATTTCCACAAAAATATAAAAAAGAAAGCACAAAATTAATAAATAGATATGGATAAGGAGATTATTGAGTTGAGGAAAGAGTTAATAGTTATGGAAGAGAGATTGAGAGAGATGTTAATGGCATATAAAAATAATTTTAGTATCAAGATCAAGAAGAGAGTACATTGTGTATTCAGGGACAAGATGGAAGATATAAAAGTTTTGCAGGTAGTTATTCATATGAGATATCAACTAAAGGAGATGATTAGAGAGTTTGATAAATATGAGGACAAGAAAGATGGATGGTCAAATGAATATGCAAACATAAACTTATATTATCTCAAGAAAGGTGATTAGTTAGATGACATGGTAAGAACAAGTGAATAAGTTCAAATTTTCATTGAAAGCATACAGAAGGAAGAGTTAATCTCAGAAGAACATGAAAGGTTTAAAGAGGTAAATCAATGTATTGACCATTTTGATTTTGATAATATACATAACAACTTGCAAGAGGTGAATGAAGTAATGCCTAAAGAAGAGGAAAATGTTGTTGGTATAACTTATAGGGTGTTAATTTTAGGGAATAAAGAGTTGGTATAGCAAGATGAAGAATTAAAGAAAAACATTCAACCTTAAAAGACTATTATAACCCAACGAGAATATGACAAGTCATGGCACAATCTAATTTTCTCATGTGAGTATGTGAACCAGTCATTTTAAATTTTATCTAAGTATTTGAAAATGATTTATAGTAATGAATATATGCAATGGTTTATGGATAAAGTTAGTTTATTGAGAAAGTTTGTTGAAGAAGGCTAGGAGGGCAATGAGATGATAAGTAGACAACATGTCCAAGTAAAGAAATAAGTTAAATCACAAAATAGTGATCAAGAAGTTAAGAGTCAAGATGATGAGGCATTGGAATAAGTTGTAAAGTAAGATAATGAAACATGGGAATTATAAAATCACCCCTTGAAGGTGGAGGAACAACACAACAATGTGTATGAATAATACTGTAGGAGTCTACAACAATATGAAGTATGCAAAAAATAAGAAAAAGTGGCATACAAGGCATCATGGATAGAAAAAATAGAAGTGGTGAAGGATATGAGACAAAAAGATGTTAATACACCTACACAACAATTCCAATATGAAGACAAAAGAGAATTTGAACAATTTGTAGATATGGCAGGGTGGAATAAACCATCAAAACATGCTCAAGATATCAAGACCTATGTTTTCTTTAACCCCATTGTTTTATGTGTAGGTATTTCCTTGAATGATTTGAGAAATTGGAGGCCAAAATGTGGGGGCCAAAATTCATGTACATATCTATGAGAGACAAGTGCAAGCAGATCCATAAGGAGGATTAATCAAGTACACCAACAAGAGCATATAAGAAACATTCTCCAGCTTGGTAGTATGATACAAGGGCATCCTATAAGAACCCCAAAGTGGACTCATTTTTTTTATTAAATTAGTTTACTTAGAGTCTCATATGTTTTATAAGTCTTTAATATTCTTAAGGTGGAGTATAGGTATTCTTAAGATGCACAAAATTTAAATTTTGGATTTTCCCACCAAAAAGCCTCTTTTAAAAATTTGAAATCTTGCAAGCCTTTGGAAGGAATATCATATGTTTTTAAATGTTTTAAGGTGTCATAAAACATGTATAAGGGGTTTATATATTATATAAGGGTCTTAAATTTTTATATTTCATATGACATGGTTTCATATGGGTCATATTGTGTAAAATCATGAATAGTGTAATGTAAACACAAAAGACCTCTCAGAGGGAAAGTTTCAAGATTCAATTATGAAGCTTTATAGGAGTCTTTTGAGTTTTTTTTGGTAACTTAATCCTCACATTACATTTGAGGATGATGGTGAATGGAGATGTAAATATATATTATTGAATAATAAGAATGATTGTGATACAAGTTCTTTTGTGTGTAATCCATTTGCATGATGTAATAAGATATAAAGTGTGTTTGGAAAACTAAAAATGGTAAGTAGTTTTGATGAATTTTTGTTGATATTTTTATGATAAAATAATATTTTCTAATCTGATACAAGGAACTCTAATTGAGTTTAATAACAAAGCACTTTTAAGGAGACAACCAAGTCTACTAATAGGAAATACACTCATACAGTTGTTTAATGAGTAGTCTGAGTATAAATCCTTTTATCTATTGAGTTTTTGTGGAGAAAATAGGGGTGAAAAACATGTATTATATTTAGATAAATCTATTTGTAACATACATTTGGACAAAATATAGTGAGTTTCATTTTGACCATTGTTATCACTCTTTGTAAGCATACAGTCCTAAAGCTCATAATTATGTAGACTAAGATCTTTATATGGAATATTTTATTCAATTAAAAAGAGATTGGAAAGGTTTTATAATAGTTATATAATATGTTTATAACCTTATTTTATGTTTTAAAGTCATTTGATGTTGAAAGATAGTGAAACTCTACTTTACCCTGTTCTTAAATAGCAGAATCCAGTGAGAAAGGATTGAGATTTCTTGTTTGTACATGATTTGAGGGTTATAAGAAAATTATTACTGAATGAAAAAGTTTTAATAACCTCATAAATACTTTCTCTAATCATTTTTTTAAATTTAAACTAACTTTTGTTCATTATATTCAATTATTTGCAGTCTCAGCCTAGACAATGGCTTCAACCCCTAACTTTTAGGGTTTTGATCATAATAAGATAAATAACCATTATAAATTAATAAAAAAAATTAATTTGGTAATACTTAGGGTTTTATAGGTGAATAAATTGGTTCCATGTCTCTACCCTAAATAATTTGTATTGTACTACCCTATAAATAGTCAACTAACCTAAAAAAACCTAGTGAGATAAGTGCTAAAGAAGAAAGTTGAACTTTTGTGAAGATTTGAGGACTAAAATTAGATTAAAAATAAATATAGGCCAAAATGGTGGTCAATTTTATTTTTTTCAAATCATCTACAGAATGGTCAAACCATGGAGCTTTGTGCATTTAGAGGGCTAATTGGAGTGTTAGGTAAGCCTACAGGTATAAGAGTTTGTAAAGGAACCTAACCTAGATTTTTTTGAGAATAAATGGAATGGAAAAGGTTACTAAAAAACCTATTTATTTTTCCTTGATGAGATTGTGTATGGAACATAACAATAAATTTACCCCTAAATAGGGTTAGAAGGCTTAGAAGATAAGAAGTTGACTATTAAGTGAAATGTAAGATGATGAGTGATAAAAGTGGATTGAGATGGTTTAAAATAATGTGTTAGGATTTTTTAAGTTATTTTTAACTTTTGATAAATAAGGAATTGGGTTTTGATCCATTTGGTCAAAATAGGCCTAGTGTTGGTTAAGAAGATTTGATAAAGATTGCAAGCATAGTATGAGAGAAGTGAACCTAGTGATGAATCTATATTTTATCTCTTCCATACTAGATAAAATCAACTTCCATGCCAACATCATAATCTTGGCAACTTTAAGTAAAAGGTTCCTTGTTTCAACAATTTTATTACTAGTGTGGATCCTAAAACACATCCTCTATCTTCCCTCCCTCTTGCTTCATACTATTTTCAAGATGTAAATGCTATGATCATTGAAAAAACTAAAAAATATAATATGGTACACCTAAATGTCCTCTACCTATTAATTTCTCTAAATAAATTACTCTAGAAGATCATGTTAATTTTAGTCTCTTATTTGACAACTATTGTGAAGCATTCACTTGGTCATGTGAAGATATGTCAGGCATTGATCCTATCATAGTTTTTCATAACATCATCACTTATCTATATGTTAAACCCATTCCACAAATTCAATAAAATTTCCCACCTAAGATTTTTACCTAATGTCATAAAGAAATCATAAACATATTTTTCACACTAAATACATTAAACCTATGGACTATTCAGAATCGGTCTCAAACATTATTCCTATTTATAAAAAATTCACCATGGTTATTCATATATGCATTTATTTTCAAATTTTAAATTTAGCATATCCAAAAGATAATTTTTATTTACCTTCAATAGATGTTATAGTTTATTTTACCATTGGGTATGAAAAGTTGTCACTCATGAAAGATTTCTCAGGATATAAATAAATTCACATAGCTTCTAAGGATCAATATAAAACAACAGTTTTCCATATAATAGGGCACCTATTGTCATGTTAAAATGCCTTTTGACCTCAAAAAATATAGAGCCACATATCAATGTGTAATGACCTATATTTTTCATGATCTTATTCACAAAATTGTTGAAAGTTATGTGAATGACCTCATTGCCAAATCTAAAAGTCATAAAACTTACATTCATGATTTAGCTATAGTTTTATATCGACTCATTAAATATAAATTTGGACTCAATCACTTTAAATATGTATTCAAAATTACATCTGGTAAACTTCTAGGATTTCTAGTTTCTCTCCACAAAATTGATGTCGATCTAGCTAAAATAAAAGCTATCATCAACATGCATATTCCTCATTCCATTAGACATTTGAACATATCTCAAAAAATTAGATAAATTCATCATTTTGTTCTAGTATTTCATTAATTCCCTTATAAAAAAGGGTAATTCTCTAGAATGGACGAATTCATGCCAAAAATCATTTGATAGCATGAAGGAATCTTTGCTTCATTCTCCCACTCTCATCCACCTTCAAATGATTATCCATTAATTCTATATATGTCATCTAACCCCATATTAGTTGCGTCAATTCTTTCCCAACAAGATGATACTAGTAGATAATATGATATTTATTATTCAGTCGAGACTTAATCGATTATAAAAAATATTATACACAAATATAATGTGATTATCTCACTATGTATTTTATAGCTGAAAACCTCTATCATTACATGCTATATCCAACTACTTATGTCATTGTCCATTCTGATCCACTTTGTCACTTTTTCTCCAAAAATTTCTTGCCTAGAGAATGAATTGGAAAATGTATGGTCCTACTAATAGAATTTTACCTCTGAATTGTCACACAAAAATCTATCAAAAGACAAGTCATCATAGACAAACTTTTGGTGGCTTCCCTACCATCTACAAACCACCTTTAAGATACATTTCCTAATGAATAAATTATTTATATTTAAGGTCTTAACCAAGCAATTTTTATGAAATATTATTTTCATAACTTCACTTGTAATTTAGAAGTAAATAACTAAGAATAAACTAACCCTACTCTTAAATCTAAAGCAATCATTGAATAAACACTAGAATATATAATTGACTTACATGAAGACACTTGGACACTTCACTTCAATGGTGCCAAACTCCTTCAAGGAGCTGGGGTAGGTTGTATCTTAACAAATCTACATGGTAAAATCATACCTCTCACATTTTGATTAACCTTTGATGTCACCAATAATATGGTTGAATATTAAGTTCTAATATTAGGTATCAAGTTGTAATCGATCTAGATATCCCATACTTACACACCTTAGGTGATTCACAACTTATATGTCATCAAGTTAGTGGATATTATCAATTTAAAAGTGAAAACTTTATCACATATCATCAAATCACCACTATTCTTGCCAAAAAATTTGCCTCTTTTACCATCAAACCAATCCCATAAGATCAAAATGTTATAATTGATTCTCTTCATTCATCAACATATATATTTCACCCTCACCAAGTATTTCATAATTCTTGATTTCTTATTCAAATGAGTAAATCACCTTCTTCTTTACAAAATAAAAATGATTCTCTAATTTGTCACGTCAAGGCTATTACTATTTGACAAAGCCCATGGTACAAAAACATAACTCAATTCATTGAACATCAAACTTACCCTCCAAAAATAAATTCTCATGAAAAGCATCAAATTCATAAACAAGAATTCAAATATGTACTCAGTAAAACACCCTCTATTATCATAATGTCTAAGGAAATTTACTAAGTTGGCATAGAGGAAATTCCTACCCTTCTTGAATAAGTACATGGAGGCATTTGCAATGGTCACTATGGTGGTCATGCTCTAGCCTATAAATATCTGCATATGGGTTACTTTTGGCCTACTCTCAAAAAATATGACATTAACTTGGCTAAAAAATTTAATTTTTGTCAACTTTATTGATCCATAAATCCAAGTTATAAAAACTTTTACAGTCTGTTTGGATCAGATTTTATAATAAAAGGGAATATTTTAATTTCTAATTTTCTCTTTTAAATAAATCCAAAAATTAGATTATAAAACTTTCATAATTTTAATAAATAAAATGAATGGATTTCTGATCATAAAGAGAAAATTAAAAATAAAATATAACACAAAATATTTTTTAGGGGGTTCACCAAATAGCTACATCCCTAGGTCCACTCGATGAGTGTTTCGATCTTATTAAAATTCTTTGAGATTGATTATAAAAAATCTAAGTAAATAATTATTTTCATATCAGATATCTATTTGTGTAATAAAATAAATCTTCCAGAGGTTTTGTTGTCTCTGTATTCAAATATCTGTCTATAATTTCCTTTATGCAAATCCACTATTTCTGTACTAAAATCTTGTTACTGACTCTGTAAAATAACCTTGCAGTTATATATATATTTATCAAAAATAATATTAGATGGGCAATAAAATATTTCTCTGGGATACTAAAAAATTCTCTGAATTGAGATTTTTCTCATTTCAACAATATGGCATTGGCTCTCTGGGATTTTTTGCTACCTGTATTCAATTTTGCTCTACAACCGATCAAAACCAAAAATCTCAAAATGGAATTCAATATCATTGGCATATATATTGGCATGGATAATAATGTATAATTAATTCCAAAATTTATTCATGCTATCATAATAGTAAATAATTAAACTTCTCCACATAATATGTTGAATAATCTTTTCCATCTATAATCCCTTTACCGTCAATGTTTTCGCATACATCTGTCAAGAATCTTTGAGAAGCTTTAAAGAATTTAATTATCACATATTTTTTAATGTAGTAGTAATAATAATAATTCCCACTTGAATGTAGAAACAATTATTTAAAAAGATTCTATGTCATGATTAAATGTATGCCAAGATTTTTTAAGCCAAGATCAAGATTGGTAATTCAAGATCAAGATTTACACTTTATTGGTCAATAAAGATTACCATGTAATAAACTTGTCCAAATCAAATACCATGTTGTATTTGAATAATCATAGAGTTAAAGACTTGAGATAATCTTTTAACAAAAGATTAATATGTATGTAAATCTCCACCAAAATTAAAAACATAATCTCCCCACTAAAATAAATCAACAACCAAATATCTTTCCACCAAATGTATGATTCTTTACAAGTGGAGAAATTAAAGTGGAGTTTAACTTATGAGATTAAAGAATTAAAATGTTTTCATGACTTTCTTTAACAAATCTTCAAAAAGTCAACATCAAATTTCTTTGATGGAGTAAAGACTTAGATTTAAAAGTAAACATGTAACCATGCTTATCTTAAATAACTCATGATTAAACAACCACATCAATTATTTAAAAGAATATTTATATCTTTATGATAATATAAGAGTGGTAGGATTCTTGATTTATGGGATAAAGAATTAAAAATATATCGCATGATTATTTTAAATAACTATCCACGTGAGAGTGGGAATAGTATATTTTTGAGAATAAAATATTTAATGGTAGATTAAAAACCCTTAAATAAGATATTTAATAAATTAAATATATCCCATGGTAAAATTAAAAAAATCATTAAATATGATATTAATTAATTAAATATATATCCTATGGTAAAATAAAAATGCCATTAAATAGGATATTAACTAATTAAATATATCTCATGGTAAAATTCCAAAAAATACCATCAAATATGATATTAATTAATTAAATATATATCCCATGATAAAATAAAAATAACATTAAATAGGATATTTAATTAATTATCCCAAACCATATGAAGAGTGAAAATCTTCCAAATCAAACCTCCCTAATAAGACCTTGTTGGTCTCCAAAAGGTCAAATCACTCTCTAAAATTACAAACAATTTTTTTGCAAAATATCATGGTAATGATTCAAAAATCAAATTGAATCTCTAAAATGCCAGTGAAAGAAATATCTACCCAATACCAAATTATAGATAGAAGTAAACTACCTATGCAATAAATATAATGAAATGTAAATTTTCTCAAAATAGACATACTAATCATGCCCCATATAATCTGTATATACTGCTATCAAGGTTTAAAAATAAAGTTTTAAAAAAAAACCACAAATGTGAGAAAAATAATCCAAGTATGATAAACTTGTCCCTTAGTTTTTCTCTATAGGTTACTCCAATAAACCAAATTCAATCATAAATCATTTGGAAATATCTCCAAGTTTAAATATGAGTTATTTCCATTTTCAATGCATCATGAACTCAAAAACTTATCAAGAGTTTAAAATAGAGCTTAACAAAACTAAAAATATGAGAAAATAATCCAAGTATGATAAACCTATCACTCAAATTTCCTCACAACTAGTAGCTCTAAAAATTGTGTTCAAAACCAAACTGTATTCTTTTTAATGAAATCTCAAAACTACTTTGAACATATGCATGTTAATTAATATCATAGCTATGCAAAATTACCACTAGAAAAAAAAATTACCATCCAAATTAAAAATGAATGGAGTCATTTGTGGATAATCATTAGAGAAGTGATCTTTCTCTAGTTTTGTTTTCAAAACTGGTGGGTTTAAAAAAAAATTGCTTAAAAATGCATCATTCCTCATAGATGTCTTTTTGTAATACTTAGGACATAGTTGTGGATGCAATACCCAACATTTATCATTTTGGTGACCACTCAAATTAAAATTAGTACAATAATTATTACCCATTTATTTTTTCTTAGAAAACATAGATATCCTACTAACTATTTTCTTTTCCAACATAAAGCAACACAGTGTTTATCTAATCCATAAAAATTACATGGATATTTAGACCAAAAATCCTATGATAATAATTCTTTATTTTCACAATTGAAATATATGTTAGAATATTTACCATGTTTAGGATAGAGTGATGGTTGAAGTTTTCAACATTTCACAACTCTGTGTCCACTCTTCTGACAATGAGTGCAAAATTTTCTCTTGTCTTTCTTCTTGGATAAGGAAGCCTATTTATCATTTCTCATTACCTCATCTTTCACAAAATAAAACAACTTTTTTAGTAGAGATTTTCTCTTCCAACAATAAACAACAAAATAATTACTTAACCTCTAAAAAGTGCAAGGATAAGTATACCACATTTTATGTATATCATAGCCATATTGTTCAAACTGAAAGAGTGCATTAGAATTTTTAGAATTTATCAAATTCTTAGTGCTATGTGTTTTTTAAAAAAGAAGATGTGGAATCTCAATCCCTCTTCTAATTCTCTTACACCTCTCATCCACTTGTGATGGTTTATTCTTAAAAATTAATGGCTTATATTCTTGGTAGTTGGAAGCTTGTCTTCCTCTTATGGATTTAGAACTTCTTACAATTTCTATTTTCTCACCAGTATACCTCAAACCTGACAAAATGAGGCCTATTCTCTACTTATATAGGTTTAGTTATGCCTTGTCCATTTTTACCAAGGCCTCTTCCTTCAAATACCAATTTTATTTAACAGTTTAGACCCAATACCCTTAGTGTGTTTTTCAAAAACACCAAAAGTAATATCTAAAATTAAATGAGAGGAAGTACTAAATGATGACTTACTATAGTGTATTCATCTGTCATTGTTTATGTATCTGATATAGAAGGCAATTCCTTCATTTGTTCAACATTCTACAACTTTTCCAAGAGCTCATCCTTGGTCTACAAATCATATTTCAAATTTTTAATCTCTTATTTCATGGAGTAGAATTTTGATCTCAAGAGAGAGTTCTCTTCTTGAATCTGTTGATTATATCACTCAAGCTCATTGAGCTTTTCCTATTTTGACAAATTGCTCATCATTCACCTATTCTTATATTCAACACACAACTGAACCAACTACAATAATTATCAAATAGAAAATTGTTAACCATAGGTAAGCCACACTATTAAATTCCATTGATCAACTACTCTGATACCAAATTGATCCATAAATTTAAGTTATAAAAACCTTTACAGTCTACTTGGATTAGATTTAGAATAAAATGGACTATTTGAATTTTTAATTTCTCCTTTTAAATAAATCCAAAAATTAAATTATAAAACTTTCATAATTTTAATTAAAAAAATTTAAAGAATTTTTTATCATAGAGAGGAAATTAAAAACAAAATATAACACAAAAGATTTATTTACGGGGTTCACCAAATGGCTACATCTCCAGATTCCACTCTATGAGTGTTTTGATCTTATTAAATTTTTTTGAGACTGATTATAAAAATATCTCTGATTAAATAATTATTTTCATACCAGATATATCTATCTGTGTAATAGAATAAACCTCTTTAAGGTTTTGTTATCTCTATATCTAGATATCTCTATCTGTAATTTTCTCTATGCAAATCCACTACTTCTCTACCAAAATCTTATTACTGCCTCTATAAAATAACCTTATAGTTATATCTATATTTATCAATAATAATTTTGGATAGGTAATAACAAATTTTCTTGAGGTACTAATAATTTTTTTGAATTATGATTTTTTTCTGTTTCGACAGCATGGCGTTGGCTCTCTGGGATTTCTTGCTATCTATATTCAGTTTTGCACTGTAATTGATCAAAACCAAAAAATTTGAAAATAGAATTCAACATCATTAGTGTATAGTTGAGCATGGATAATTGCATATAATTAGTGCCAAAACTGATCCATACTATCATAAATAGAAAATAATTAAACTTCTCCACATAATATGTTGAATAATCTTTGCCAGCTATAATCCCTTTATCGTTAATGTTTCTGCATATAACATCTATCGAGAATCTTCAAGAAGACTTAAATAATTAGATTATCACATATTTTTCAATGTAATAGTAATAATAATAATAATTAATAATAATAATAATAATAATAATAATAATAATTCTCACTTGAATGTAGAAACAATTATGTAAAAAGAATCCATGCTATGATTAAATGTATGCCAAGACTCCTTAAGCCAAGATCAAGATTAGAAATTCAAGATCAAGATTTGCACTTTATTGGTAAACAAAGACTACCATGCAATAAACTTGTCTAAATTAAATACCATGTTGTATTTGAATAATCTTAGAGTTAAAGAATTAGAATAATATTTGAACAAAAGATTAATATGCATGTAAATCTCCACCAAAATAGAAAAACATAATCTATCCACTAAAATAAATCAACAACTAAATATCTTTTCACCAATCGTATGTGATTCTTTTCAAGTGGAGAAAATAAAGTGGAGTTTAACTTATGAGATTAAAGAATTAAAATATTTCCATGACTTTCTTTAAAAAATCTCCAAGAAGCCAACACCACATTTCTTTGGTGGAATAAAAACTTCGATTTAAAAGAAAATATGCAACCATGCTTATCTTAAATAACCTATGATTAAACTACCACATCAATTCTTTAAAAGAATCTTTATATATTTTTGATAATATAAGAGTGGTAGGATTCTTTATTTATGGGATAAAGAATTAAAAATATAGCCCATGACTATTTTAAATAACTATCCATGTGGGAGTGAAAATAGTATATTTTTGGGAATAAAATATCCAATGATAGATTAAAAATCATTAAATAGGATATGTAATTAATTAAATATATCTCATGGTAAAATTGAAAAATGCCATAAAATAAGATATTAATTAATTAAATATATATTCTATGGTAAAATTAAAAAAATACAATTAAATAGAATATTAATTAATTAAATATATATCACATGGTAAAATAAAAATAACATTAAATAAAATATTTAATTAATTATCCCAAACCATATGAAAAGTAAAAATATTTCAAATCATTCATGATGATCTTATCTACTCTCCTCTGGCTAAAATTTAAATTGTGGAGTATCCTTGGCCATTCTCTATTGAGGATTATATCTTAATGGGAAACTATCTAGATCATAAAATGGTCATGTATTCATTATCATTACAACTAAATAATTTACCAAATAGGTGGAAGCTATGCCTCTTATTAATGTTACTAGTATTACCATTTACAAATTAATTCTCAATTAAATCATCTATTATTTTGGAGTTCCTCATACCATCATTTATGACAATGGTGGAAACTTTAAAAACAAAGATATGAAACAACTATGTACAAAATTAAAAATTACACATAAACTCTCAACACCTTATCAACCTCAATGAAATGGCCCAGAATAATTCATTAATAAAATTTTGAACAAAACATTACAAAAGACTATTAGAGAATCTTGTACTGATTGACATCTCCATATTTATCTTTTACTTTGGGCTTATCGCACTAGCATATGCATTGCTACTAGGGCAATGCCATTTTCATTAGTGTATGGATCTAAATCAGTCTTAAATTAGAAGTTAAGCTACCATACTTACATATTTTATTTCATGGTATAATTATTGATGAGGAATTACATGAGGCTCGTCTCCATGTTTTAGATTTCCTAGATGAGTGACATATTGATGCAGGAGCATCAAACTAAAATACATCATTTTTGAAATTATTATCAATAACTAGTCAAAGTTGGTCAATATTGGATGTCAAAGGTGTGTGGGACTTTTTAAGGTCTATTTTTTGTCTTAGAGTCCATTTGGGGTCCTCCAAATGTGTCAAATAGCTTTTAGGAGTTTTCCCTCCAAAACCAATAATTTGAAAATTCAAATATTGTCCTTAAGTTAAGAATGACCAAAGTATGGTAAAGGTGGTTAGGAGAGAAAATGTTAGTGTATAATGTCTAATAATATTTTAAAAATATGTCTTAAAGGTACATAAGTATAAAATATTAAATTAAAGGTCATATTCTAGTCATCCATCATAAGCCTCACATTGAAGTTGCAATGTAAGGAAGTTGTGTTTTGTAACCACCTTAACCAGCATTGGAGTTAGTTGTATATAAAAGTGGTACATAATTATTATGAGGGAGGAGAGAAGAGGATAGATAGGTCTCCAAGGAGGATAGGGTCAAAGAATGAGGGAAAATAGAGAACCCTCTCAAGAAAGATAAATAAGTCCTTCATGAAATGCATTGTTATAACTAGTATTTCAAATGAATAAAGAGGAGTATTCCAGTGTGTATACATGTTTTGTGATGTATTATTGAATTAATATTTAACTCTCATATTTTTTTTAAGAGCCTTGAAGGCCAAGAGTAGTTTTTCTACAGTTCTATAATTGAACAATGTGTGTTTCAGACAAAAATAAGGTGGATTGGGAAATGATTCCTACAGGTATGAAAATAATCTTTAGATAGAATAACTTAAAGAGGTTTTTAACCTTAGAAAACCTTATAATGTTTAATGGTAGTGTGTAAAATATGATATAAACTTAGGAAGAAGGAAACCTTGACTACAGACCTTGTTATATGCCTATAAGCATTAAGAAAGAAGGTATGAACATGTGTATAAAAGGATTTAAGGTATTCAAAGTGGTAATATTATGAATAAATGTGGTTTATTAATGAAAGGATACAGTAGTGAATGGGAATTCCAAACTTGAATTTTAGAATACCAAACTCATTTAGTAAGATGAGCACCCTATTTACAATCAAATAAAATAAGTGTTATTTTGTTGACACAAGTAGTCCTTAAGGACAAGGGTTTAGTTTTGAGGATGGTAACACATATGGACCTTGTAAAGTTGTTATCATGTTTTGTAAATAAATAAGGTACAAGTAAAACCATATTAATCTCTAGAAACATATTATAAAATTAACTTAAGTGTGAAATTCTTACATAGTCATAGATAATCTTACCCTACTTATATAGTCAGTCAACAAAAGGGATGTAATTGTTAGGTGTAGAGATTGATTGTATTCCAAGATCAGAGTTTAAAATTATGATGTTATTTTAGTTGAGTTTGGATCCCATTCTTTGAATCCCTTATGGCACATGGGGTTGCAAGGAAGGAAATCCCCTTGTGGGGTCCAGGGGGGTCATTGATTAAAGGTTTATAGATCTAATAGTAGAGGTTATGTTTAGATATTTTTACCCTCAAATTTATTGATATATGGCCAAGATGTATGATGGTAAAAGATTAATAAAAAATATTATACACAGGGAGGAGGTGGAAAAGGTAGAGAAGTGTAATAAGGTTTGTTATAGGAATTTATTTCTCCCTTGTATTGCTAGAAATAATATGTTGGACAAGTTTGGTGAATGTAGCCCATCTTGGGTGAACCACATTAAATTTGGTGTCTCCTATTATGTGCATGTTTATGTTTATTTTTTGAATGTTTGATTAATTCATTTCATAGTTTATTTTGTATGTGATTTGAGGATAGATTTGGGTTGTAATTTATCTTAACAAGTGGTATCAAAGCAAAGTTTTTTTACATAATTTTAAATTATGGGAAGAAAAAGGTTTGACCTTGAGTGGGAGATATGGTAGATGAAAATAAATCTTAGGTGATTTTAATGGATATAACTTTGGATTATGGAAGATGCATATGGAGGATTACATTTACTAAAAGGACCTTTATTTATTATTTGGAGGGCAAGCCAAGAAGCTATTGATAATGTCAGATGAAGATTGGGAACTCTTGGATCCTAAATCCCTTGGAACCATATGGTTGTGCCTTTCATCTTCTATATAATTCAACATATCATGAGAAAAGACAACAAAATGTCTTATGAGCATATTAGGAAATTTATATGGAAAAACTCTCTACCTCAAATTAAATATTTTTGATGAAAAAAAATTTAATATGAAAATGTCTAAAAATAGTTACTACCAGATCATTTAAATGAGTTTAACATGGTTAATAGTCAGTTATATTCCATAAATATTGACTTTGATGATGAATTTATGGTTCTTCTTATTCTTTGTTCCTTACCTAAAAGCTAGAATATATTGGTAATGGCAGTAAGCAACTCTGTGTCTAATAATGCCAAATTAAAGTTTTAAGATGTGGTGGGTGTTATCCTAAGGGAGGAAATGCGAAGAAAAAGCACAAGTGAAACATCCATATCTAAAAATGAATTTACAGTGGAGAACATAGGAAGGAAAAAGAATAGAGGAAGAGGAAATTATGAAAATTCAAAAGGGGGTGCAAGATCTAAATCAAGGGGTAAGATGAAATGTTAGATCTGTGGCAAGTTAGGACACATAAAGAAAGAGTGTTGGTTTCGAAAGGATAAATCAAGTAAGAACCAAAAATAAGGTAATAGATAATAAAATGTAGCAAGTGATGTATTACAAGATGTTATTATACTTTCTTTGCATAATATTATTGAATCTTGGGTTTTAGATTCAAGTGCTTCTTTTCATGCTACCCCTCATAGACATTATTTTATAGATTATGTTCAAGGTAATTATGGTAATGTTTACCTTGGTGATGATGAACCCTGTAACATTATTAGAAAAGGAAGTATTCAAGGTAAATTATAGAATGGAAACACTTGTGTGCTAAATGATGTTAGGCATGTTCCAAGCTTAAGGAAAAATCTGATCTCTACAAGGCAATTGGGTAGTGAGGGTTGTATGGTCACATTTATAGATGAATCATGGAAGGTTACAAAGAGTTATTTGGTGGTTATAAAAGGTAAGAAAGTAAGCACTTTATATTTTTCTTTAGATAATTTTAATTCATTTTCTGTTGTAGCTATTACAGGTAAAGACATAGCTTTGTGACATTACAAACTTAGCCACATGAGTGAAAATGGAATGAAGACCCTACATATAAAGGATAAACTACCAGGTTTAAAAGAATTAGATCTAAACTTTTTTGAGTACTATGTATATGGCAAAAAAAAATGTGTGAGGTTTTTCAATGTTGAACCAGCCAAAAAGAAGTTGATGTTAGATCTTGTGCATACAGATGTATGGGGACTAGCTCAAGTATCTTCACTTGGTGGTTCAAATTATTATGTTACTTTGATTGATTATGAAACTAAGAAGGTTTGGATATACTGTATAAAAAGGAAGTATGATGTTTTTGATACCTTCAAGAAATGAAAAGCTTTAGTTGAAAATGAAATAGGTTTAAAACTAAAATATCTCAGATCAGATAATGGAAGTAAGTATTGTAGTAACACTTTTAACAATTATTGTTTAAAAAGTGGAAATCATAGATAGAAAACATTTCCAAGAACACCACAATAGAATGGTGTGTCATAAAAAATGAACATGACTATTATGGAGCATACCAGATGTATGAGATTGTATTTAGATTTGCTTTTATATTTTTAGGTAGATACTATAACTATATCAATTTATCTTATAAATAAAGGACCTTTTAATACTTTGGATGGTGGAATACCAGAGGAGGCATGGACTGGAAAAAGGTAGATTATTCTTTTCTAAGAGTTTTTGGTTGTGAGATATTTTCAATTAAGATCATAGGAATAAGTTAGAAGTTAAGTCTCAAAAATAAACATTTATTGGTTATGGAACTTATGACTTTGGATTTCAGTTTTGGAATCTAGAAGATAAAAAATAATCAGGAGTAGAGATGTGTTCCATGAAAAAGTCATGTACAGGGACCAGTTACAGGAAAAGAATCAACAAGAATCCAAAAAGGAATATACAATATTATAAGACATTACTAAAAAACATGTCCCAAAGGTTCTTGATCAAAATGTGCAACAAGAATAGGTACCTCAAACTGTTGTTAGAAGATTTGTGAGAGTAATTAGACCACTTGATCATTTTTCTCCTTTTTTATATTATTTATTACTTCTTGATGGTGGTGATCTAGAAAGTTATGAAGAAGTAGTAAAGATTGATTCCAAGGATAAATGGGAGTAATATATGGATAAGGAGTATGATGCTATAATGGAAAACTGGACATTAGATTTAGTGGAGCTTTTCAAAGGAAAGAAGACATTGCGAAATGAGTGGGTATACAAGATAAAGGATGAAAATGTAGGTAAAAAGAAATTCAAGGCCAGAATGGTGGTTAATTTTTTTGCACAAAATAAAGGTATAGATTTGGGTGAAATATTTTCTCCAATTGTTAAAATGACTTCAATTAGAATTATTTTGAGCTTAGTAGCTATTGAAGATTTACATTTCGTACAGTTAGATGCAAATACTATTTTCCTTCATAGGGAATTGAAGGATTAAATATACATATAGCAGCCATAAGGTTATGAATTTAATGGTAAGGATAATTTGGTGTGCAAATTAAAGAAGAGCTTGTATGGCCTAAAATAAGCTCCAAGACAATGGTATATTAAGTTTGATAATTTTATGATAAAACAGGGTTATTCTAGATGTCACTCAAACCATTGTGTATATTTTAAAAGATTTTAAAATGGTAGGCATATTATTATAATTTTATATGTAACTAATATGTTTGTAGCTAGTTCTAACATGCATAATATTAATATACTCAAGAAATAGTTAAGTGATTACTTTTCTATGAAGGATTTAGGTACTGTTAAACATATCCTTGGTATGAGGATAACTAGAGATAGAAAGAATAGGAAGCTAGAATTATCATAGGGAGAGTACATCAAAAAAGTGTTAGAAATATTTAATATGTAGGATGCAAAATCAGTTGAGACACCTTTGGATGCACATTTTAAATTAACAAAGGAATAATGTCCTAAAATACAAGAAGAAAAGAACTTGATATCTAAAATTGCATACTCATCAGCAGTTGGTAGTTTAATGTATGTAGTGGTGTGTACGAGGATGGACATTGCATATGAAGTGGGAGTGTTGATTAGGTTTATGAGTGATCTAGGAAAGGAACATTGGAAGACATTAAAATGTATCCTTCATTACTTAAGAGGGACCATAGAGATAATATTAAGTTATGGTGGATTAGATATAAAATTATAGGTATGTTGACTCATATATGGCAGGTGACTTGGATGGTATAAGAAGCACTACAGGATATGTGTTTATAGGAGGTGGTACAATATTTAATTGGGTATCATAGTTATAGAAGGTTGTGGCACTTTCAACCACAGAGGCTGAGTATGTTGTTGTTATAGAATCAAGTAAGGAAATAATTTGGTTACAAAGGTTGATGGAAGAATTTGAACATAGTCAAGAAAGATCTACACTATATAGGGACAATCAAAGTTCAATCCATATAGAAAAACTTAGATTTTCACTTTAGGATAAAACATATTTAGTTATGGTATCATTTCACTCATTTAGTGATAGAAGAAGAGCAACTAAAATTGGAGAAGATACATAACAGTAAAAATCTTATAGATATGATAACCAAGGTAGTTACAAGAGAGAAGTTGAATATTTTTTCAGCTTTAGTTGGTCTTTATGGATGATAATTAAATTAATTAACTTTTCTAGGTCCAAATAATATAGTGGATGCAGTATCAGTGGTGTTATTGCAATCAGTCTCCATGTGGGAGATTTTTAGGTGTAGATTTTAATTGTCTTCTAGGATCAAAGGTTAAAATTATGATGTTATTTCAGTTAAGTTTGGATCTCATTCTTTGAATCCCTAATGTAACATAGGGTTACAATGGGGGAACCCCCCTTGTGGGGTCTAAGGGGGTCTAGGGGATGCATGCCTCGAAGAATTTTTTTATTAAAATTATCTTGTTAAATTATAATTTCATAGTCAATTTGGGCCATTAATTAAATATTTATAGATCTAATGGTAGAGGTTATGTTTAGATGTTTTTACCCTAAAATTTATTGATATATGGCTAAGATATATGATGGTAAAATATTGATGAAAAATATTGTACACAGAGAGGATGAAGAAAAGGTAGAGAGGTGTAACAGGGTTTGTTACAAGATTTTGTTTCTCCCTTGTATTTATGGAAATAATATACTTGAAATTTTTGGTGGATGTATCCCATCTTGGGTGAATCACATTAAATTTCATGTCTCATATTATGTGTATGTTTATGTTTATTTTCTAAATGTTTCATTAATTCCTTTCATAATTTCTCTTGTAAATGATAAATATCTAGGTTTTAATTTATCCTAACAGTAATTGATGCATAGAAGGTGAAAGGAGATTTTTTTAATGATTTATATAAGGGAAGGAGGTTTTATATTTATTGGACACATTGGGATAATCTTGAAAAATCAAGAAAGGACCCTGTTGTTACTCTAGACCTGTAGGTTACACTCTTGTTTACACTATCAAAGTGAGAAGGAAGGATATCTATTGTCTAAACATGTGTGTTATTAACTAAAATGGGTCTTATGTATGGTTACAAGTGTAAAATAGGCATGAGTATTTTCAAATCCCCTAAAGAGAGTCTTTAACACTCAATGATATGTATACCCTACTATCACAATCCTAAGGACTCATAAACCTATGTTTCAGTTGTTGTAAGCATGAAAATGGTGGATTAGGGGTTTCAATCTTTTGAAAAAGGTATAAAGTATAGGTATATACCTTTAAAATGTGATTTAGGTCTTATAAACATTGTAAAAATTGAGTTATGAAATTTTATAGGCTCTCAGCCTATGTAGGAACAAAAAAACCCTAGAATTAGGGTTTTGGGGTTTAGAATGAGTTTCAACCATCCAAATTTGGTTATTTTTTTAATATTTCTATATTAAATGTAACCTAAGTGTATAACCTAGTTTCAAGTTTGTATGCCCCCCATTTTTATGGATTTTATGGATGTGTCCTATTAGTAAGTCTAGGAAAGGCTAATAGAGTAAGGGTAACAAAGGCAAAGCAAATTTTTCCTAAGAGGAAGAGTAATAAAATATGTATTAAGTAGGGTGAGACAAATGGGTATTCAAAAACATCTTTAGTTTGATTTGATAATCCATACATTGCTCAAACCTAGGAGCTTTGTTAGTTTGGAGGGCTAATTGAGGGGTGACTTAAAGAAGAAAGTGCGTTGTGTATTGAGAGTTTTGTCAAAAATAAAATGTATAATTTATATGTCCCAAAAGGGTCCTTAAAAATTTAATAAATTTATTGATAAGGTTTACTAATTTTTCCCAACAAGGAGAAATGTCAAAAAAAGGGCTACTAGCCTAAAGGAGTCATAACAAGCAAGTTGTGTGGAAAGGAGTATTAAAGTCTATTTGGAAACTTATAAGACGTTAATTCAGGTATGTTTTGATAATTTAAGACCATAAATTCTATGATAATAACTCCTTGATACCTTTTTCAATAATTACCATTGAGACCTAAGGTTTGGATACCAAGTAAAAGCTAGTGCAAGCATAAGGAGTTTGTGAAGGGAATGGCTTGTATGAGATAGAGTATGATTTTTGAGTCATATGAGAGAGGTTATAACCATAAAATTTTATTTTTAATATTATAATAAATATTTACATATTTTAATGAGACTATTTATCCCAAGAATCAAAAAGAAAGATTGAACTAGAGATGGAATTTTGAAGACCAAATCAATCATGTGAGTGTGAAAAATTGGGTTTATAACTACATGGTGATGTTTTGTGGGAATTCTCCCATTACCTATACATCACATATGATTGTTTTACAACATAAACATCAATAAAAAAAATCACATTACTAAACAACATAATATAAAAGTCAAAGCCAAAAATTTCACTATTAGTGACCTAGTCCTCAAACAAGATTATACACGTGATAAGGAAGGAAAGTATGCCCAAAAATGGTGGGTAAATTTTTTAAATACATTATTTATCCTAGTAATTACATATTACAAACTAATAAAGAACATATTTTCAAATAACCCATTAACACTCAATTTTTAAAGAAATATTTTGTTCACATACTTTCATATACTTCAAATACAAATACTTCTTGTAGGTTTCTTACAAATATCTCCAATATGTAGCATTACATTATTCTTAGTAGCCTTAATTCATATAATTTGTCCTTCTATCTAGATTTATTACTTTTATTTAATTTATGGGTTGTACCAAAAGACTGTGAATAGGACCCAACCATCCTCATGAATATCTAATATCTTTTTAATCTAGTCGTAATATTTCTTTTTGATCATGAATTTGTCATTTTACAAGTTTATTTTCATTTGTTTATCTTTTGTGAGTTGTATTATAAGATCAAAAATAGGACCAAGCCTTCCTCAAAAAACATTTACATATTTTCACCTGCTTTGATTTATCTTTTATGAGTTGCAGTGTAAAACCTTAGATAAGACTAGGCTTTCTTCATAAAAATTACAATTTTTTTAAAACTATCTTTAAAACTAAGTGTTCTTACAAATTGAGGAAATGGTTAAGAATTCTAATTTCATACTCTCAAAATCAATTTATCTCTTTTTATGGTAACAACCTTAAACAAACTATTTTGCATATCGCCCTACATTGACATCATCTCTTATGATATAGAGTTAGGGTTACCTATCATTATACCCCTTTTCACATTATCACATTTTTTTCAATTTGAGGTAACTAAAATTTTCCATGTTCATTCCCTTTTTTACCTATATTCATTCCACTTTGGTCACACCAAGGTTGATTTAAATATCACATTCTTATTTAACATGCAAGTATAAGATGTCAATGAGATGTCAGTGAGTTGGTTAAGTGGCTTGCTTGTCTCAATCCCCACCTAGGTTCAAATCTATAGAAAGGCATATGAGGTCGGTTATGGCCATTGGTTTTATTCTTAGGCTTGTTAATGGCTGATGGATATTCTTGAGGTAGTAATATATGATATATATGTAGTATTGCATGGGGATTTGGTCCCCCAATTTCATCCCAGACTAATTCAAGCTCTGATTAAAATACATCATCTATAAAAAAAACATGCAAGTACAAGATTTTTGAACACCATGATCTCTAAGTTAATTATTTTAGCTAACAAGTCTAATTTTTCTAGTGCTAATCATTTCTAATGCCCACATTTAGTTTTCCAAATCTGTATGGAGGAACAATAGAAAAATCTATCAAAAAAGTTAAAATCCAATCCATTTAAAAACAAAAGGCATCTATAAAATCAAAAGCTAAAATCACAACAAAATATGTGATTATTAAGTACATCATCTATTCTAATTGAAGCTCAAACTCATTAGTTGGTTTCATAATAGATCTGAGGTCCATTGAGGTGTGGTAGGCCAGTAGATTGGGATAGAAGATTCCAAAGTTCTCTATAGTGTTCCCTAATTTATCACACAATTACCCAATCTTCACAATATACTGACAACTCTATAAGGGGTCCTAAGGAAAGGGTAACATGTTATGGGAAGGTATGTCCATTCTAATTTTCATGTATATAGCATTTAGAGAATGACATTTATACTTTATTAGATAACCCAAATTTGTGTGGCTAAGGCAAGTTCTCTAGAGTCCTTAATGTCTAAAGTCCTCTTGTTTTTCTAAATTAATTTGAGTGTCTTGATTTTGATAAATATTTTCTACCTTAGAACCACCTACATTTCCTCCACCACCCATTTCATCCCCCCTTGATAGGCAAGTTTGTATCTAAATATATTTCCTAACTTCTATATTCATTATTCATCTTCTTAAAAGCATGTTACTAATAATTTTCTTTTGGTTCAATCTATCTTAAAGAAAAAAAATTGTATTTCTAAGTGACTATGCATTTATTATTTACACCATTGCCTTAATATTCTCAAATTTCCATTAAAAATTTATAAAATTATTTATCAAATATTTTTTCAGACAATCTTGTGTTGTTTCTTTATTTTCACTTTTTTCATTATTGAGTGAATTTGGATTGTTACTTCTCATCCATCCATGTTTTTTTACTTTATGTTCCTTTTCCATATTTGTTTAAGTTTGGTTTGTTACTTATTTTACATCGATGTTAGATCTGTTATTTCATTTTTGTATGTCTTGTGTTTGATTTGGTTTGTTACTTTTCTTACTTAATGTAATTTTTTGTTTGAGTTTGTTGGTCATTTAGTAGCCTTGGATTTTTAGTTACCTAATTTAATCTCATTTTTATCTAATTTTCCTTAGTCTTTTGGTTCTTAATATTTATACTATAGCTTACAAATTATCCAAGTGATTTATTTTAGTTATGCAAAGTTTAATTATTTTGATTTCTTTATGATTGTTTATTTTTTCTCTTTATTTTTGTATCCTTAAGGTTTGTCCAAGGCAATTAATGCACCCTCCATGATCAAGACTAAAAATACATCAATCAACCATTTAGTAGTAAAGAT
Organism: Torreya grandis; assembly: GCA_037957365.1. NCBI lineage: Eukaryota > Viridiplantae > Streptophyta > Pinopsida > Cupressales > Taxaceae > Torreya > Torreya grandis. Next base: position 2,474,719 of record JARHVA010000431.1, read on the forward strand.
AAGTCAAGGCATGTATATGATGCTTTCAATTATTTAAATTATTTGATTATTATCTTTTTAATTTATAATTTTTTATTGTATTTTTTTTAGCTTACCATTGTGTGTTACTATGTTCTTTTCCCAAATCGCCATTCCATGTTACAACTATGTGACATGTGATGAGGTTCAAGTGGGGAATATATATAAATATAATATTTTTTAAATTTTATTAGTTACTAATACTTTATCACTTTAAATAACCCATTGAATCTTAATCTCTTTGATTGCACGCCTTAATGGGCACACTAGGAAAGGGGTTCACAAACTTTTAGTACTTTACAGGATTTTTGGCCCCTATACCATTATCTAAAACTAATAAAATATACTCTTAAATGATTCCCTAAGTATTAAAAACCCAATTATACACTCCCTTAAGAAATTCATCATCCAAAATAGCCCCTACCTAATAAAAAAACCCATTTTACCTACTTTTTCTACTACATCGATCAGGTTGACTTTGTTGGGAATTTAGTCCACATTATAAAACTCCATGAGCCCAAACCAATGTAGTTCAAGGCCTAACCTCTCTATTTCCCACCTAAATAAGTCGACTAGGCTAAACCTTTTAGCTTAATTTTTAGGAGGGTTTAGGGTCAATCATTGGTTATAAATATCTCATCAAATTAATTTCTAAATAGATGATCATTTAATTGCACATCATTATTGCTCATAAATTTTATTATAAAATAAATATGAGGTTTCATTGCTTAGGTTTTTACTTTGGATAAATAATACTTATCTTGTGGAGGTCTTGGATGCATAAGAAAAGTTCTTTAGCCTAGATCTAAACTATTCTTGTGATCCTTACAAGCCACAACAACCTCTTATAAAACACCATTAACCAAAGGAGAGATTGAGGCACAACATGTTCACTTCAACAAGGTAAGTATAATCTTATCCCTTCATATTTTGATAATCAAATATTTTATAACTAATGGATCAAATTGTATCTCTCCTTATTTAGATTATTTTTATGTTATATTAGATATAATTATCTTTGCATGTTTATTATCTTCCCCATTTGTGCCACAATCTTTGGTGAACACTAGATTAACTTGAATATTATTTTATTAGATTAGTTTGCATGTTTATTTATTATATTAACTTGTTTAATATTATTACAATAATAATACCTATATAGGGTTATCACAAAATGACATTTGAATAATGGCCTTGGAAACCTCTCCTTTGCCATTGTGTGATAAGAAATCCCTTGGTGTAGGTTTAATAGACCCATTATTGGTCACAAACTCAATATAACAAAGTATTTCTACGTAGATTTTTATTTTATTACTTTATTTGAGATTGGATATTATTGAGTAGGATAAGTTTTATATTTATCTTATTTACTTGCATACACCTACTCCCTCCAACAGCCATACCATCTCATCATCCCTGATCTACATCTCTAACAAAATGCAAAATCAGCACTCTATTTTGTAACCACATACACAAAATCATAAAATCACCAATTTTAGCACACTAGGTAATTAAATAAGTCAGATTAATCATCAATTCAATTGAATCAATAAAAAAATCCATCACATCAAAACTAATCAACACTTTGGCTATTCCACCACTTCATAGAGTGAATCTACCAATCTACACAATGATTCTATCATTTTACATGTGAATCTACTATTCCTCAAGAATTTTCCACCCATCAGCTAATTATACCAATTGACATGACATTTTTTCCACTATGTCAGTGATTTTGCTACTTTAGACATGTTTTTATCATTTTGGCAATTTCAACGTGCTTGCATGGTTTCACTGATTTATGTATGTTTTCACTATTTTATGGATGTCTCCACATTTTTTTTCATTTTTTATAATTTTCATGAAATTTTTCTATTTTACAGATGTTTTTTCATTTTTCATGATTTCAACACATTTATGCATTTTCCCCATTTTCTTTGTGATCCTGATAATTTGTAGATGTTCTCAGTAATTTGTGGACATTTCTACCATTTTTGTGGATAATTAAATCACTTTCACAAAAAAAAATCCTCAAAATAAAAATGTTCCCATGTCATTTCTTAGGCAAATAAAAATAAAGGAAAAAAATACAATTTAATCCTACTTACCATTAGGTCACTCCCTTATGGTATCTATACTCTCAAACCTACTCTCCAAACTTCTTGTGGACTAAAATACATGCCATTTTCTCCAAGGGTCTCAACCACAATAATATAGATAATATTTTATAAGGTTGGATGGTGAAAATGAATTGTTTTCACCCCTTAGAATCAATTTATAACCCCAAGTTAAATTTCACCCCTTCCCCTGTGCATTCATTTTTTATCATGGCTCATCATTTTTCACCCCTTCTTGTTTTCATCAATCCTCTTTATTTCTTAACTTCTTATACCTCATTTCATATAATTTCCTTGTTTTTTAGGGCCTTGTATATTTATTTTATTTTATTCCAATGCCTCGATGGGGAATCCCATCCATATCATTTTTATTTGGGGAATATTTATGAGGTTATTTTTGATGTTTTTCTTAAAAACTCACTTCTAATCAATTTTGTCTTCTTCACATCACTTGGGTCATCCCATTATGCCCAATTTATTTAATATTATCATTATTTTTAAGTTCATTACTTCACTAGTGTCTCGTAACACCTTTTCAAATAGGGTCAAAATATAAACACCTCATTTCTTCCACTTCAGTGTCATCGTTGTTCATCAAATCACTTTCTGACATTATTATACAAATTCACCCCAATTTATTTTAAACACCCAAAATTGTCAATCTAATCATCAATTTTATGCAAAATCAAAATGATATATCTTTAATCATGATTTTACACCATATTAAGTCATCAAATTCTTCAAACACATCCTAAATCAAGTTATCACTTTTCACATCACTCCTAGTCAATTAATCCATTGAATTAAGTAAACAGTTGATTTTATCCAATCCTTAAAAAAAAAATACCACATCACATTAGTTACTTAATCTATGTTAATTAACTAATCTCATCAATAATGAAAAATTATGAAATACACAATTACTATTTTTTCATAAATTAATAAATCATATTTTCAATCTCAAACTTGTGATGTCATTAAAAGACCCTCTTGAAAATTTAAAAAATCATATTCTAAAGTCATAGTGTCCTTCTCAAAGAAAATTTAACAAGGAGATAAGTGTGAAAGCAATGTCTATGACATGCTCTTACACACTCTAAAATTTCATGAGTATATTTCCTTACATGCTCTTACACATTCCACACATGGCATTAAATGAGATGTACAACCTCTTCTCATCTATTGATCTTAATCTCTATCCAATGAAACACAATCACTTAGGAAATCTATAAATTGAAGGGCCACCCTTTATTCTAAATAAACTTATTTTGTGTAACAAAGTGTTGATAATTTATGAATCAAAGCTTCAACCTAAATCATCAAGCATCCAATCAAATCATCCATTTTCAAGGGGAGGTGTTGTTGAATTATCTACTTTTTAACCCACCTTTACAACTGCATCACATCTAAGCTCATCCAAATTCACCAAGAGGATAAAAAAGGTATAATGAGTGTTATTTTCCAATTATAATTGAATTCCTTTTGTCTTTGTAAATTTAAGGTCATGTGCTTAGATTAGTAAGATATTTCAATTTTATTTTAATTTATACTAATAAAATACTAATCTTTATTTTATGATGTTATATTAGCATCAGATTGGATAGCACTCTTCTTGTAGCTCAATCTTCCTCTTATCAAGATCAAAATTGTAATATTAGTTGGTAGTTTGTTTCATTATTGTTGAGTATTATCGAAGGGCACATTTCTTTCAAGGTGAAATTATTCTTTTGGCTCAGTTTAGTGTTATTTCTATGGTTATAGATTACAAGATAGGGTTAGTTTCATTTTAGACAACCATTTAGCATAGATTCTAAAAAACTTATGCATTTCCATTTGAAAACATCTTTCCTTTAAAATCGTCTTTCATACCCTAGAGCCACATGTTTCTAAATCCAAATTTCTTCTTGAAATCACGTACTTGTTTAGATAGCTTTACTTCCCTATTGAAATTTCATTGTTTCTCTCTTTTAGTTGCTTGCATTTTTTTGTTATACCATTAGAGATACCTATTTTTTTGTTAATCTTGATCACACTAGCCCTAACATTATTTTATAAGTCCATCTTTAGCCTAATGCAAGCTAGAAAACTAGATATCTACCTTAGACCTCTAATGGCTTTATGTGTCCTTCATCCCAATAGGTGTTTGCTTCTTGCCCCTCTACCAAAATTTAATGATTTTTTTGGATTAATGGAGCTACATTATGGAACACCCAATGGGACTTTATATAAGGTTTCATTCTAGCTCTATTTTTTTTAGAGATATCCTAGCCCATTTCCTATTTTTATCCTCAAGGCTTTGTTTTCATATGTGTTTTGGGTCCCTCTCTAGTTGTTTGATCTTGATTTCATTTTATGTCCTCCTACCTATTGGTTCTAAGATAGTTTTCCTTTTCTATTTATTTCCTATTTTTTATTGTTTCATAGTGCCCATGGTTGGTCTCCAACCTTTGGGACACCATTACTACCACTTTCAAGTCCAAGACCCAAAGCTCACACTTGATAAAATTGAGACTACAATGGAATGGAATAGACCCTCTAGGATCTTAGATGTAACCATGCCCTAGCCATGTGACCATTTCCCTCTAGTGTTCCATAGGGAATGATATTGGAAAGTATACAACCAATGGATTCACTCCCCTTTTCAATAGTCTAAGTTTTACCTATCTAAGGATGCCTCCTCATGACTTCAGACCACTCTGCATTAACTTGTAAGGGGTGAAGACAACCCCTTCACATGATTGAGGCTTGATGAGTTTTATATGATCATCAATGATTGTGTTAAAATGGCTTCATGTGAATGTCAAACACCACTCTTACCATATGAGTAAGTGGTGTGTTTCCTCTAGAGACATAACTATCACTCATTTTTATTTGAGTGACACAACTAGTTACTCCACCCTCTTCTTAGTGGGATATTCTAAAACAAGAATCACCTATCATCCCTATTGATGGACATAGGCACCCAAACCTAATTCATAATCTACATAATGTGAAGCCTTCTTATAATTCTAGTCCTTCCTTTAGAGTCTCAAATAATCATGTTAATTTAAACCACCATCTGTAGGATAGGGATCCATGAGATGCCTATCACAAGAAAGAACACCCTTAGGTGGACCCTCATCTTGATGAGTTCAACCAACACCATGGGTATTTGGTCATCATGACCCCTCCCATGGTCATGCCACATTGTCTTATCATCCCCATGCAAAATAATTCCATTCTTATGATCATTTGCCACTACATGTTTGGGAGGATCCCCCACATATACATCCTTTACTTGAGAAGCCTCCTCAACATCACCTCCAACATGCCCATAGTTGTGATGACCCTTACCCACATAGGTAGAATCATGGTCTATACAAGCCTCCTTAGGGATCTCATTACTATCTAGCCATCAATCATGCCTATAAGGATCTATGTAAGAATCCTTTATCCCCATGGGTGTGTGTCATTCCCATTCCCACTTAGATCCCTTAACTTATCAATTTCAATGTAAGCTTGGATTTTAGTCCCACTTATAAGATTAAGGATTTCATGATATCATGTATGGATTGGGAACATGACAAAGATATGATGTTAAATATCTTTGTTTGTACCCTACAAGCCAAGGCTTTGGTGTGATTCTAGAATTTGCCACTAGATTCTCTATCTATTTTCTCAGGCATGATATATGATTTTTTCTATTATTTTGATATATCCAGACTGTTCAACCTCAACATCCAATTTCTCACTTCCATGGTATATACCAAGGGTGAGTTAAACTTTGACTTTGTGTGTAGATGGCATTTAGTCATCCACACATATAAGATGAGTTTCATAGATGATCAACTTTATAATATGCTCACCCAAGCATTGAGATAGGTTTTTCACCATGAGGTCATCAATCATGAGCCCACCTATTATAAGGAAGTTGTTAAAAAGTGTCCAAATATCAAGTTTTTAGAGGTACGTGTAGGAATTAAGCTTATACTTACTCAAAATTCATCTTCCTCACATGATCATAATAATAATATGATTGGAAATGATGTAATTAATTATCCTTTGAATAATAAGGAAACAAATATAGCCAAGAGATCAACACTTTGAGTAAGACGACAACTAAAAATAATGCCCCTAAAAATAATGTAAGAGGGAAATAAGTGTCATATCCTTATGATGCCACCAAGTTCTAAAGGTTTCACTAGATAAAGGGCCACTTAGATAAGGAATATGTTTCCTAAAAATATGGTACTAATATCTTATCCACTCCCTAGAGATCTCTACTTGTTGATCCTAATGACAAGATGAATGTGTTCATGGACCCTCTTCCTAAGCACGATAAAGAAAAGAATAGTAAATAAAAGGTTAAATCCCATCATTATACTTATTGATCTTTTAATTATTTTGGTTCCTCTTTTTCAATTAACCCAAAATGGAAGGATAAGTGTGATAGTATCAAGTTCATTTCCACTATTGACAACTTCTACTGGTTATGAGTGTTGTCAACAAGTGTTTGGGTCAGGTGACCAACCTCATAAAGATATTAGCAGAGCAAGTCTCACAATCTCACCCATAGGGATAGGGAATCCTAAAATTAGGTTCAAATTTAAGTAAAATATACCTCTCTAATATTTTTAGTTACCTTAATCTATCATAGATGATTTATGATGCACCACAACATCATTTTTTTAAAGAATTCACAACTAGTCCTTCAATGCTTATGGGGCTTACTAGGCCTACCAACCACTCACAAACACAAATTTCAGTATATTAATGATTAAAATTGGTCATTCATGTTTAAAATAGGCCATATAACATGAAAAAACTAAATCATAACTTTTTTATCTTTCTATTTGAGCAAAAATACAAACTCTTCTTTGAAGCCAAGGGTTTAGGCTTATTTAAAGACCCTGCCTGACTATAACTAGTGTATCTTTCTCTATACTTGTATAAATTACATAAAATAAGATTAAATAGAAGTATAAAAAACTCCTATACTTACTTCTAAACTTTAAATACTTATCAATTATCCTTTTTTAATATCCACAAGTTTTACTACCATCCCATGAGGGTTTACACCTTCTCAAAAAACTATAGGTTTGTGTTTTGCAGTTTTACCTAGTATAAACACCAAAAAATGGAATAAAATTTTACACGTAATTTTATTAATTCCAAAATAATATTATCCTAAAATTTAATATTTTTCCCATGGTTAAATTTTGAGATACGACCATTTTTGTGACTCAAACCATAGTCTACCAATGACAGGGCAACACGCACTACAAATTTTATAATTTGAGTTTTGATTACTTTAAATACTTTATTACACTTGGAAATTGTCTATAAAAAATTTATATATAATCTAAAAAACATTAAAATATCTCAAAAATCATATCTGCATTACACAAAATTTTGTGTTTCTTAAACTCAGTCCTATGAATTCAAGGCTTTGGAGAAAAATGTCACATAAAAACATGAAAATTTGTATAGAATATCAAAAATAAAAAACTAAGACATTAAAATGTTAAAAAATACTCTATTTTATTCAAATATTTTTAAATTACACATACATTCCTATAGACTATCCTGCACACAAAAGCCTAATGGTCTTCGTTTACTTCTACCAAGTCTTCTCCATCACTCCTCTAACTCTCATTTTATTTATAAATATATTATCATGATTTTATATCCTCCTTGGAGTATTATATCTTCCTCTTATACATTCCAATCATTTCCTATCTTCATGTAGGATTGTTTTATCTTCATTTAACGATTTTCTATTCTTGATTTTCAACATTATTCTCTCCACAAAACTTGCTCAAAGCTTATCTCCACTTGCTTATCTATCCTCCATGCCTATAATATGTCTTATCCACCATTTACATGTTAATTTTTAATCTTTTAAATTTCAATTACATTTACATTCATCTTATGGATACTTCTAATGACCTTTTAATAGACTTAAACCCTTCATATGACTGCTTTTATGAACTTTTGAAGACTTAGAAACCATCATATGATATAACTTGATGTCTTATACTTCATAGGACATATCAATGACTAATTACATATAATTTTTCCTTAAAAATCAAGTCTTATTTAATTACATGAACTTTCATTTACAAAATGTACAATGATGATTTGATGCTCCTGCATCAAACTCCTAGGCTTGAAATCTTTCATGAGCTCTTGCTCATGAGCTTCTTGATGTTGCCCTATTGCTGCAAATATTATTTGTTTATTTTATCCAATTTTACACACATACATGTTAACATGATCTTGAATAATACACCTATACTTTGTCTTCTTGGTTTCCATCATGCACTCCTTATTTTGTCTTTCTTTCATTTTAAACTCTTGAATGAGGATAACCATCTTTCCATAAAAGTGGATATGCATTCTTCATCCACATTTTGTGTTCTTCCTTGGAATTTTCTCCAATTTTTTATTCAAATATTCAAATTCACCTTTACAAACATAACTAAACAAATTATCAAGAATAAAAAATTGGGCATCATTACATTCTTTTTGACTTCTCATTTGCTCATTTAATGAGCTTTGCTTTTCAATCTGCTCCTCTTCAAATAATACACCATTATTTATGGCATGTTTCAATAATGCCATCTCTTCCTCTAAATATTATGAATTTACATAAAAAAAGACATTATTACAAGACAAATTTTCATTTTTTAATTCTCCTTTCAAATATTCTTCTTGTAAATCAGCTATCTCCTTCAAAACGTCTTTTTTATGAGGAATGATCTCCTCTTCTCTTTGTTGTTCCATCACTTTTCTTAGTAACTCCTCATCAGGTTCATCTTCACTTTGTTATTGACTATATTATTATTTATTATCCTCTTACTTGAGGATCTCCTTCTCTTAATGATCTTATTCAAACAATAAGGCCTCAAATTATCCCATTTCTTCATCCATTTTCATACTTGCACATACACTGCTCAAACAAAAAGTCAGATTTAAAATCATGAGGCTCATTTAACTCTTCTTATATTTCAATCTCATCTTCTATAATTGATCCTATCTATGGCTCACATATATACACTTTTAGCTAATTTCTCAACAATTTCTCTTCTCTTTTTAAGACGTAATTTTCAACTTTTGACTCCTTTTTTTTATCATTTGTTCAATTGGCCATTTCACTTTATTTCTTATCAATAACCCGTTCCATGGGCTCCTCATGTTCTCTATTATGAAATTTATTAAATCTATTTTTTGTTTTATCTCATATATCTCCCTTTGAAAGTCTTCCTCTTGTTATTTCTTTCTCATCTCTCTTTCTCTTTGCTTACTTAGATAGTCCTTTGCCTTAGGCAGTCTCCTTCAACACTCTTCTCACCATCTCTACTTTCTTAAGAAAGCCTAATTCATCTTGTTCCATATTTCTTGTCTCACCCAATTCTATTTCACCTTGGTCTTTTGATAATTATCCAATTTTCCTCTACCTTGGATCTCTTTACAAGAGCAACCTCTATGCTCTCTTATTTCTTGAGCTTCATAAGATCTTCACTATCTTTTCAAGCCTTCTTGGCTTTGTACCTTCCCCTTAAGCTTTAATGAGATTTTCTAATTCTTCAAGGAAAATATTACTATAACAACTTTCTTTTAAACAAATATTGTAATCAATATTGATGGGAGATACACCTTCAACCAATTCAAAACCTTATTTAGTCCAACATCAACTTGAATCAACTAATCAAATCAACAAATTTCATTACCAATTGAATAATCACTTTGAAATTTCTAAATTTTCTAATTGAAAAAAATATCAAACACTTCGTCCAATCATTCATTCAAAATTAATTAGTCTCTGATTTCAAACCAAAACATTTTCCCTAGGCTCTGATACCAAAATGATGCACCACAACATCATTTTTAAAGAATTCACAACTAGTCCTTCAATACTTAAGGGGCTTATCAGGCCTACCAACCATTCACAAACACAAATTTCAGTATCTCAATGATTAAAACAAGTCATTCATGTTTAAACCAATCCATATAACATGAAATAATTGAATCAAAACTTTTGTATCTTTCTATTTGAGCAAAAATATAATTTTTTCTTTGAAACCAAGGGTTTAGGCTAATTTAAAGACCTTATCTGACTGTAACTCATGTATCTTTCTCTATATTTGTTTAAATTATATAAAATAAGAATAAATATAAGGATAAAAAACTCTTATACTTAATACCAAACTTTCAATACTTATCCATGATCCATTTTTAATATCCACAAGTTTTATTTCCATTCTATGACGGTTTACACCTTCTCAAAAGACTATAGGTCTATGTTTTGAGTTTTTTCCTAGTCTAAACACCACCAAATGGATTGAAATTTTATAAAAAAAATTATTAATTATCCAAATAACATTATCCTAAAATTTAATTGTTTTACCATGGTTAAATTTTGAGATATGACCATTTTTGTGACTCAAACCATAGTTTGTCAATGATAGGGCAACAATCACTACAAATTATATAATTTGAGTTTTGATTAAAAAGACTTGATTCCACTTGGAAATGGTCTATAAAATATTTTTATATAACCTAAAATTATCTTTAATATTCAGATAATCTTCAAAATATTAAAATATCTCAAAAATTAGATCTACATTACACAAAATTATGTGTTTCTTAAACTCAGTCCTATAAATTCAAGGCTTTGGAGAAAAATATCACACATACAAACAATAAAATTTGTATATAATAAAAAAAGGAACATATAAACATATTAAAATTTAAAAACACACTATATTTTATTTAAATATTTTCAAATTACACATATAGTCCTATAAACTATCACGCGCACACACAAGCCTAATGGGCTTCCTTTACTTCTACCAAGTCTCCACCACTCCTATAACTCTCATTTTATTTATAAATATATTATCATGTTTTTATAACCTCATTTTAGTACTATATCTTCCTCTTCCATGTTCAAATCAGTTCCTATCTTCATGTAGGATGGTTTTATCTTCATGTAACAATTTTCTATTCTTGATTTTCAACATTGTTTTCTCCACAAAACTTGCTCAAAGATTATCTCCCCTTTATTATCTATCCTCCACGCATATAATAGGTCTTATCCATAATTTACATGTTAATTTTGACTCTTTTACATTAAAATTACATTTACATTTATCTTATGGATACTTCTAATGACCTTTTAATAGACTTAAACCCTTCATACGACTCTTTTTATGGACTTTTGAAGACTTAGAAACCATCATATGATATAAATTGATGTCATATAATTCATAGGACCTATCAATGACTCCTTATATATAATTTTTCCTTAAAAAACAAGGCTGATTAAATTACATGAACTTTCATTTACAAAATCTACAATGATGATTTGATGCCCCTGCATCAAGTTACAATCCCTCTCAACCAAGATCTCCATCTAGGACCTTCTATATCTTTTTCCTAAGCAAAGAGGCCTCATATTTTATGATCTTTGTCTCTCCAATAATGTGACACTAAAATATGATGATGAGGTGTTTTTCAACTCAGACACCCATTATTTCCCTCACCCATCTACCTTGTCCTTTGACCCACTTCCTTACTAGACCCTTCCATTTTAAAAAAGAGGGCTATATTCCCACTCTACATTAAAACCTTAGTTGATAATTTCCACATAAAGATATTCATCATCAATTAGGTTTCTATTTTAAACATCATGTCTTTGTGGGTGTTCAACGAGCTGGTTATTAACTATTGTAAGCTTTATGACTCTCACCAAAATTGTGTTGGTTTTAACAACACAGTCATGCTAGTGGGTAACATGAAGTTTTAGGATAATTTGGACCCAAGATAGTCAATATTGAATTTTTTGTGTTAAACTTATATCTCCCATAAAACATGATCCTTGCTCATCATTAGATTGTTGCCATGTAGACCATTTCAATGGTAACATTTTGTGTGGTCCAATTTGTGCATGAAGGTAAGGCTTCAGACCTTAGAGGTTGACCTAGATCCTTATGCATGGTTATATGCTAAGACAAAACCCTCTAAACAGACTTTTTCATCTCCTCATGGGGCTATTTTGGTTTTCCCAAGGTGCCCATTGGTGAAAATTGTTTTTTCAAGAATGAATGGTGTGATCTTGTTGAATATTGATCAATGTTCACTCCTCATACACCTGTTACATGACCTTCATTTTCTCATTCCTCTATCAAGCATCAATTGTGGATCTTCACTCTTAGTAAACCTATTTTGATATTTCTCCATGATCATTGAGCCTCTTACCTTATCATGAATTCCCCATTGTGGCCTCATAAATCTCTAATGTCTCCCTCGTAGATGACTCTAGAGTTGTTGATTCAAATCTTGAATGCCATTTCATCCATGTCATGGCATGTAATTTATTAAAGAAGAGGAAATATTAAAAATATGAACAATAAATCCAAGAGGGAAGATTAATATGGTTTTAGTTCAATAAATCTAATTAAAAAAATACACTAAAAACTAACACCTCTAGCCTAGACACTCAAAGAGCTAGAAAACTACACAAATAACCAATAAATGAAATCAAAAAAAGAGAATTTACCTTCCATGAGAGCAAGTGTTATAATATATCAATGGAATGATGTGATCTTGATTGTGTGTTCAATAAATATTTTTCAATGAAACTCCATTGATCCACTTCTGCTTGACACCTTGGTAATGTTGATTGGCTTTGGCTTGGCTTTAGAAAATGGGCATATTAACACTACATAAAAGAAGATTTTTGTAAGTATTTTGGAATAATAACATTAAAATAGAAGAACTTATGGATCAATGGGTGAGGCCTTTTATTTATATCCTCCAAATTTAACTCTAACCCAAGAGTAGATAGGTTATGATTAACCATGATTGAGTTTGAACTAACCTTGAGTGAGTTAAGGCTAACCCTAGTTGAGTTAAGGAAGGGACATATAATTAATATTTGGGATAGAGATCTCATTAATTAGGCATGGCCCTACCTTTATAAATTTATTATATTTAGGGATATATTTTGAATTTCTTGACTTTGAAGATGATAATGTCATCATGACCTCATATTTATTGAATTTTTCTTTTTGAAAATTTTGTTTTTACTTGTACATAAAAAATTAAATTAAGAATTTAATTTGGTTTAATTATTTGATTCATTTTAATTGGCATTTTATCACTTTATAAATTTTTCAAGTGTCCCACTTAATGGGTCCAAAGGTCAAACTGTCAGTTGTTAAGTCACAAGGTGACTAGGGATGAATCCATGAGAGGTTACTATTGCCTATAGGATAATAACCCAAATAGAGATACCTCAACATGATTCTGAGCACTAATATCTAATGTGTAGATGAAATTGGGATGTTCAATGATTTTTAGGCTTAATTTGCATTTTTTAGTAGAAATCGATCTGAAGTCTGATTGGAAGTTGGTTATGGCTAGAATGGAGTGTTTACACTTTGCCCTTGTTTAGGAAGGTGTTGCAAACTATAGGCACAATGACATATTCTCAAACAATTAAAGAGTCATTAATGACTAATTCCCTAGAAGGTAATGGATGAACCCTAGATGCCCTCTCAAGGGAGTGGGAAATAAATAAGGTTAGCAATCATTCCTTCTAAAGGAAGGAAATAATGGGACTGAAAGGTAAAGGGGGTGGAAAGACTGATTTGCCCAAAGGTGGTTATAGTCAATAGTACAATGAGGTGATCTAGTAAGGAAAATAAAAAGGGGTTATTTGCCTAAATTTAGTTATAATCATCAGTGTAGATAAAATTTGATTACAATATGGATTTAACCATGTAAATTCAAACTAAATGATCAAACTACTAGTTAAAGTGATAGAGCCATTATAATCATAATGAAATAGGTGAATAAACATTAAAACTAACATTATAAAATCCAAAAGTTAAATTATCTATACCATAATTAAACAAAATAAAATACAAAGAGGATTGAGATTACCTTGACATAGATTTTTGACATGGATGTTTGATCAAAGATGATGGGTGCTTGATTATGAACTCTTAAGATTGTTGACTAGTTTGACATGGATTGGTTATGAAGCTTGGAGATGGCCTTCCATGGAGGAGAGTAATTGTTTAAATAGATTTTAAAGGAAGGTATCAATGATAGATATTCAAAATTGGTTTTGAGGAGATCAAGGAGTGAGGATTATCCAAAAATTTAAAATTCTTTGAAAACCTCTAAATTTAGAGGCTTCTAGAGAGGAGGGATGAGAATAGAGAGGACTATAGAATTGGAGAGTTATAGAATCCTCTTAATGGTTAATGTTGATTAGATGGGGGATTAGATATGGATTAGGTAGGGAGTAAGGACTAGGGGTGTAAGATAGCCTAGGAATAGGCTAGTAGGTGGGTCATTGGAAATTTAAAATTTTCAAATAATAGGTAAATAGGATTAGATTAGGATAATGGGGATTTAGAATATATTAATTTATTGGTGGAATAGGATAAAGTTAGTGAATAAATAATAATATAAGGGAGATGTTAGATAAATGATTAAGAAAGGGGGATAAATTAGTGGGATAAATTAGAATAAATGAGATTAGTGTAATTAATGTCAACTAATAGGAATATTAGTGACAAGTAATAAAATGAGTAGATTTAGATGCATACATTTTTTCCCTCTTTGAAAGGGTATTGTGAGTGGAGTGAAGTAGAGGTATTAATGGTCTTTTAAAAAAAACCATTTCATGGATGAATGTTAGTAAATGATGTTAGTGGATATGATGCCCCCTCAAGGGGACATGTGAGGAAGAATGAGATGGATGACCACTCGAAAGAGGAAATGATGGGTGGGATGAAATGGATAAATAAGGGGATAGGATGAGAGATTTAAGATAAAGGATGAATAATATGGATTCAACTTGAGTAATGAGATACAAATTGATGATGCCCCTAAAAAAACACATACACAAGGAGTAGAGATGATGGGTGTCACATTTTTTGACACATCTCAAGGGGTAATCAATCATAACATGATGATGATGGGATTAAAATGCCATAATTTTTAGACATATCCCAAACAAATATGAATGTAAGGGAGAACTACTATCTAGGATAAGATTGATTTGATAATATTAATGATAGGAGCAGCTCAAGGCTAAATTCATCAATATAATGTAGGTGATGATAGAGAAGAAATGATATGATCAAGTGACCAAAAGATATGGAAGAAGGATTGGATTTTATTTCATCAAATAAATGAGCCATGATGTGACTAATTATGATGCCCCTAATAAGGACACATGCAAGGGAGTGATAATTGATTAATTACTCAATTAGTGATTGGGTAAAAAGATGGATGGTGTGATTTATCAGACCTAATCGATAGTTATGGGTGATTGATGAGGATATTAAGGAGATTATTGTGAGGATTATTATTTATCAATTGATTGATTTATGATTATGTCTCAATGATTTTATTGATGCAGGACTGGGGGATTATGATAGACGATGAATAAAGAAGAGATAGTGGCCGAGCTATCCTTGGGCACTAAAAAGTGGCCAAGTACTACCTACATAGTTTGGAAAGACCTTAAGATGATGTATTTTTTATTAGAATATGATGATGAAGATGAGGATTAATGATTAGAAAGTGATGATTATCTAGATGATGAGATGAAGATAAAAGGTTTGATGTTAGTTAGATGAGCTAAGAGGATGAGCTTAGTGATGGGAAGAAGGTTGATTAGATGATTAGATAAATGATGAGGGTATATATGATCAATACATCACAATTGTCATAAGTCTAATCATAGTCTAATCAATCCAAAAGAGATGACACTTAGCAATACGCCCTATGATATAGACATGATCAAGAGGATGCAGTGCCAAAGCGCATGGGAAAGTAGTGAACTCTACATCCTCAAGGGCATTTTTGGTGTCCTCATAGCATCCCTATTCATTTCCCAATAGATAAAAAGACATGATAAAAACAAAACATAAGATAAATAATATATATACATGATAAAAGATATGTAAACAAAATAAATAAAATAAACAAGTAACACACACGAGTATCTACATCCAGTGTCCCAATGTCTTGTCTAATGATGGGATGGGTGATCATGATGTTATTTTAGACTTAGGATGGGCTTGTATTTAGATTGGGTGATCATGATTGGATTAGGCTAATATGATTCCCCTAGTTATGGATAGAATGATGGGATAAAGTATTTGAATATTGATTTGGTCTTGAAATTGAATTAAAAAGTAACAAGGAGACTAGGAGATGATGGGATCAAATACCTTTCATACTAAAAAAATAGTGATTGGATGGGTGCTAGGTATGAAGAGGAAATGACAAAGATAATGATGGGATCAAGCACCTTACACATTATCAAAGAGGTGATATGATGGGTTCTAGGTGTGAAGAGTCATTGATAGGGAAATTATGGTTGCCAGATTAAATTCTTTGACAAGGTTATGTGTGCTAATAATACCTACCTAAGGATGAGATTAAAGATATGAAGGGATGGGTGACCACTAGGATTGGATTTCAAGATGAAATGTTGTATCCAAGGATGATGGATGGGAAGACAGATAAATGACATAGAGATGGATATCATATGGTATGGAGATGGATGTGACCAAGGGATTAGGCATAATACAAGACACCATGGACTAGGATTTTTGGCTTTTTCAAAAAAATTATGATTTTAGGGTTTTTAACATATTTCAATTTTTAGGGCTTTTTAGAATATGTATGTATACTATTCAAAGGGGGTTATTATAAAATGGAATACCAAGCCTAGTAACTAGGATGAGGATGGATGGAATGATGAATGGTATGATGAAATGATGATGGTGGTATAGAAAAAGGGGATGAGGATCAAGGGATTACCAATGACCACATTGTGAAGGAACCAGATGTTTGGTTATCTATGTACCATTGGAGGATATGTCAATATGATTCTAGAACATTTCTCAAGACACCTTCCACTCCTTACAAAGGTCAAAATATGAAGGAATGACAGATAGGGTGCATGATATGGATAGAGGGAGATGATACATATGGGAACAATGGATGGAGGGGATGTGTAATAGATGGGTGTGATGGATAAAAGGATGAATTTTTCCCCCAAGTGTTAATTTATAATGCAAATAATTGATTATTTTACCATGACACCAAAAATTAGTTTTCATCATGGTACTTGTCCAAGGCACCAGATGACTAGTTTTCACCATTGGATGAATGATTTTTTTAACTTATTTTACTTTCAGATGGCATCTCACTTTATTAGATATGGGTAGGAGATGAAAAAATAATGACACTTATTATATATTCAACCAATATCTGTAATAGAGATGTGTGATGTTAGGACCATGTTGTCACCACTAGATTTATTAATCTCCTTATGACCTGTAGGGATTCTTTATGGTGACCCTTCTAGATATCTATACCAAGTGTCTTCATTGCCCCTAGGAGAGATAATTTTACCCAAATAGGTGTTGTGAGGTATGGATTCAATTAGAGATTGATTTTGATAAATGATAGGATCAATATAAGATGGTATGATGGGTGATGGAGGATTAGGATGAAAATTAATGATAAGATCATGATAGGATAGGGTGATGGGTGATGTAGGACTAGAGCTAGCAGTCGCATACATCATTAGAGATGTGGGGCATGTTTCATTTGATTGGTGTTAATTGATAAAAAATTATAAGAGATACAAGACACTTTGACTTTGTGATTCATATTTGATTTGATCACTTGATGGATGATCGGCCATGATTTTGACATTATTTTGATATTGAGACAAGATTTTATTTTGACTGCCTCCTAGTGCCTGATTTTGGGCTTCACTAGGGGATATTGATTTTTGAATTGATATACAATGATTATTTTGACATTTATAGTCCCCTAGTGTTAGATATCGGGCTTCATTAGGAGAAGACATTTTTGGATTAGGTTGATAATTTGATTCTTTTTTATTTTGATTTATGGGATCAAAGGTGATTTTTTTATGATGTATAACTTTTGTCATATAGTATTAGACCTTTTTACTTTTGGTACACATTATATTACTTGAGGAAGGCTCCCACAATATATGTTCTTATTTGTCCTTATGGAGGGAAGTGATTAAGTGATCATAGATGGGAGAAAAGGGTCCATGATGGATGAAGGTGGTAGTGAGGGTATGATGAGGCCAATGAGTGGTGATGGGGAATCATAGTATTCATAGGGGTTCTTAGGGAGACCTAGTTTTGACATCATAAAAAATATCCTCAAGATCAGTAAAAGGATCATGAGGACTAGTTGTAGCATATGAATCTAAAAGAGGATCAGATTTATTGTGATTATCTTCGATAGATAAAGCTTGTAAAAATAATTTTATGGACTTTATCATCCTGATGTTAGGAATTAAAATAATTTAAACCAGATATAGATCACCATAAAATCACATAACCAAAATTTAAATGTGAAATCAAATTTAATCATGCACTAACATGCATCACAGAAATAATTTCTCAAATCATAGTTAAATGAAAGCATAAGTAGAGATAAAAAAAATAGCAATAAAATCATAACATAGATCTACCATGGTTCACCGAACATGTGCTAGATCCACCAAGAAAGTCCTTAATAAAATCTATAAACAAAACAAGATTACAAAGACCTCTCACAGAGATAGAATATCTCTTCTTGAAAATATTTCATATATATGTTATGCTATAATTTCACCTATACTTACACAATATTTTATCTCACAAGCTATTATATCACACCATAAAAATAAACACCTTCACTTTAACTTTATCTCTCAAAAGCCACACTCTGCAAATAAAGACATCAACCTTTAAATGTCAAATCACACTTGTATATATAACAAATGAAGGAAAATACACCAAAAAAGCAAAATTTCATAATGTTTATATAAGATAAGCATTATCCACCATGTGACAACTCTCCTCCACCTAAGCAAGCTCATCCATAAGCCCACCTAAGGAGAAAATTTTCATGTTTATCTCTCATCTTCCAAAAAGCACATTTTCCAAAGACATGTGATCACAACTAATTCCTTGAAACAAATAAGTCATTCCCTTTTCCAATAAACAACTCTCTAAGATCAAGGAAGTCAACATGCAAAATAGGCATCTAACAACTAACTTCATAAAACATGGAATACATAAAAATTAGAAATACAAGGAATTATCCACTCACATGTGGAGCAAGGTTTCACAAAAGGTGGAGTGGAGAAATATGTGCTCCCCACATTTTTTGAGATATTTGGGCCCCAAAAATATATCCCCATGGCCATTTGATATCCCCAAAGGGCTCCACACTCAAAAATATCCCACTTGGAGATCGGTTCTCCTAAGCATAATCTATCACTGTTCCATGACCACTAAGGTCAGCCAAATCTAAACATAATCTCAACTTATCCAATGTGACTACCTTGGTCATCATATCCATAGGATTATGGCTAGTATGAATCTTCTTCAGCTTCACCAATTTTTCCTCCAAAGCTATCTTGATGAAGTGATAATGTAATTGAATGTGTTTTATCCTGAATTGGAAAGTAGAGTTCTTTGATAAATGAATAGCACTTTGACTATCACTATGTAGTCTCTCAACCTCCTACTCATGCCCCAACTCTTGAAACAACTCCTATAACCAAATAATCTCCTTAATAGCCTCTATGGTAGTAACATACTCTACCTATATGGTTGACAAATCCACAACCTTATGTATCCTACAAATCTAGCTAACTATTGTATCTCCAACAATAAATATATAACTTTTCATACTTTTCTTGCTGTAAATATCCCATACCATATTTGATTTTACATAACCACACAAAGTTGTATTTGATCCACCATAACATAATGCAAAATCCATGGTTCTTCTCAAATACTAAAGAATCCATTTCACTACTTACCAATGCGCATAACCAGGATCACTCATATACCTGCTCACAAATCTCACTACTTGGAAAATATTTGTCCTAGTACAAACCATGGCATACATCAAACTATCAACTACCAATGAGTAAGGAACCTTGGACATCTTAATCTTTTCAACTTTAATCTTGGGATACTTCTCCTTTGATAATCTAAATTAACCTACCAAAGGAGTACCAATAGATTTAGCATCCAACATGCTAAACGTTTCCAAGACTTTCTTCACAAACTTTGATTGGGATAAGATCAACTTACTCTCTTCCCTGTCATGAGTAATCCTTATACCAAGGACTTGTTTTATAGTACCCAAATCCTTCATATAAAAGGAGTCACTAAGCCATTTCTTGAGCATATAATATGTTGTATGTTATTTCCTAAAACTAACATGTCATCCACATACAAGTGTAAAATAATAAAGGAACCATCATCAAAATGTTTGATGTACATGAAATAATTAGTATTACACCTTTGATATTCTTGTTCCAACATAAAATAATCAAATTTCTTATATTATTTCCATGGAGCTTATTTCAGGCCATACAAGATCTTCTTTAGTCTACACACATAGTTCTCCTTCCCTTTGACCTCATATCCATGTGGTTGCTTCATATACAACTCTTCATCCAAATCACCATAAATAAAATTAGTTTTCACATCTAATTATTCCAAGTTCAAATCCTCAACTACAACTAAACCAAGAAAAATCCTGATAGAAGTCATTTTTACAATATAAGAAAAAATATCATCAAAATTAATACATGATTTTTCTCCAAACCCCTTGACCACCATCCTAGCCTTATACCTTTTTCTCCCTTCATCCTATTATTTTATTCTAAAGATCCATTTATTTGTCAATGCACTCTTGCCCTTTGGTAGCCTTACCAAATCCCACATTTGGTTCTCCATGAGAGATCTATGCTCTTCATCCATGGCTTGCTACCACTTCATCTTGGCATCTACCTGCATTATTTCCTTATAACACTATAGTTATCCATTGTTAGTGAGTAATAAATAATTCAAAGAAGGAGAAAAATGTTTAGGTGCTCTTCTTACCCTAGAAGAAATTCTTACCATAGGAGTTTTGGGTCCTTGTGTAGAAGGTTCCTAAACTAATTCATTAAATACTTTACCATCCATAATATCATTTAATACTATGTACTCTTTTTGTTTCTATTCCTATTCCTACAATTAATTTTTATACATGATTTTTTCATTAAAGATTACATATCTAAACCAAAATATTTTTTTATCTTTAATGCTTCATAAATGGAAACCAAATTCATCCTCACCATATCCAAAAAATATGTATTTTTATGATTTTGCCTCTAACTTGTCCTATCCTCTTCCTAATGAGAGAAAAATCCTCACATCCAAAAACTATAAGAAAATAATAATCAACATTCTTACTAGACCAATCTTGTTTAATAATGCCTCCATTCAAAGTCATAGAAGGTCTTCTATTAATCAAATAAACTATTGTGCTAACTACTTCTTCCCAAAACTATAAAGGCAACCCTACATGTAACATCATGCTCCTAACATGTTCCATTTTTGTTATGTTCATCCTCTCAGATACCCCATTTTACTATGGAGTTCTTGGAACCATCCTTTGCCTATGGATTCTATTTTTATAATAATAATCAAATAAAGCATTACTATAATACTCACCTCTATTATCTGATCTAAGACATTTTAACTTGAGACCTATTTCATTCTCAACCATGGCTTTTCACTTCTTAAAAGTGTCAAATACATTAGATTATTTTTAATATAATAAACCCAACTTTCCTAGTTGCATCATCAATAAAAGTGACATAATAATTAAAATCACTAATAGAAAATACCTGAGTTGGTCCCCATACATCTAAATGTACGAACTCTAACTTATGCTCTTTCTTTGTGGGTCCAAATTTTAGAAACTCAACCTGCTTCTATTTCTCATACACACAATTCTCAAAGAAGTCTAGATATATGTCTTTTAATTTAGGCAATTTGTCTTTTAAGATCTACATGCCCTTATGGCTCATATGACTAATCCTTTAGTACCACATAGTTAAATTTTCATCTAGAGTAACTAAATCATAAGAATCAAAAGTAATAATCAAATATAAAGTACCTTCGATAACTTTCCAAGAATGTGTAGTAAACATTACTGAACAACCCTCACTACCCAATCACCCCACTGAAACCAAATTCTATCTCAACATAGGCACGTGTCTGACATCCTTAAGTATCCATGTGTTCTCATTCTAAATTTTAACTTTAACACAACCTTTCCTTACTATCTCACATGGATCATCATCACCAAGATAAACATGTCCTAAATTCTCTTGAACATAATCAATAAAATAATGCCTATGTGAGGTGGCATGAAAAGAAGCCCCTAAATCTAATACTCAAGACTCAAAAAAACTATCCATAGAAAAATTAAGGCATCTTGACATAATTTACCTTATGTCACATTTACCTCATTCATTTCCTCCTTATTGGAATTCTTATCCCAAAGTGACCAATAATATTTTTTTGAGTGTCCACTCTTCCCACAATGCCAGCATATCATCTTGGATCTAGATTTAGATTTAGATCTACCCTTTGACTTTCTATGGTTGTATTTGCTCTTGTATTTTTTCCTCCCTTTAGTATCAATAGATAAATAATTACTTGAAGATGATTCACTAGTATTTTTCTTTCACATTTTCTCACTAAGAATCATACCTACAACATCTTCAAAATTTAAGCTTTCCCTAGTAGGAATTGCATTACTCACAGCCATAACCAAATTATCTCAACTATCAAGAAAAGAACATAAAATTAGCAAATCTCTAACTTAATCATCAAGCTTAATTCTAACAAAAGTGAGAATACTTAAAATTGTATTAAAATCATTTAGATTATTATAAATTAAACCATTCTCAGACATTTTCATGTTAAATAATTTTTTTATAAGAAAAATTTTAATAAAAATAAAGGGTTTCTCATACAACTTTCCAAGTTTATCTATGAGATCTTTTATAGTTTTCTCATCAAAAAAGTTAAATGCAATAAAAAATGCAAGGCATAATCGTATGGCTTCTAATACCTTCCTATCAAGCAATGACCAATATGTATCAGTCATATTTACAAGTTGTTATCATTTCCCCTCCAAGGGGAGATGAAGCTCCTTCTGATACAAGTAATCTTCCATTTGCATTTTTCACAAACCAAAATTATTACCATCAATTTTCTTAACCCTATATTTTATCTCTTCTCCCATAACTCCCACTCAAGCTAATAACCCTTCCTATGATTTACAACCAAACCTCTGATACTAATTGTTAAAAATTAAAAGAATTTAAACCAGATCTAAATCATAATAAAATCACATAACCAAATTTTAAATATGAAATCAGATTTAATTATGAACTAACAGGCATCATGAAAATAATTTCCTAAATCATAGTTAGATGAAAGCATAAATGAAGATAATAAAATAGAAATAAAAATATAACATATATCTACTGTCGTTAACCCAATGTGGGCTACATCCACCAAGAAAGTCCTCAATAAAATCTATAAATAAAATAAGATTACAAAGACCTCTCACAGAGATAGAATATCTCTTCCTAAAAATATTGTACATATGTTATGCTGCACTTTCACCTATACCTTCATAATACTATATCTCACAAGTTTATATATCACACCTTAAAAATAAACACCTACATTTTATAAAATATCTACACTTTGACTCTGTCTCTCAAAATCCACACTCTACAAATAAACACGTCAACCTATAAAAGTCACATCACACCTGTATATATATATATATAGAAAATGAAATAAAATCCACCAAATAAGAATAATTTCACAATGCTTATCCAATATAAGAATTATTCACCATGTGAAAACTCTCCTCTACCTAAGTAAGCTCATCCATAAGCCCACCTAAGGAGGAACTCACCGTGTTTATCTCTTCTCTTCCAAAAAGCACATTTTCTAAAGACATGTGATCACAATCAACTCTTTGAAACAACAAATTCATTACCTTTTCCAATAAATAACTAACTCCTTAAGATCAAGGAAGTCAACATGGAAAATGGGCATCTAACAACTAACTCCATAAAACATCGAATACATAAAAATTATAAATACAAGGAATATTCCACTCACATGTGGAACAAGGTTCCATAAAAGGTGGAATGGGGTAAAATGTGCTCCCCATAATTGTGGAGCTCTCTAGTCCCTAAAAATATATCATCATGGTTATGTGATAGCCCCAAATGGCTCCACACTCAACATCTAATTGGGATCCAAATGTATGCCTAGTGATGGATTAGAGGAACCTAGATTAGAGGCATTTTTAAGAATACAAGCAATATCAACATCGATGAGGGATGATGTTTTTGATGAGGAATCTAATTTAGATCTTGGCATTAGACATGACCATGATGATGATAAGACTTATGTTGGCTCTGATGTACAAGATAAAAACTTTCTAGTAAAAGAGTGATTTTCCATGATTGACCTCTCAACATGGGGTTTTTAGTGTGATGGGTGAGGAGAAGATGGGAGAGGGATGATGGATTTTATTAAGAGAGGTCCATAATAGGATTCATGGGAGATGGGGGGACTAGGCTCATCTTTTATGGATGGATCATGGAAGATGGGTGTGGTGTCTTGATCATGATCGAGAATGGATTCTTGGTATTCCTCTTCTTATGTACCCAGGGATGAAGACTCATCTAGATCATCCTCAATTATTATGTCACCAAAGTTGATGAGGTCTTGGACAAAGTCTTGGAAAGGATGACATAAATTAATGGTAGGCCCCTAAGTTTGGTGATATATTAAGTATTGATTATCTATATACCATAAGGGCTTAGTCTTAGTGGGATCAATAAATTGGATAGGTAGATAGACCATCATTTTGGTGATGACTAGTTGTTTAAAAAGGAATTCCAAGGAGATAAGAAGGGGATTATAATAACCTACTTCTCTTTATGAATTAGATGAGGAAGCATTGGATTTATGTTTAGATGATTATTGACATGAGGGGGTGGAGGGAGTCAAAGTGGCTAAGGTTGGATTCCCTTTGCTAGTATGTGAATGTGTAAATGATGGTTTATGTCTATCAGATGGAGGATTGCTACATGAATCACATGAAGGGGCTTAAATAGGAGGTGAAATGAGTTGAAAGGGATCAACACCTTTAGGTATTATAACACCCATGATAAGAAACTTTAAGAGGATCTCATCCTTATAAGAAACTATATATTGGTCTATGAACGTGGGGTCTAACTCCATGGGGGATGGATGATAAGATATGGATGATGGGAGGGAGGCTAAGGATTACGTTTGTTTCCTTGAACAAAAGTGGGTCTAATGACTGAGCTAGTATGATAGGTGATGATGATGATGAGGTGGACTAAATGTGATTAGGATGATATAATACTAAGGTCAAATTTTAGATGGATAGTTTAATAGGTGATAATGTCTTATAAACAATGCCTAGTTATCAAGCTAGCAAAAGGATTGAAGATTTGATGGGTGCCTCAATTTAAACTAGCAAGAGGATGATATGATGGGTGATAGTTATGAGTAGGCAAGGATGATAGAGACTAGATTGATGATGGGTTTACTAGATTAAAATTTGATAAAGTGATAAGATTCTAGAAAAACATTGACTAGAGATCTAACCAATGAGATGATTGATAGTGGATTAGGATGATAGGATGATGTGGATAAGAAGACTGGCTCAAAACCTTAAATCAATTTTTCTCAAGATAGGATGGGATATGTTTATGTGATGAAAGTGATTAGGATAATGTACAATAAGTATAATGATGAGTAATGATGAAGGGGTAATGATGGGATGGGTTTGAGGATGATAAAGGGTAATGTAAATGAGATGGGAATGGTTGAGACCCTAAAGAGCCAATAAGATGAGGATGAGATTAGACTAGATGGGTGATGAGGATAAGGTTAAGATAAAGGATTGATGATGGACTTAGGATAAGTTGTGGAGGATGAAACAAGGTGTGATTAGGATATGTAGGTAATGGGGATATGATTAATGATGGATGGTTCTAGTGATAGAATGTGACTAAAAGGGTGTACAAGAGAATAAATATATGTAAAAGAGCTTAAGATAAGGATATACAAGGGGATAGAAGGAATGAGACAAGATGTTATAGGGATGATTAGGATTATGTAGGATAAGACATGAATGATGAAGTGTGACTAGGATATGTGATAAGTGGGATATGACTAATGATAGGTGGATGTAGTGAGACTAGATAGAAATTAAGACAAGAGGGTGATAGGAAATAACATGGGATGTGTGAAAGGATGTAGAAAAGGATAATATGTACAAGGAGCTATTGGTAAGGATATACAATATAAAGATATATGTATGAGAGGATGATGAGATAAAGATGTACAAGATGATTAGGTAAGGATATACAAGATAAAATTATATGTGCAAAAGACCTAGATAGGTGTATATGTTTGGGTAAAAGGCTGACTCATCTTACAAAAAACACTAGTTTAGCATGACACACACCCAAAAAAAAGACTATAAAACCTATGATTAGTAAATTTAATGGTGTGTAACTTGATGCTCACAACATCAAATGGATTTACAGGTGAGGTTGTAGGCTAGTGACTCATTATAGAATTTACCAAACCCTCTCAACCCTATTTACACACAATGGTTACTTAGGAGTTGATACTAATTCCAATAGTGAATCACCTATTACGACTGATGGATCTTATGCTAGTTTTACACAAAGCTTTTAGGTGTGTCCCTTATATACATGGAGGTATAGTGGGGCCCAAGTCTGTATAGGGTGTTGTCTAATACTTGATTCAGAGACTTCACTCTTCTCCTTCATGGATAACCTATATAGAGTTAATCGCTTAGTCTAATGATAATTGTACCTCATATTTATATAATTATAGAACATAAAGTTTGGATTAGTGTATGGTGGTGAAATCCATGATCACTATCCCCCTAAGACTATGTCAAGTATGTGGGTGTCAATTTCACATCATGTTACCCCTAGAAAATAAAAATAAAATCGTTTGTAAGTGGTTTTTTATCCCTTAAGAATCACCACAAAGATGCAAAGGAGAGAGAATATACTGATTGTAGCCCTTGAGATATAAATAGGTATCCAAAAAGATTAATTAACCAATTAATATTAAGTGTGATGTATCTACAAGATGAAAGACAAGAAGATATAATACAAAGAGATATATATAAGATAAGGTGATGAAAATGATTCAAAATGATTTGTAAAGTACCATAAGGAGTATTTGACAAGTAGCCTACAAGCACACAATTTGTAGTTTGACTTTGGTACTCTAAATGAAGGCAACCTAAAAGATAATTATTAGTAGTTTTGATTAACAATCATGAGGGGAAACCTACAAAACAAATGATATTAAACCAAAATATGACCTGCAAAAGAGGATGTTAGCTAATCAAAATTCACCCCCATAAAAAACAAGATGATAGTCTAATATACCTTAATAAAACACCCTAAAAAATAGTGATTTAGCTCTATAATTACTTTGAGGTAAGTGGGCCAAGACGTATGGGTTTGGGGTTAGCAACCCCTATCGGGATCAAGGGGAAATACCATCTATGGGGTCAAGGGATAGAGCCCCTTGCGGGTCTAGGGGTAGTGCCTCAGGTGCACTTCCTTTCATGGTATAGGGTGGGGTCAATAAGTAGAGACCCTGATGTCAAAGGTAATTTGGGCCTTGTGAGAGGCATAGAATGACTCAAAAATCATAAAAATTTGACTCTAAAAGTGTACTTAAAATGGATAAAATAAAATGCAAAATCTTAACTACACAATGCAAAATTACAACCAAAAGCTATAAAATTATTACTCTTATACAAAATCATAGATTTTAAGTCATAACTTTATGATGGTTAAATTAATCATGATAGTTAACCTATAAACCTATAATTATTAGACAAAATCATGACGTGACCAGACAAAATTGCTATTATCTATAATTTGAGATTTATGGTTTTGTTATAAATGATAAAACCTAAAATTTTAGATATTTGACACAGGAAGCTAGGTTATGATAGATTGTTTTAAAGGCCTAGAAATGCTTAATTATAGATTATTTTGATGTCAAGAGTGTTCATTTAGAGATTATTATGATGGATAAAAATTGATGTTTATGATGTATTAAAAATTAAATGGATAGAATCTAAGACTTTAAAAGATAATATTTCTAGTTAAACTCAATCTTAAATCTGCCTTATAGATCTCAAAAATGATAATAGAATGACAAAATTAAAAGGATTTGCAAATTTTCTACTAGGGTTACAATTCCACTACTTTACAAGACAAAGTCATGACTCTGAAAATGTTAAAAGTTATGATTTTATGACTGATAACGGCCAAAGATCAAACTACTAGTTAAAGTGATACAATAATTAGAATCATAATGCAATCGCTGAATAAACATTCAAACTAGTATTAAAAAATTATAAAGTTAAATGCTCTACATCATGATTAAATGAAATAAAAGATAAAGATAATTGGGATTACCTTGACTCAAATTTTTGACATGGATGCTTGATCATGAACTCCTAAGATTGTTAACTAGTTTGATGTGGATTTGTTATGAAGTTTGGAGATCACCTTCCATGGAGAAGAGGAGTTGTTTAAATAGATTTTGGAGGGAGGGGTCAATGGTAGATATTCAAACTTGGTTTTGGGAAGATCAAGGGTTGAAGATTATCTAAAGAATTTAAAATTCTTTGGAAGCCTATAGATTTAGAAGCTTCTAGAGAGGAGGGATGAGAATAGAGAGTTCTAGAATCCTCTTAGGGGTTAATGATGATTAGATAAGGGATTAGATAGGGATTAGTTAGGGACTAGGGGTGTAGGATAGCCTAGGAATAGGTTAGTAAGTGGGGCATTGAAAATTTAAAATTATCAAATAATAGATAAATAGGATTAGATTAGGATAATAGAGATTTAGAATAGATTAATTGATTGGTGGGGTAAGATAAAATTAGAGAATAAATAATAATAGAAGGGAGACATTAGATAGATGATTAGAAAAAGGAGATACATTAGAATAAATGAGATTAGTAGAATTAGTGTCGACTAATATAAATATTAGTGACAAGTAATGAAGTGAGTAGATTTAGATGTATATAATCAGCATAGTAAAGAAAAATAATAATGATTTTTCCAAAAGTAGTTATAATCATTAGTAGAATGAAAAGTGCTCCACTCAGGGGGATAGAGATAATGATTTGCGTAAAGACAGTTATAATCATTAACATAATGAAAACATTGTTAAAATATTTAATGTCGAAGTGATGAAATTATAAGACCCTTAGTATATTTTAAGTAATTAAATAATAATAATTTATTATTTATTAAAAAAAGTTAAAAACCTCGTATAAATAAATAATAAAATATAAATTATTTATTACTTATCGCTAAAAATAAAATATACTTATTTATTATTATCATTAATTTAAAATGTTCTCAGGATGGTTAGACCTACTATTTATAACGGTCACGTCCCTTCACATTTCATTATAAATAAGGTTTTACCCTTATTGTGATTTTGTGTGAAAATAATATATTATAAATCATGAATTATGCAAGAACAAAGAGTTTTGTGAAGGCTATTAAAGAAGTGAGGAGGAGTTTTTATATTAAGGTGATTTGGTTTCTCAAATATATGAATATCACATTGGTGAATTTTTTACCTCTTTGAAGTTTTCTCATGATAATTTTGATGTACTGGTTCATTGATCTGTATGCCTTTTTCATTATACTTTGCTTATTAAAATTCACTCTAGATCCTATCATGTGGATGCACATTGCTTTATAGATTCTATCATGGTTTTAGAGCCTGGTGAGTGGATTAAATTGACAAGAATATTGCATTGAGTTAAAATAATTAAGATTTTATTCAATTTCAAATATTTTTTTAATTTTCAAGTACGATTTGACCTACATTAGTAAGGAATAAAAATAAAATAAAATTTATTGATCAATTTGGAGCCCTGCTTCAACCTTGTATGCATTAAATCTTCATTCAAAATCATGTAGATCCTTGTTAAAGCAAACAAGAGAGTCAATTAAAATATGTAAATCAACCTCTAATCTCCATGTGGTACTTTGAAACTAAAAAAAATCAAAATATTTATTTTAATTTGCTTTTACAACTCCATTTTTCAATTTAAAGGATCAAAGATCTTGTTTTTTGGCATTTTAATCCTCCTGTTGAGCCTGTAGAAAATTCAAATCAATTTTTTTGGAAGATATCATCTACTTGGGATGCCATTTTATGGTCTATACAGCAATACAAATCTAAAAATTTAATTTTTAAGAAGCAAAATCAGATTTTGAAGCTTTTAGATGCTTCATTGCAATGATTGAGATAGATTTACAAAATTTTCAATTGTTTGGTGGCCTATTCAATTTACTATAAGATTTATCTCCTTCACTTGGATGCCATAACCAACTACAAGTATGTATTTTTATTATATAGTTTTTAAAAATATTTAAAAAATAATTTATTTTTTAATTCAATTTTTTTTATGAAAGCCACCCGTGGGTACCACTTTGGATATAGTCAATTACCAAAAAGTTAAAACTAGTAATATTTATTTACTATTTTTTTATATTCATAGTAAGTATTTTTTCATATTTTTTTATTATTAAAAAAATTAGAAAAAATAATATTTAAATATATATTAGTGCATGTAAATTTTTAAGAAAGCTTGTAAAAAAATTGGTGGTTGTAATTTTGTTATAAACTTGTAAGTGGGATGGCCCAGTGTTCAAAACCTTCTAAAAAAAATTATTTTAATCAAATTTGACTTGGTCAAGTTAATTTTTTAAATTTAATTATTTTTAAAATCCATTTTTTGATTTGTGTGTCAACTTTTCATGCATCTAAAATCTTACTTGACCTCTTAAACTTATTTTGACTTTCAACCTAGTGAATATTTTGATAAACATATTCATGTAGCCAATCGATATCTAGATTTTGGTACCTCCCAGACATATCTACATAATCTATTTTATGTTTTGAAACTTTTTACTATTAATTATATAATTTTTTAATAATAGTGTTTAAGTGGTCATTTTGAGTGTGATTTTTTCTGACACTTAGATTAGTGCAACTTTAATTTAAATTTTTATATTATTTGGCATCTAAATTATGTAATTGAGTATAGTTGTATGTGCAATTCATTTTATTTAAAAAATATTTGAAATAGTTTTTTTTTAAGTATTTATTTATTATCTTGTTTAAAGGGAAGTTATGGCTTTGTCTCATTTTTATTTATATAAATCTCAAATGCTTAATAAAAATAACTATAATATATGAAAAATTCATGTTAAAATTAAATTTTTAGCCTGCAAGTTGTAAAATATTATCGTTGGACTGAAAAATTCTCTTCTTGATGACATGTGACCCATGAACTTACCAATACAAATCAATAAAAATCACAATAAGCTATGTCTATTATTTTATGTGGTATTAAAGATGATTTTTTTCTCCATATTGATAATGAGGTGTCTCATAGAAATGCTTGAAAACTCCTTAAATTCATGTAGGAGGGCACTCATCTCTCAAATATTATTGAGTAAATCTTTGAATTGGTAACTACATCTATGAACAGTGATGAGATAGTTATGAATTTTTTTTCTAAAATTAAAAATATTAAAGATCAATTAGATAGATGTAATTGTAATTTGATTCAAGATTAATTATTTTATTTTATTATTCAGTTAAAAATTCATAAAAAGTTTAGAAATTTTATTTCAATTTTGAATTCTAAGTATCAAATTGAGCAAGATGTCTCTAACATTACCACCTTATCTTCTCTCCTGATTAAAAAAGAGCAAGTTATGATAAATTTTGATTCTAAAAAAAATGTCACTTAGACACTTCTCATATTAAATAATATTTTTGATAACACTAAAAACCATAAATCTAACCCTAATTCTTCTAAAGACAAATATAAGAATAAAAAAATTAATAATAAGAATTATCCACCTAAGTTTAATGAAAATTACAATTTATATGATAAATTTGATCATAGGAGAGAAACTTGTTATAAAAATAAGGATATAAATAACAATCAAACTTTTAAAAATAACAAAAAATATAATCTAATCAAAAGAATCAAAAAAATCAAAATCTTAATCAGAATAATAATCATAATTTAAGTATTATTACTTTATATTCTTGTTTATTTACTTCAAATGAAAATGAGTAGATTTTAGATAAGGGTGCATCGCATCATATGCTTTCTTATCTAATATTTTATGTGATTTTAGAGATATCTCTAAAATAATTTACTGAAGAGATAATTCTTTTTCAGAAACAACTGAACAAAAAATAATAATGTTTTTAAATGTTATTATAAATGATATTTTTTTATGTAGCTAAGCTTTAAAAAAAAATTATCTTATTCTCAACTTACAAATGATAATTTCATTGTAACATTACTTAAAGATAGGTGGTCCATTATAAATTAATCTAGTTCTTTGATTTTTCAAGGTGTTAAAAAAATAGTTTATATATCTTTTCTCCTTCTTCTACATGTTTTCTTTTATTGCATAGTAACAATGAATCTCAATTATGACATACAAGATTAAGACATGTTAATTTTAGAATTTTATATGATGTGTTTGTAAATAATTTTTTTTGTTGGACTTCCTTCCATTCTCTCTCATCATGAAACTTGTGAGAGTTGCTTATGTGATAGTAACATACTAACATTTTTCATAAAAATCATGATGTAAATTTCTCACTTCATTTAGAATTAATTCAAAGTGATGTTTTAAGACCTCTTGAAATTGTATCTATTAATGATTCTTTATATATTGTTAATTTTGTTGATGATTATACTAGAATTATCTAATTTTTTAATTAAAAAAATCTAATGTATTGTTTAAATTCAAAGAATTTAAAGTTAGTGTTGAAAATGTATCTATTTTTTCTATTAAGAAATTAAAAATTAATAATGATGGTAAATATGTCAATAAAGAGTTTGATTAGTTTTATATTTGTTGAGGTATTCAAGGAGAACTAACAACCCCCTATTTTTCTCATCAAAATAGTATTGCTGAAATAAAAAACCACATCATCATAGAAATGGCTAGAATAATATTGAAATATATAAATATTTCTAAGTTTTTATAGATCAAAGTCATGAATATTATTGTACATATTTTAAATAGAGTTCCTACCAAATCTTTGCATCTTTCTATGCCTTTAAAAATTTGTATTAAAAAGAAACTTAGTGTGACTCATCTCAAGATCTTTGGTAGTCTTACTTCTATATTTATTTCTAAAGTTAAAAGAAAGAAGCTCGATCTCACTTCTTATTCTTACATTTTTGTAATTTATGGAGGTAAGACAAAAGTTTTAAGAGTGTATGATCATTCTAAACGTCAGATCATTGAGAATAAGAATGTTTTTTTTTTTAAAAAAAATCTTTGTGAGCCTTCTATTTAAATTTTTTAATATTATTATGTTGATGACCCTGACTCTCATGTTTTTTAATGATGAAATAGATGCCCTTAAGAAAGTTGATCTAGTTTTGGATATCTTAGAGTCTGAAAAATCTCTTGAGTTTCATATTCAATCTAAAAGACTTAAGTGGATGGAATTTTTATTTCAATCTTCTAATTTTGATAACCTTAATAAATTAATTAGAAGTCAATATTCTTATCATACATTAATGACTATGTATGAATGTAAACCTCAATCATTTGAAGAAGCCACTCAAGATGATAGATGAAATGTTGTTATGTAAGTTGAATATAATACTTTAATTAAAAATCAGACTTAGGATCTTATCTCTCCTCCACTTAAAAGACATATTATCATTTGTAGGTGGATTTATAAGATTAAATATATTTCAATTGGTAAAATTGATAAATTTAAAGCTAGATTAGTTGCTCATGGGTTTAATCAAAAATCTAAGATTCACTATGTTAAAACCTTTGCTTTTGTAGCAAAAATAAGTACTATTAAATTTCTTATTTCTCTTGCAACTCAAAATAATTGAGTTATCCACTAAATGGATGTAAATAATATATTTTTAAATGGTTATTTAGAAGAATAAATCTATATGACTCAGCTTAAAGGTTTTACTGACCCTAACAAAAAACATTATGTATACAAATTAACAAAAAAAATTGTATGATTTAAAACAAGCTCCTTGAACTTGGTATAAAATTACTTTTTTTTTAAAAGAATTAAATTTTTATAATTATTATTCAAATAATAATCTCTTTGTTAAAATTGAAAATGGTTATTTTATTCTAATTATATTATATATTGATGATTTATTGATTATTGATAATTTATTTAATTTAATTCATAAATATAAATATAAAATAAGTCAAATATTTGATATGGTTGATTTATACATTATGTATTATTTTTTAAGAATGGCTATATTTCAAGGTAAATATTCTATTATTATATCATAATCTCAGTATGTTTATAACCTTTTTATTAAGTTTAACATGCTTGATTGTAAATCTTCTTCTACTCTTATTGAAGTTGATGTTAAACTTAATCCAAAACTTGTATGTGAAAAAACTAACCTTATTTTTTATATATAACTTGTTGGTAGTTTAGTTTATCTAATCATTACTAGGTCAGCTATTTCATATGTTATTAATATTACTTCTAAATTTATGTAAGATCTATATTTTGATCATTATAAATTAGCTAAACAAATTCTTTATTATATCAAAAAATAATTAATTTTGGTTTATTTTATTCTTCTATTAATAATGCTAAATTAAATAGTTATTGTGATGTTGATCATGTTAGTGATATTATAGATTATGTGATCATAAGAATCTAAGAATGGAGGTTAGTATAGTGTTAGTTCAAGCAAAAAAACTTAAATAAAATAAACTAAAACTTACACTCCTAGCTTAGAACTTGAGAAAGATTTAGTAACAAAACCAAATGAAATCACAACTAAAATATAAAAGACACCAAATCCTTTACCTTCTTTGGGAGTTTCAAATGCTTCATTGAGTGGCTTGTTCAACTTGTGCATCAAGTCTTTGGAAAATGAATATTATTGGCTCTTCTCCTTGACACCATATGTCTTTGATGTGGCTTGATGTTGCTTGTGATTGTTTGGCTCAATATTTTTTGGCATTATAACACTATTGATATGAGTCTCATGCAACAAATATTGCATAATAAGATTACAATATCCAAACTTAAAAATGAAGAGGTATGGCCTTGTATTTATATATAATTGATTTAAATCTCACTCAAGGTGAGTTAGGATTGAGTTAAGGATTGGAATGAGTTCAAACCTAATCTAGGTAAGTCAAATGTAATCCCAGTCGAGTTAATAGTTATCAAATAATTATGATTTACAATGAATAGGCATGGATTTTAAAATGAAATATTTTAGGACATTTTTAAATATCTTGACAACTCATAAAGATAATGATGAAAGGCTAAGATATTTTAAATTTTTGAATTTTATTTTTTAGTTACTCATTTATTTCAAATGGATAATTCAACTAAGTATTTAATCTAGTTTAATTTATTAATTAATTCTGATTAGATTTTTATTTCTTTCATTATTTTATTTAAATGTTTATGTGCTCTAATTAATAGGTCCATAGGTCAAATTGACTATTGTTATGTTTCAAGGTGATTAAGGATGAATTTATGAGAGGTTATGATTGCATATAGTAGGTTACCTCAATTAAAGATGTCTCAACATGATTCTAAGCTTTAATAAATGATGCACAAATAAATTTGAAGCATTTAATGATTCCTAAACTTAATTTACAATGGTTAGTATGAATTAATTTAAATTTTGGTTGAAAGTCATTTGTATCTAGTTTTACGTGTCTACAATTTACTCCTATTTGGGAAGGCATTGCAAGCTATATGCATAGTAACATATTCTCAAAGAGTGAAAAGGTCATGTATGCCTACAAATTCAATGGCAATATATTCACTATAAGTGTTCCCTCGAGGAAGTGATTGGTAAAGGGGTTTAGTGATTGGTCTCTTAAAAGAAGGAAATGAAGGAACCAAAAAGATAAAATAGGGTGGAAAAGATTTATGTTTTCATAGACATTATAATCAGTGGCATATGAAGCTACCCCAGATGGGTAGACAAATAGGATGATTTTCTCATAGGTGGTTATAATCATCGATATAAATGGGACAAAAAAAGATAATAATTTGTCCAAAAATAGTTATAATTATTGAAAAGGGTTTAAGGTAACAAGAGAATGATTTGATCAAAGACAGTTATAATCATCAAAATAAAAATAGTGATTTTTTCATAAACAGTTATAATTATTGATAGGATAAAAACTTGTCCCAATTGGAAGGATACAAATAATGGTTTGTCCAAAGGCAATTATAAGTATTATCATAATAAAAATATGTCTCAAATTGGGTAGAATAAATATAATGATTTTTCCAAAGGTGATTATAAGCATTAACTTTCAAATAGATGGAAACACAATAATTTGCCCAAAGGCAGTTAGAATCATTGGCAACGCAAGTGGGATGGTATAAAATGATTTGCCCATAAGTGGTTATAAGCATTGTACCCCAATTATGGAAAAATGGAATAGAGGAGAAAGATGAATTTGTGCAACTGTCTAGTAGGGAGATGCATGTCTTAACTAGTAATTAGAAAAATTCTTTCAGGATTTAATTACTTTCTATGTGGGATATGATTTGGGGTAGATCAAAAAAATTTAGGTGCCAAGGAGATATATCATGGTCGTATTACTTTGTATACTTCTTGAGCTAAGTTTTATTTTAGCATGTGACATTATGCATCATGATATAAAATACCATGAGAACATAGCCAAAATGTGCATAAGGACTAACATATAATCCAATACTCAATTGAAAATAATACACCAATGATAAAAACTATGATAACAATGTCTATGTATGAATTATTAGAGGTACAATCATTGAAAGGAGGGTGAATCAGTGATGTCAGATATTTTAATCTTCTATTTAGATTATTTCAAACTCTTAATCAAACAACACATATCAATTTGATCAAGCAACATAAACAAGAGAGATCATACATTCAAAGCATACACCAGCTCAAACATATAACACACAATTCCTATGAGAAACCCTCATGGAGAATAAAACCCATTCTCAAGCCTAAAAACACATATACTACTTTTCCTATAATATGATAACAAATAAGAGACCCTTTTAGTGAAGCACCCAATTCACATAAAACACCTACTGCTAAGTATGAACAAACACCCACTGGCTCTAGATATTGAGCACCCACACAACACTTATAAAATAAATAGCTCCAAAAATTTGATTTCACTTCAATCTGATAGAGACACAATGTATGATACCTCTCTTATACCCTTAACACTTTCTCAACCTTGCTCACACAATAAATGCATCCGAAGCACCCTTTTGGATTAACCTAAGCTTCTTCACTTAACCTTAGCCATAAACATGAATCAACTATATAATCATAATAGAGACATGACAAAAAGGTCATATACACAGTCATCACTCTTACCTGCCTCTAAATTCATCCACCAAGCTCACACAACATGCTTCTTTATGTTTGTTCAACAACTCTAAGTATCCAAAATAGCCTTTTGGATCAACCTAGACTTCTTCACTCATTCTCAATCTATTCTATACTTCAATCTATCCACTGATCACCCTCTTTTAGATCTCTTTCTCTTTTATCCCCTACTTTCTCAACACATGCACATCTAAATCTATCCAAGTCTAGAAACCATCACCTTTGGTGTCACCTTTTATACTATCTTCATGAATATCATGCTCTTGATTAGACATAATTATTATCTTAACCTTTAAGACATATATTTAGCTAAATTATATCTTCACATGTCATCCATAGCATCCATGGGTCATAATTAAGCAGTTTTGCCTTTTAATTAGGCCTCATTAGCCCTTATAGGTCTCATGGAGACCCATCCATCTCTTTGACACTTCTCCAATAAAATTAAGAACAAAAGAACACTTTCACATACATATACCAATGTCACATAACTTATAGGTCCTCCTTAAGTGATAACATCCATCACAACACCCTTTTGACACAACATAATTAGCCCAAACATCATTTTGTACATACAATCACCAAGAATGAACACATAGTCAAATTTTAATCCTTTGATCATATCTAATATGGATTGATCAAACATTCATAATCCATATAGATAGTTCTCATGAATATAAAACATGATCCAAAACTTATTTCATCTTAAAACATCGAAATACCATCAAGAACAACTCACTACCCTTCCCAAGTTACTTGCAGATCATGAACACATACATAGTAAAATTTAGAGCTAAATAACTTTGAATTTACAAAAATTCAAACCTTAAAATAAATATTGATAGATTTTTTATAGAGTCCTCTACAACTTTGATTTTTACACCATGGTCAAAGTTTGTATATATCAAAAGTTACAGCATAAAAACTATAGACTGGTCTTCCCTCACAAATTTGAATATTTAAATTCCAATGATCAATGAGAAATTATTAAACTTAAAATAAGTTGACCTCATTTCGTGCACCCTTTTAAATTTAACCAAATACGCATAGTTGATCTCCTTAGATTAACCAGGTATTTATCTTAAAATGTTCATGATTAGATCTTGATCATAACTCCCATGATTATGACACTTGGCACTCTCACATACCTTTTGAACACTTTATTGTTAGTCTATACGCTTGTGACACTTGGCATTCTTGCATGTTTTGTTGACTCTTTGACTTGTCTTACATCATTGATCTTTAATTAGATTAGTGATTTTATGACACTTGTTACCAGCGCATGCAAAATTTGATATGTTGACTTCATATGTACCATTGATCCTAATATGTATGATTAAGTACTCTCCATTAGATACTCTAAACCAATGACCTTAGACTTCAACATGATTAAACTTGACAGTCTCTGGCCCATCACAGTTTGCTATAGCAACTTTGAAGCTTTATAACTAATTCATACATATCTTCATGATGTAAAGTGATGGTCTATCTTCTCTTAAGCTAGAATATGCATTTTTCTCATTCCAAATGCTCACAAAACAAACTAGATATTTTTTAAGACATCTATGAATGCCTCACAACCTCTTCTTTATCCTTATAGACTTGCACAAGTGTCATATCTCTCCAAGCTATCCATCTAATTACTTTGTCATTAATGCATTATTACCATATGCTCTTTTTGACATCATTGACAATTTAAAACATCAACGACCATGCTCAAAAATCTCTCCTTTTGTCATTGATGGAAAAATAGCCTCAAAATATCTTCTTAATATTTGAACATCCTCATCAAACTTCATTATGATCATTCTCCCCCTTTGACATTAATGATAAAGGGCCTATCTTTTGATCCTAAGGACCTTGAGAACACTAAGAGGGACTCCCCTAGGTCATCTGTACTTAGGCACCCTTTGAACATCTTCAAATCATCTTGGTCTTTTGGAAAAAATGACCAAAAAGTCCACTTCTTCATACTAGCCTTGCTTAGAGCCCTTGTAGCCCTACTTGGACCTTGTACAACCCATAACTTTTGTGTATGAAATTTCATGGATTAAAATTTCATATCTAGCATATACTCATATTCCCCCTCAAACATGTCAAAAATTAACACTCAACTCTTCTTCTATAACATACTTCTTTCACAAACCTACTAGTCAATTAACCCTCTACTTGCACAAATCCTCTTTTATGGAACCAACCATACACTTAAAAAATACTATGAAATACTTTTTGAGCACCCATTTGACCATTTAAACTAATTAATCAAACTTAGACCTCAAACCATTAGGAAAACCATTTTTCTAACAAAGATTAAAACACTAGGTTTATAAGAGAAACATGGGTAACACACCATCTTACGGTCAAATCCAAAATTTGAAATTTTTACCATACTTGGAGGTCATCAATACACACTTCAAGACTAATTTTTGAGCTTAGACTCCTTTGGGAGCCCATACTTCTTATACCATGGTTTTTGACCTACATACCCTTTAACACAAATTGGGAAACCTGAGAGTAAACCAAAAATTCTCCAATTTCACATAAAAGATATTCAAAGATTGAAATCACCTGGAATACATCTGAATAAAGTCATCACACCTTTGTATGTCATTAAGACACCTTGACAACTTGCAATGACACTTGGATATCTCCATACCTAGCCTACAGACCTTACACACACATCTTCATTCCATGATAACATCTTGGAGCAGATTTATAAGACTTATTGCTCCCCCTTATACAAGCATATATTCAAATGATATGATTGTCTTAAAACATTAACCAAAGTTCAAATGGCATCCACAATTCTTCCTTTTGCTTTTCAAGTGTCTTTTTGAAGCTTAGATAGAGACACCTTAACTCACAGTGTCTTAAAACAACATGAAACTAGGATTTTCCCACAAATCCTCATAGTCCTTCTCCTCCTTGGTCATATTATACTTATATTTATTATATTTCATCTTAGGATTAAGAGAATAAAAATACTCATCCACTACAATATTCTCTTTCTCTTCCAAGCTTGATTTGACAATACATGGAGATAATAAGTATTTATGACATAACTTCTCAAATAAAGAAAGAGCCTCATCAATAGATATTGACAACTGATGTTCTTTGAATAAAACATGTTCAACAATAGTATGTTTTTCAATTTTATCTATACATACCTCAAAACTAGTCTCAACTATAACCTCAGTCTTCTCCTTGAGCTTGGTCTCTTCATTCTCAATAGGAGTAGACAATGGGTTCCCCTAATTATTTTAGACCTCTATAGCATTCTCCACTTCAAAAAATATACCACTTAGACCTGTAGACTCATTATGACTCATATTTTTCATCTTTGTATTCCATAAGTTATATTGTCTTCTTTCTTGCAGTCTAGGAGTCTGATTGAACTTATTTTGACTTGACAACCTTTACTTGCAAAACCTAGTAATATGACCAATCTTCTCACAGTTGTAGCAAACCATTCTTCTTGAGGGAAACTCAACTTACTTTACCTTATTTGGATAATATTTTGAAAAGTGTTCTCACACTATGAAATTTGAATCATTCAACCTTGCTTATATTATTTTATTGATAATTCCATTCATTCTCAGCAAGTTTTCTACACTCTCTAGCCCCATATGACCAAATTGATTACAAGTATAGTAATAACCATTTAGATTTATATACTTTATGGCATTTGGTTATCTAATCTAATTTTTCCTCATTCTACCAACACCTTCATTCCTTTATTGATGATTGATCTTCAAGATCTGATTGTCCTTATTCACATTGGCCTTTATCTTGTCTTGAATTATATTCTCTTGTTCTTCTTTGTAATCAAGTCCAGTTTTATCACTAGCGTGATTTTGCCTATTTAGAATGTTGTCTAGATCACTTGAGCTATTTACAGACATCACATATGACTTTATCTTACTAGATGTCTTTTCTAACTCAGCTTTCAATGACTCATTTTCAATTTCATATCTTTAGCACTCATCTTCTTTAGCTTTCAAGCTTCTGGATAGGATTTCCAATTGACAACTGAGATGCTTGACTATATCTTCATGCTCCTTGATGTCTTCATTTTTTATTTCCTCAAAAACATTGAATTTATCTTAATAGTCCTTGATTTGAGACTTCATATTCTTGGTCTTCTTCTTATCAATCTTCAAATCTTCAAGGGCATTCATCAAATTAATCTTGCAATCCTCCCTTTTTTCTTCAAACTTTGTATCACTCTAAGTAGACTCTTCTTGATATGAGAAACTTCCTTCTCTTCTCATGAAAAGAACTTCATCTTCAATAAGACTGTCATCTTCATTATCAAACTTAGAATCACTATCTTCACTCTCATCTGATGATATGTAATCTTTATTGGTGTAGAGACTTTTCTTGTTCTTTAAGGATTTCTTCTTGTTGTCATACTTTCTAAATTCTTTCTTCCCTTTATTAGACTTGAATATATAATTTTATTCATCTTGGTTTTTACCATGCTATTCATCATCATTCTTATTATGCTTATGATGGAACTTGTTATCAAAGTGTCTTACTTCTCCATAATGAAAATATTTGAAAGGTAGTTTACCCTTATACTTCCCTGGGCCTATTTTCAATTTTCTTGTAAACAGAACTATTAGTTCATCATCAGATAACTCATCATACTTGAATTCCATACCTTGAGTTTTATTTTTATTTGGCTTCATTTATGTCTTGAATGTTACTTCCTTTTTTGGTAATTTGTCATAATTGACTCTCATCTCATATGCAGTAAGGATGCCATGCAATTCATCTTTCTTCATTTGAATAAGATTATGACTTCCTTCTATAGTATACACTTTAGAATCAAACTTGAGGGAGAGATACCTAAATACATTTTGTACTATAGTATATTATTCAAGCTTCTCTCCAAGACTTCTGATAATGTTCATAATCTCATCAACTCATCTACAAAAAAGATGACACAGAATCTTCTTCCTTCATTTTTAGACTCTCAAATTATCTTCAATACATTTGCAACTTGGCCAAATTGACATTTGAATCCCCTTTATAGATGATATACAATTTATCTCATATCTCTTTTTCATATTTACAATGAATTACCTTGGTGTACTCAGTCTCTGAAAGTCCATATGTGATGGAATTCATTGCCTTGTAATTGTTCTCATGTTGCTTCTTATCAGCTGCACTAGTTAGAGGGGTTGGGGGGGATAAATATCCATCCACAATAGATTTCCAAATGTCAAATTCTATTGACATGATGTAAGTCTTCATCTTTGTATTCAAAAAAATATAATTGGATCCATTGAACATCAGTGATTTCTTTGTATAGAAACCCTACATCTATTGACTACCATATTGTACCTTGGATCACCTTCAAGTGATTAAACTTGCAATGAAGGTCATACTCTAATACTAATTTTTAGAGGTACAATTACTAAGAGGGAGGTGAATCAATGGTTCTAAATATTTTAATCTTCAATTTAGATCCTTTCAAACTCTTATTCAAACAAAATATATCAACTTAATCAAGCAACATAAATAATAGAGATCATACATTCAAATCATACACAAGATCAAATATATAACATATGATTCATTTTGAAAACCCTCATGGGGAATAAAATCCACTCTCAAGCCTACAAACGCATGGATTACTTATCTTATAAGATGATCACAAACAAGAGACCATTTTAGTGAAGCACCCACTTCACAAGGAGAACCCACTCCTAAGTATGAATAAACACCCACTCACTCTATATGTTGATCATCCACACAACACCTATGAAATAAAAATCTATATAAATTCAATTGCACTTCAATCTGATGGATACATAATGTATAATACCTTTTTTTCACCCTTCACACTTTCTTAACCTTTCTCATAAGAGTAATGCATCCAAATCACCCTTTTGGGTCACCCTAAGCTTCTTCACTCAACCTCAACCACAAACCTATAGAAAATTTGTAATCACAATAGAGACATGACAAAAAGGTCATACACATAGTCCTCACTCTGACCTGCCTCTCAATTCATCCACCAAGCTCACACAACATGCTTCTCTATGATTTACTCAACAACTCTAAGTATCCAAAATAGCCTTTTAGATCACCCTAGACTTATTTTCTCATTCTCAATATGTTTTTTACTTTATTCTATCCATTGAGCACCCTCTTTTGAATCTCTTTCCCTTCTCTCTCCTTCTCTCTCAACACATGCATATCTAAATATCTCCAAGTCTAGATACCATCACCTTTAGTTTCACTTTTTATAGTGTATTCATGAATATTATGCTCTTAGTCAGCCATAATTCTCATTTTAACCTTTTAAACATATGTATAGCTCAATTACATCTTCATAGGTTGGCCATAGCATCCATGGGTCATAATTAAGTAGCTATGCTTTTTAATTAGGCCTTATTAGCCCTTATAGGTCTCATAGAGACCCATCCATCTCTTTGACACTTCTCTAAGAAAATTAAGAACAAAATAACACTTTCACATATATAGACCGATGTTGCATAACCTATATGTCCTCTTTAAGTGACAACATCCATCACAACACCCTTTTGTTATAGCATAATTAGCCCAAACATAAGTTTGTACATATGATCACTAAGAATGAACACACAGTCAACTTCTAAGCCTATGATCATAAAAAATATAGATTAGTCAAACCTCCATAATCCACATAGATGGTCTTCATAAATTATAAAACATGATCCAACACTTTTCATCTTAAAACATCAAAATACCATCAAGAACAAGTCAATTACCCTTCTCAGGTTACTTGCAGAGTATGAACA
Organism: Torreya grandis; assembly: GCA_037957365.1. Classification (NCBI taxonomy): domain Eukaryota; kingdom Viridiplantae; phylum Streptophyta; class Pinopsida; order Cupressales; family Taxaceae; genus Torreya; species Torreya grandis. The sequence continues at coordinate 2,519,123 of JARHVA010000431.1, forward strand.
CATACATAATCAACTTTGAATATTAATAAATTTGACTATACAAATATTTATACCTTTAAATAAATATTTATAGATATACCTTGAAGTCCTATATAACTTTGATTTTTACATCATGGTCAATTTTTGCATATATCAAAAGTTATAGTACAAAAACTACAGACTGATCTTCAATCACAAATTTGAATATTTGAATTCCAACAGTCACTAAGCAACTATTAAACTTCAAACAAGTTGACCTCATCTCATGCAACCTTGTAAATTTGACCAAATACACACCATAAATCTCCTCAAATCATCTAGGTATTTATCTTACAATGTTCACCATTAGATCTTGATCAAAACTCCCATGATTATGACACTTGGCACCCTTGTGTGCCTTCTGAACACTTTGTTGTCAATCCATGCACTTGTGCCACTTATCAATCCCACATGATTTGTTGACACTTTTACTTGTCCTACATCATTGCTCTTCAGTCAAATTAGTAATCTTATGACACTAGTCACCAATGCGTATAACATTTGACATGTTGACTTCATACACACCATTAATCTCAATATGTACAATTAAGAACTCACCATTGTATCTTATAGACCAATGACCTTAGAATTCAATGTGATGAAACTTAATGGTCTCTATCCCATCATAGTCTATAATAAAAACTTTGAATATTTATAACTTGAGCTAGAAATCACTTCAAGACTCTAAATTTTTAGGGTAGCTTATTGGCACTGTAGACAACATCTTCATGTAAACCTTTGACTATTATTGACTTTCTTTATACCTAAATTAAATTCACAAACTTACTAGTTCATACATATCTACAATATGTGAAGTGATGATCTACTTTCTCTTAAGCTAGAATATGTATTTTGCTCATTCCACATGCTCAAAAAATAAACCAGATCTTTGTCAAGACATTTATGGATGCCTTACAACCTCTTCTTTGTCCTTATAGACCTACACAAGTTCCATATCTCTCCAAGATATCCATTTGATTACTTTATCATTAATGCATTAGTACCAAATGCTCTTTTTGACATCAATGATAATATAAGATATTAATGACCATGCTCACCATGAATATGGATGGATTCAAGAATAATTTGAAAGGAATCATCCAGTGAATGCACATAGACTGAATCAAGGCATAAAAAGAAATAAAAAAATAAGAAAACAAACAAACAAATAGAAATAAAAAATAAAAAACAAAAAAAGGTGAACAAAACACCATGAAACATACACAAACAATGGTAAATACAATGTTAACATAAATAGAGAACAAACATGACAATGAACATTGCCCCTAGACTATAGGATATAATGAAAAAAATAAATAACATGGGGGGAATAGTAGAAAAAGAAGGGGGTGTCTGAGCTATCTATATATGTATTAGGAAAGTGGATGCTACCTACATAGTTTTATGGATGTAACATCTAATAAAAAATTTAGGACAAATATAGTTCTCCCAAGATATGGGATAGAATAAAATGATGAGAAGAAACATATGATGGATATTATAGAGGAATATGGGAATGGAACTCACAAAATGGTTAGAGCATGAGATGTAAGGTCAATAAGGATGGGGAAACTAAAGAACAAGTGGTTGCTTTTGAATTAGATAGGGTTCCCAAAATCCCTAATGTAAAAAAATAGTTGATGTTTAGGATTTTATAGATTTTTTAAAATGTTTTTAGAATTTTCTAATCATCTCAACTCGATGGAGGATGATGAGATAATAAATAGTCGAAGATCACAAAATGATGAGAACATTCAAACTTGAATTGATCACAAAACAATGAGAGCATGGCAAAGGGTGACTGAGCTAATCTTAATGTAAATTGAGCGATGCCTACATAGTCCCAATATGGGAACTCAAGTCACTATAGTTCTATCTTATATTGGAGGAATCTGACTAAGTAGCATCATAATCTCAAAAAAAAAGTAAGCAAATGGCATAGTACAACATACGAATGGCAAGGTGGTACTTCAAGGCATGATAAACAATGTTGTTCCTAATTTTTCCATAATTAGTTATAATTATGAAACAATGGCATAGGTCAATAATATTAATTTGCCCATAAGTGGTTATAATTAGTAACATGATGGATAACACTTTGATTTTCCCAAAGGTAGTTATAGTCAATAGTAATGAATAGAATGAAACAAGGAATGAAGGATGAAATTACTAAAACCACTATCATACTACTCTAAAATATGACTTCTATCTAGAATACAAAATCAACTACTAAAACTTGATCTAAATCTTCTTGTTGAAAGCATTTGTAGAACCAATAGAATAGAACCAAGGTTAAAGGTATGGGTAGGTAGGGTGGAAATAATTTTATCGATATAAAAAGTATGGTAGAATAATATATGGCACATGATAGAATGGTATAGTACAAATAAGAATGTGGATATTATATTACAAAGGAAATAGACCTCATAAATAATACACCATGTCTCTCAAGTGAAGTAATGCTTAAAGTGTATAACATTAATCATCTCATCAAATTCATCCCTATCTATTATAGTGAATATGTATGCTTCAGCACCATAGTTGGCAACAATGATGTAAGGGCCTATCCACTTAGGTTTTAACTTGCCCTTGTGTTTCTTCTCGACCATGGAATTCTTTTAGTTTTCTTTAAGTACAAGATCACCAAGCTCAAATTCTTTATGTATGATCCACTAATTATAATGTCCATGGATTTAATTCTATTATACTTGAAGTTTGTTAACTGTGACCATGCATTTCTCATCAAGTAACTCCAGCTCTTGTAGGCAATCTACTCGATAAGATTCATCATCTAGGACATGCTTCAAATATATGCACAAAGAAGGTAACTCAACCTCAATGGAAATAATGGATTTAGTTCCATAAACAAGTGAATATGGAGTGGCTCCTATTGGACTATGGTAATTAGTACAGTATGCCCAAAGGGTGTGAAATATTTGGACGTGTTAATTGCAATCAGCATCATTAAAAATATTTTTAAGGATGTTGACAATGGTCTTGTTATATGATTTCATTTATCCATTACCTCGTGAGTAATAGGTAGTAGAAAAATGTTGAAAAAAATTGTACTCAATTTATAATGACTTGACATCCTTATTCTTGAAAGATCCACCATTATCAGATATAATGTCATATGGGATACCATAGCAATAAATGGGGTGGTTAAAGATGAATTTCAAAATTACTTTCCAATCACATAAGTGATGGGTATAGCTTCAACACACTTAGTAAAATATTTAGTGGTGATGAGGATATGTTTATGGCCATCAAATGAGGTTGGGTTTATCTTCCCAATGAGATTAATAGCCCATATAGCAAATGGCCATGATGTAAGCATTGGTTTCAGAGTCTTGGCTAGGACATGAATTAGATTGGCACGCCTTTGACATTTGTCACAGTTTTTCACATATGTAGTTTCATTTACATCCATCATTGACTAATAATACCTGATATGTAGGAGTTTCTTGAATATGATAGCCCCACATACTCCTTCATAAACCTCCCATAATGCTAATGTTGATTTTTCTAAAGTTAAACAATGAATGAAAGTTCCATCAAATCTATGATAATATAGGGTTGGTTTGAATAAGGTATAATGTGAAGCATGGTGGATAAAGGCATTGTATTGTTTATGAGATAGGTCTAGTGGAATTATTTGTTCATGGAGGTAGATATAAATATCTAAAAACCATATAGAGCTGGGACTAACAATATCATAGATCATTACAATGGTTGAAGGTTCATGAGTTGGTTCTAGCATATTTTCAATGAGGAGTTAGTATTCTTATATTTTGTCAGTATGATGAATCAAATATCCAACAATGGCCATGACATCTATTATTTTGTTATTGGCCCTTGGTATATGTTCAAATTGTACATCAATTTTTTTTTATTTGAGAATGTTGACCATGGCCTTGTATGGTACCAGCTTGTCATCTTTGGTTTGAAAATGGTCTGTAACTTGATTGATGATTAACTAAGAATCACCATAAACCTTAAAAATTTGAATATTCCATTATATTACCTGATGAAATTTTGTAATGAGTGATTTGTATTCAACCAAGTTTTAGTACAAGGAAATCTAATCCAGAATGATTTAGGGATAACATCTCTCTATGGTGTAATGAATAAAAGTCTTGCCCCCAATCCATGTGCTATGAATGATCCATCAAAATATAGCTTCCAAAGATTCTACTCAAAACGTGTTTCAATTATGGTCATAATGGATTCATCTCAGAATTGAAATGTTAGAGGTTTTGTATTTACAAGGGGTGCTTCAGTAAGTTGATCTATGAGTACGTATCCCTTGATGGCCTTCTAGTTGACATATTTTATCTCGAACTCACTCAAACGCATGATCCATTTGGCCATGTGACCTTGTAAATCTATTTTGTATAGTAGATGCTTGATCAGATATACTTGAGAGATAACCATAGTCTTGTCATTTAACATGTAATGTCATAGTTTTTTAGTTATAAAGACCATAACTAAATAGGTTTTTTCAATGGGCATAACATTGTGTTGATACACAACCAGTGTAAAACTTAAATAGTAAACAACATGTTCTTTTCCATTATCATCATGTTAAGTTATATGTTCCCTTAGGGCTTTATTTTTGGAAAATATATATAGTAAGTAAGAATGAATTTTTGGGCATAGGAGACAACAAAACAGGTGGATTTGGAATATAGTCCTTCAATTACTAAAAATATTTATGGTATTCTTCATCCCAATAAAATGTGACACCCTTATTCAACAAGTGTGTACATATATGGCATTTGTCATCCAACTAAGAAATGAAGCATCTGATGGATTAGATCTTGCCCTACAAACTATGAAACTGCTTCAAATGGATGGTAGTGGCATCTTGGTAATGGCTCATACTTTGGCTAGATAAACTTTAATGCCCCTATGATACACAATGAAGTGTTAAAGTGTGGAGCCTAAAATCTTCACAAGGAGCGGATTGCAGAGTTGCAGCAGTTACACAGTCACCGGCGTCGGTCAGGAGCGACCGACGTTGGTCAAGAGCAATTCAAGAGACGTCAGCGTCGACAGGAATCAGCCGACATCGGTCATAGGCAAGCAGGCAGAAACCGGCATCGGTTACCTGTGCATCTAGAAGCTATTTTCGTGGATAGAACCGAGTGTTTGCATGATGAGTTTAAGTCATAGTCTTAAGTCTGTCTCTATTATTAGTAAGACTATTTTTAGAGCCCTTGTTCAAGAGGCTTAACTTTTGGTTGTAAGTGCATGCTCAAGTTTCCTAATTCTATATGTAGGAAAGATCTTCTTAGCTTATTGTAGTGTATGTATGTTGAAAGAACAGTACAAAATTGTATAGGTGAATCATTCCATGTTGTTGGAGTTGATTGTACTTGAGAGAGAGAGCTCTTGAGGGAAAGAGATCTAGAGAGAGATCTGTACATCTGAGAGAGGTGTGGAAAAAAGAATTTTCTTCAATTGTATTCCTTCTGTAAAGAGTTTAATATAAGTTTTTAGGGTGGTTTCTTGTATCTCTTGTTCTTTGCTATTTATCATTCTAGTTACTTATCTATCTGATTTAATTTTGTGGTTTATTGCTTTCATAAGTGTAATCAAATTGTTGGTTGATCCCCATCAAGTGGTATTAGAGCCTTGGTTGTAGGTTCAAAGCTTGATATCCATTAAGTGGTATCAGAGCTCAGGTTCACTAACAAGTGGTTCAGATTTGTGTAGTGTGTATTGATTAAAGGTTACTCACAGGGGTTTCTGTAGGGATTTCTATTTGAGTGGGAGAAGCAATGGCAGAAGAAAGTAAACTGAGAATGGAGAAGTTTAATGGCAAGAATTATCAACATTGGAGAATGCAGATAGAGGATTATCTGTATCAGAAAGATCTATACTTACCATTAGGTGGGATTGCAAAGAAGTCCACAGACATGGATGATGAAGAATGGGAAGTTCTTGATAGAAAGGCTCTGGGGTCTATAATACTGAGTCTAGCATCTACTGTGATATCTAATTTATCACAAGCAAAGTCTACGGTAGAGTTGATGACTACTTTAGAAAATTTGTATGAAAAACCCTCAACTTCTAATAACGTATATCTTATGAAGCAGCTATTTAATTTGCGTATGCAGGAAGGTGAATCTGTATATAATCACCTGAATGATTTCCATGGAATTGTAAATCAATTAAGTTCAGTCAATATTGTGTTTGATGATGAAATTAAATCTCTTTTAATATTATGTTCTTTGCTTGAAAGCTGGCATAGCTTAGTAATGGTAGTTAGTAATATTGCATCTGCATCAAATATTTTAAAAGTAGAGGATGTTGTTAGTGTTATCTTGAATGAATAAATTCGCAGGAAAAGCATAGAGAAAACATCAAGGAACGCTTTAAGATTTGAGAGCAGGGAAAGGCAAAAAGAAAAGAGCAAGAAAGGGAGATCAAGATCTAAGTCTAAGGTGAGAGGTAGATCCAAATCCAGAAATGGCAGGAAGCCACAATGCTAGAATTGTAGAAAGATGGGACACATAAGCAGAGATTGCTGGTCAAAGCCTAAGGAGGACAATCATCACAAAGGAAAAGAAGAAGCAAAGGTTGCAGGTATTGCACAATATGCTTTAATATTCTCTTTGCATAATAATATAGAATCTTGGGTGTTAGATTCTGGTGCATCTTTTCATGCTACCCCTAATAGAGAATATTTTAGTGACTATATCCATGGAGATTTTGGAATAGTGTACTTAGGGGATGATGAGCCTTGTAAAATTATTGGCAAAGGTAAAGTGCAGCTGAAAATGCAAAATGGCAACACATGGGTGTTGAGATATGTTATGCATGTTCCTAGCTTGAAGAGGAATTTGATTTCTACAGGAAATTTAGGGGATGAGGGTTGTACAGTAACTCTCACAACTAAATCTTGGAAGGTGACCAAGGGTGCACTTGTTATGGCCAAAGGTAAGAGAGTAGGTACTCTCTATTTATGTAATTGTGTTACTAACAATTCTCTTTCTATATTATCTACTTCAGATGTGGATGCAAAATTGTGGCACTCAAGGCTTGGCCACATGAGTGAGAAGGAAATGTCCATTCTTAAGTCTAAAGGTAAGCTTTCAGATTTGAAAAGCATAGATTTGGATTTTTGTGAGCACTGTGTTTTTTGAAAAATAGAAGAGAGTGAGTTTTCTCAAGACTGGGTCAACAAAGAAGAAGCATAAGTTGCAGCTTGTTCACACAGACGTGTGGGGACCAGCTCAGGTAGCTTCTATTGGAGGATCACAGTACTATGTTTTGTTCATAAATGATGCTACAAGAAAGGTATGGATCTATTGTATTAAGAAGAAATCTGATGTATTTGAGACTTTTAAGATTTGGAAAGCTATGGTTGAGAATGAAACAGGCATAAGTTGAAGTGCCTGAGATTTGACAATGGTGGTGAGTTTTGCAGTTATAAGTTCAATTGGTATTGTTATATGCATGGGATCCACAGGCAAAGGATGGTTCTAAGGACACCTCAGCAAAATGGAATTACTGAAAGGATGAACAGAACAATCATGGAGCGTGCAAGGTGTATGAGATTGCATGCTGGTTTACCCTTAGAGTTTTGGGCAGAAGCCGTTGACACTACAGTGTACGTGATTAACAGAGGACCCTCTACAGCTTTGGATGGTGGAATTCCAGAAGAGGCATGGACAGGTAAAAAGGTAGATCTCTCTTTTCTCAAAATTTTTGGTTGTGAAGCCTTTGTGCACGTTGATAAGGAAAATAGAAAGAAGCTAGATGTTAAGTCTATGAGGTACACATTTATTGGCTATGGCTCAGATGATTTCGGTTTTAGATTTTGGAATCTAGGAACTAACAAGATAATTAGGAGCCATGATGTTGTTTTCAATGAAAAAGTGATGTATAGTGATTAGCTAAAGAAGATGAATCAATCTGGGCAGAGCAATGGAGAATTAGACAAGGTGACGGTCCAAAATGAGATCACAAGAAAAAGAAATAATCACTTGCAGGAAAACATAGAGACCGACGTCAGCAAGTCAGAAACTAGTGTCGGTAGAACAAAAACCGATGTCAGCCATACAGAGACCGACATCGGTAGGACAGACACCGATGTCGGTTAGACAGAACTGACATCGACCAGTAACAGGTCTGGAGGTGATCGAGGTTGGTCACTATCAGAGAATTTGGGTGGACAGTGTGTTGTGAATGAGTCTCAGACGCCCATCAGGAGGTCAGAAAGGGTAAGTAAGCCTCTAATTAGATATTCTCCTTCATTATTCTATTTATTGCTAACTGATGGTAGAGAACCTAAGAGTTTTAAAGAAGCATTACAGGTGGAGTCCAAGATCAGTGGGAGCATGGCATGGTTGAGGAGATGGAGTCCTTGAGAGAGAACCAAACATGGGATTTGGTTGAGTTGCCAGCTGGTAAGAGGACACTGAAGAACAGATGGACCTACAGATTGAAAGAAGGTGAGAATGGACAAATGAGATATAAGGCCAGGTTGGTAGTGAAAGGATTTGCACAAAAGCCAGGTATTGATTTTGGTGAGATTTTTTCTCTTTTTGTTAAAATGACTTCTATACGGGTTGTATTGTCTTTAGTTGCTATTTAGGATTTGCATCTTGAGCAGCTTGATGTTAAGATAGCGTTTCTTCATGGAGATTTGGATGAGAAAATATATATGGAATAGCCGAAAGGATTTGAGGTCAAAGTTAAGGAGAAGTTAGTGTGCAGATTGAAGAAAAGCTTGTATGGCCTCAAGCAAGCTCCTAAACAGTGGTATTTGAGATTTGATAGATTTATGACTGAGCATGGCTATAGTAGGTGTCAATCTAACCATTGTGTGTATTTTAAGAGATTGGATAATGGTAGATATATTATTCTATTGTTGTATGTAGATGATATGATGGTTATAGGATCACACATGCAGGATATCTCTGAGCTTAAGGTGAAATTAGCTCAAATATTTTCCATGAAGGATTTGGGAGCAGCAAAGAAAATCCTTGGCATGAGCATTAAGAGAGACAGGAAAAATTACAGGTTGATTTTGTCTTAAGAGGATTATGTGGACAAGGTGTTGAAACGGTTCAATATGCAGGATGCAAAACTGGTAAGCACACCTTTGGCTGGACATTTTAAGTTGAGTAAAGAACAATGTCCTAATTCATATGATGAGGTACAGTACATGAAGAAAGTTCCATATTCTTCTGTAGTAGGGAGTTTAATGTATGCAATGGTGTGTACTAGACCGGATATTGCCCAAGCAGTGAGAGTTGTAAGTATATGGCCAATCCAGGAAAGGAACATTGGAAATCAGTTCAGTGGATCCTTAGATATCTGAGAGGAACCAACAGTAGGCATTTGTGATATGGAGGTTCAGATACTTCTCTACATGGTTATGTAGATTTAGATATGGTAGGTGATTTGGATGGTAGGAGGAGCACCATAGGATATGTTTTCATTGTTGGTGGAACGGCGGTTAGCTGGATATCAAAGTTGCAGAAGGTTGTTGCCTTGTCAACTACAGAAGCAGAGTATATTGCAGTCACTGAGGCTAGCAAAGACATGATATAGATGACACAGTTCATGGAAGAGCTTGGAAAGGAGCAAGAGAGTTGCAGACTATACAGTGATAGTCAGAGTGCAATTCATTTGGCTAAGAATTTGGCCTTTCATTCAAGAACAAAGCATATACAACTTAGGTACCACTTCATAAAATAGGTATTGGAGGATGGTGAGTTGAAGCTAGAGAAGATCCATACAAATAAAAATCCTATGGATATGTTAACCAAGCCAGTTACAAAAGAGAAGTTGAATCTTCATTCAACTTTTGTTGGTCTTCATGATTGAGTTGAAGATGGAGGAGCTAGAAGATGTTGCTATATAGGTACTGGTGTAGTTGTTTATCTCTAAGTGGGAGATTGTTAAGGTGTGGAGCCTAAAAGCTTCACCAAGGAGTGGATTGCAGAGTTGCAGTAGTTACACAGTCACTGACGTCAGTCAGGAGCAACCGACATCAGTTAGGAGTAGTTCAAGAGATGCTGACATCGACAGGAATCGGTCAATGTCGGTCACAGGCAAGCAGGCAGGAACCGGCGTCGGTTACTTGTGCATCTAGAAAGCTATTTCCGTGGACAGAACTGAGTGTTTGCATGATGAGTTTAAGTCATAGTCTTAAGTCCGCGTCTCTATTATTAGTAAGACTATTTTTAGATCCCTTGTTTAAGAGGCTTAACTGTTGGTTGTAAGTGCATGCTCAAGTTTCCTAATTCTATATGTAAGAAAGATCTTCTTAGCTTATTGTATTGTATGTGAATGTTGAAAGAACAGTACAGAATTGTATAGGTGAATCATTCCAGGTTGTTAGAGTTGATTGTACTTGAGAGAGAGAGCTCTTGAGGGAAAGAGATCTAGAGAGAGATCTATACATCTGAGAGAGGTGTGGAAGAAAGAAGTTTCTTCAATTGTATTCCTTCTGTAAAGAGTTTAATACAAGTTTTTAGGGTGGTTTCTTGTATCTCTTGTTCTTTGCTATTTATCATTCTAGTTACTTATCTATCTGATTTAATTTCGTGGTTTATTGCTTTCATAAGTGTAATCAAATTGTTGGTTGATCCCCAACATGAAGCCTATAAATTTGATAGAAGTAACTCCAAAAAAACACTTCTTAGGATTGAGTCTGACCTTGTATTCATGCAGTATCTCAAATATTCTTTGTAATGTTTTTAGATGATCAAATCTAGTATTTAATTTACCCAATATGTCATCGATAAGGTATTCAACAATGTCATGCATCATATCATGAAATATGATGATCATGTCTCTTTGGTATGTGACCCCAGTGTTTTTGAGACCAAATAACATGACCTAATAATAAAATGTTCTCCATGGAGTGGTGAACACTATCTTATGTTGGTCTTTTGGTGTAATACAGATCTAGTTAAATCCTAAAAATCTATCCATCAGTGAAAGTATTTTATACCTAGATGTGGAATCGATAATCATATCAATGTTTGATAGAAGAAAGTCATCTTTAGGGTAGGCCTTGTTTATGTCTCTAAAATAAATGCATATTTTGTTTTTTTAGCTTCTTTCTAATGGGTACAATATTTGAGATCCACTTTGAATAGTTGATCGATCGAATACATCTCACTTTCAAGAGTTTTACCAACTTTTTCTTTACTAATACAACAATGTGATGATACATCTTGTGAAATTTTTATTCAAAGGATTGACATCAAGATGTACAATAAGATGGTGTACAACTAAGGTAGGGTCCAAACTAGGCATGTTAGAGTAGGCCCAATCAAATATGTCAATAAATTCCATTAGAAGGGATGTAAAGACTTCATGTTCCTCCTCAGTGAGAGATTCACCTAATTTGATCCATTTTAGGTCATCTAGAGTCTTGATATTAACTTTGGTAGTGTCCTCCACAAGAAGAGTTGAACCATCTTCTTGAATAGTTGGAAAGGATTTAAATTGGCCTATAATAATAGAGTCCTCTATTTAGATTGGTTCTTTAATTTCTCTAAGGTACAAGGAATCAAAATCTCCTAATGGTAGGGATGGCCATGTGACAAAAACTATTGGAAACTCTTAGATGATTTAGTCAAAGATATCCTGTTTGGCAAAATTGAACTTGGACCCATAGGTAAATTCATCATTAGTGGTCTCCTGATCTATGTTTGAGGAATTTTGAACACCCCTATCTAATGGCACTTGAAACAAATTTTTACCTCTAGACTGGCATTTTTCTTTACTTTTACCGTAGTCTAAATGTGCCTCAAAGAGGTTTTAACTTTGGGACCTAAATGTTTTATTTATTTGATTGTGGATACAGGTGTTCAACCATTCTCTAAAATAGGCTACAAGATTCAGCTTAATTGAGAACCCTTGTTTTTGGTCTTCCAACATAACATTATCTCTTAGACCTAGAAAATCATAGAAGGCCTCATCATTTTTAAACTCACTTTAGGCACTGTGGATTTTTGTTGGTCCAAGTCTATAAGTTGATAGTGATATAGAGGAAGCAAATTATTGTGAATAATTGATCTAAGGGTATAAATATCATTGGTGTAAAATATATTGACACTGGCAAGGTCTTCATAAAGCCTATGATCAGACTCTGCCTTGTTAACGTCATCATCACTAGTCATAGGCATTAGAACATGAATAAGATACATGGGTTCACCCACAGGTAGTTTAAATATGAGAACATAGGTTCCTTTTTACTAAGTGGCAAAAATTAGCTCAAGTGTTCCTTGTTAATTTAGCCTGAGGCCTCCTCCTTTGTAGGAGTGTTTTTTCATGATCCTGTTAGGAATAGGGTACTTGGAATTTTTATAACAATCAATCAATTTGTTATTCTATAACCAGAACTCATCATCTGCAAGATGGTCCTATTATTGGCTAGTGGCCAATGTGAAAATGATAGGTGCTAGACTATGTAGGTTACCCTTTCCTTTTTATTCCCATTCCATGCAAGGTGGTTTGGCTTTAGGTCTTCCATAGGACTTGGGGTTCTATGGAAGCTTGGCAATGTGGAATATATCATGTGTGAAATATTATCCTAGGCCATTAGACGATATGGTATAATTATTAGACATTTCAAGAGGTGGCACGTGGGAAAGGGAATCACGGGTATCTATGTCAATGTAATTAGCCTATAGTGAATCAATAAGAATTTCTTTCCCTTTGTCCTTTTTCAGAATCGGATTCAAGCCAAAATGGTAGTTAAAGATTTTATACTTAGCCTCCAAATGTTTACAATGTTCATAGGGATGTAAATCCTTGTGGATGGTGACTTCTATACCTAAATGGGAGAACTTGATACACTAGTGCAATGTTGATGGGATTGCATGAATCTCACGTATCCAAGGTTGACCCAAAAGCAAATTGTATGACAAATCAAGGTCTAAAACATGACATAATGTATCATAGGTCAAAGGCCCAATGATAATAAGCAAGTTGATAGTGCCTTGTGATTCTCACTCCTCATTATCATAATCCTTATGTACCTGAGATGCTTGATGAGCTTTAAAGACACAATATGCAGGCTCAATCCATTATCTAAGAGGACACATTTCACTTTGTGCAATGTTATGACAACTTAGATGTATAATAGATTGTTATGAAGAGGGCCAAGGGATGACATATCACTTCGGTCAAAGGTTAAAAGATAGCCTATGGATAGATGTCCAACCAAATCTTGGAATTTGTCTAGGGATATGTCATTGGGAACTTATGATTGGCCTAAGAACTCTATTAAGATGTCTTATGGATGGTTGATGTATGTAATAAATTCAAAATGGATATTTGTGTGGGTGTCTTCTATAATTATTCCATAATATCAAATTGCTTATCTTGCATAGAGGTAAATGGCTTGTTTTTATCCAGAACAATGGGTTGGATGGGTGTAATGGCAAATGGATGTCGGCTTGCACTAGTAATCTTTCACTATTAAACTATGATTGCACTATTGGGATTAAATACTAGACCATTATTACTAGTAAATGATGGTGGAGGGGGACCAAATAGGATAAGCCTTGCTTATCGATGCACTTATATGTGGTCATGGGTCAATGATGAGTCATCAGTATAAGGTCAAAAATTAGTAATCCCTACTTTTTGGTATGCCTATATGTAGTCTTAGTTCAAAGAAGGATCACTGACATAGGTTGGATAGATGGAATTGATTAGTAATGGTCATGTTTGGTTGGCACTTGGTCTTAGATTGATGGATATGATGGAAACACAACCTCCTACAATATGGCCTATAACTTTATTGTAGTCATGTACAAATACATGGAAAGTTTGTTGGTTATTGGCATCATTATGGCCTTGGTTCCATCCATTTGGTTGATGTTGTTATTGGTGATGATATTATTGTTATCTTCATTGCTAATATTATTATTTTAGTTGGTTTGGTCTTTGTTTCTACTATTATTGGTTGTTAAGTTATGGAAAAGGGTTTTGATAAAAACCTAGATTCTAATTGGATGTAGAAGATCCACTATCCAATGTTATGTCATCATTTTCCAACATAATTTGAATAAGGTGTTTGATTTGCACACAATGGCATAGATTATGTCCATTAACCCAATGGTACTCATAGTATTCATTTTGCTTATACTAATTCAGATAAGGAATGCCCTCATGATAGTGATTTGGAATAGGCTAACTAATCAGATTAGTAGTGGCTATCTTGTGAAGCACTACTTCAATTGGTTCTCCAAGGTCACTAAAGACTCGATGAGTAGGCACAATTCTTCATGAAAGAGGGGAGTTTTCAAAAATTGTGCTTGCTAAAGAGGTTATCGGTTAGGATTTTTTTTCATATGTGACGTAGGATCAGCAAATGGTGTTTACACTATTTGGACATGTCATGACTTGGTTACTCTAATTCTAGCAACATTTTTTTTGCGATTAAATGGCTTAGACTTGTCATAATTATTGGTTTGGACTGAGTATGAAGCTTACACTTAGACTTAGTTCTAATTTTGATTATTGCTTTGGTTTTGATTTTGGTTTCGATTTGATAAGGTTATCTTTATGATCCCTTTGTTAATGTAGACACCAAAATTATGTCACACATGCATATGTAACTCTTTGTGTCAAAACCTCCTAAGCCCATTTCAATAATAAATAATCTCCCTAACCCATATTTTTACCCCTCACATATTTAATTAATTTAATTTAAAATATTTAATTAAGTTAATTAAAAAACCCCCTTTGCCACCTTACTTGGCCACCTCATCTTATGACTAATTCCCACCTGATGAGTCACCTCAAGACCTGGTCACATCATCCTAAATACCCAAGACTTATTCCCACTCCCAAACTAAATTCCTAATCAACTACCTCCTTCTTAACCTCTTATTTTTACCATTTTATAATGGGTGTCACACTCGGCATGAACAAAAATAGAAAATAGACCATAAATAGTAATGTTTAGCTATTTTAGGGCCACCAACCTTGGTCAACCCACGGTCAACATCAATGGGATCACCGATGTCATTAATAGAAGCCAAACTCCAACCTAAATTTTAAGTCAACAAAATTAATAAAATTGATTCTTACTTGCATTCAAGCTCTAGGCATTCTATTTTTGACATCCTGTCTTACAAATCATCTTGCATAAGTCAATCATGATAAATAACTAAGATTTAGAGGATCAATAACACCTGTTTATTCTCTCTATTTAGGCATTCAAGTTCAGACTCCCTGCTAGAGATCATCAATCTAGCATATATCATTTGGTTACCACAGTGAAGTACATCACTTATACTATAGTTTTTTTAAATATTTATTCTATTATTTATTTACATCTACTCTATATTACTTTATGCACTTTTAATCAAACCCTCATGAGGGAGTTACAAATCTTCCCCGCTTATTTCCCCTTAATTTGACATACCAAACCTCTAACCAAACCTACCCAAGCCATAATCTCTCTCTCATAACTCTCTTAACCTCCCTGACCTGATCCTAACTATTTCACAGACCCAAAAAAGCCTTTTACAAGCTCCCAATTATTTATTGCCCCTATCGATCTTGGCATAGCCTAATCGACATCAGTCACCTCACTACCAACCTTGGTAGTATAACTGATATCGGTCACTACCCCATTGATATTGATGACTGTAAATTCCCTAACCTCTTCAAAACCTACCTAGACAACTTCTAAAATACAAATAGAGTACCTCCCCTGCACCCTATCACTCTCTATTGTATATAGGTTGTTAATAATCGTAATCTTACCTATATTTTAGTCTCTCTTTACCTCTTTTTTAGTTATTTATTATTCGTTTGCATCTTAAAAGTGAACTTTCATCTCTAAGGAAGTTTCACACTTCCTAGAACAAGCACGTAGCTTGGTAGTCCACTCATTTAACTACTAACAAACATCTTATGGTAGTGCTTTCTTATTTATAGGTAGTCCTCCCCAACCAAATAGGAGTGAACACAATATCTGGATACGGTGTGCAAACCAAATCTAGGTTCATTCTAATCACTTATCCCCATCCTTCTTTCTGTTTTCCTTTAGACTTAAAATAGACAAAATTTAGTGAAATATTTTTGGCACACCCGATGGGACCCTAGAGTTTTTCTTGGGTTCATTTCTTGTTTTAAGCATTCATATAGGTGCATTATAGTGAAAATTTCATTTCTTTCACTTCTTCCTTCCTCTTTTCTCTTAAAATGAAAAATCCAATATATTATTTTCTGTTTAAAAAGCATTAAACTAAAATTTTCTTTCTTTTCTCTTTACCTCTAAAAATAATCTGTCATTTTCTTTTATAAAAAAAATGACAATATCATCTTTACTTCTTCTTGCATGCACATTAGGATGGTGAAATTTATACTCTATTCCTATTTCATCTTTGTTTTCATTCTAATCTAAACATTTTAGATTTGGGTTTAAAATTTACTACATTTCATAGTTTGTTGGTTGCATGTTAACTCACCTAGTTAACTACAAAACATTTTGAATAAATTGTAGTACACTAATATTATACAACTAAATCACATTCATGTAAAAAAACATCTAAACTCACATGAGAAAAGGCCCATCAAGATTTCATCACCTAGTGGATCACCCTACCCTACTCGGCTACCTACTTAGATTTCACCACCAAGGGGAGAACCGACTCCATTCTCTAGTGGAGTGTAATCTCTAGATAGAAGGTATATTTTGGCTAAGCAACCTGGCTCAGCTCCAAGTTCATGAAGTGCAAAGAGTAAGTTCCTATAACAAGCCATGTACCTGGTCTAACATAGATTTCCTCTTGAGTACCAAAACTAAATTGAAACCAGCTCTAGATGGTTTTATAGTACTTTCAATAACCAAATTCTCTTCTCACTATCTAATTAAGGCATAATCCAACACAAGACTAAAAATTGATCTCTAGGACTTAATATTTGTTGGTTGTATATTCTTTTTTTACTTTTCAATTATCTTCTATATTTATGAGTTGGTAAGGACATTTTCTGATTGATTCACAAAATCAATACTATTCTTAATACTCAATTTATATAACCTATTATCTCAAATTTTTCTGAGTGTTCTTCTTTCTTACAAAGACCATTTACATCCACCATTTTACCTAGTTTCAACCTCTAGTTCCTTAAAATATAATATTTTCTTCTCCCAATATTTCACAGTGACCAACATCGATTAACCCTAATGGTATCAATAGATTTTACTTATCGACATTGGTTAAACCATTGATGTTGACAAACTTTTCATACTGACATTAGTCAAGAGACCAACATTGATGATTGTGTAATTTCATCTGCTCAAAATAGTAAGATAAAATAAACCACTTACCTATACTCAAACTTGGTTTTTTATTGATTTTGCTTCTAATATAGGATAGTAAGACTATTTAAACATCATCTTACATGGTATTAACATGAGCTCAAGCCAAAATTATTGTTGATTATGCAAGCCAACAACCACTTCCACCTTCCCCTCTCATTTTTGATTCGATCATGGAGCATACTTTAGATATAAATCATACTCTCAACCCTATCCAAATTCCCATTATGCCTAAGGGAGATCAAGATTTTTCTAAATTTCTTGATCATAATATGGTAGCCCTTCAGCATTTCCTTGCTATGAGTCACACCCATTATTCTTTGAGTGACCCAATCTATGGTATGCTAACCTCTCTAATGGAGACAACCTCAAGTTTAGTTACCTCCATTATTTTCCCCATGGTTACCTAAACCACCACTTCGATGAGTTACCCAACCATAAACAATGTCCAAAGTATAACATCTCCAACTACCCAATCCCACCTAAACCCTAGTTTAACTTCCCTACTTTCACAACCACAACTAGTTCAGTCAAGTCACTCCTCATTATATAATTTAGTGGTACCTATTCCATCTACCCTCACACCTATAATTACTTGAGTTACAACTCACCCTTCATCCAATCTAACTATGCCAATAATCCAACTTGCAATAATAACCAACCAAGGCATAGTCTCCAACACAATGGGACAAGCCCCTTTCCTTTCTGCACCCCAACATATGACTCATTATCCTTATGTTGCCCCAACATAACCTCAACAAGCTATGTCATATTCTCCCTCTACTTCCTATCAGCTTCCTTATAACTTAGGAGGTATTCCTCAAACTAATCCCCCTTTAAACCTCATTAAGATGTTAATGGACAAGATGTCTAATCTAGAGACATCCATTTTTGGTTTAAAGAATGTGTTATCTTATGATTAGATAAGTAATGAACCAATCCATCCTTTTGTGTCTATTTTCCCTTATCCAAGCCAATGGAAACTCCTTAAATTCACTCATTTCTAGAGTAAAGAGGACCCAAAATAGCACTTGTGAGTATTTAGACATGCTTGTTATTTAATAGGGCATGATGATGCATTACTACTTTGCACTTTCCCTATGTCTCTTTTAGGTGTTGCCTTTGATTGGTATAGTTCTATACCTCAGCACTCCCTTTTCTTATTTACCCAACTTGCACAAATATTCTTAGACCATTTCTCTATTAACATTTCTAAGAAGGTTTCTATAATAGACCTTTATTCCATTAGATAATTTGATGATGAGTCTATTGTAGATTTTATCACTCATTGGAGAAATTTGATTAATCAACTCTCCTTCTCCTTACCCCAACTTGAGCTTATTGAGCTCTTCTCAAGGGCATGTGTTAAGCACATCTCATCCACACTCTAGGTTTAAACTTTCTAAATGTTTGATGAGGCCTTTACAATGGCACAAAAACTCAAGGTTCATGTTATAGATGATGGCAAAGTCAATTTGTGTAGTAAGAATCCCAATTCTAATTCAAATGACTCCTCATCCTCTAAAATTTCCCCCTCTAACCAAAATGATAAAGGCTTCACCAACATGATGGTCGTTAAGTCAGCCTCTTCCACAACCACAGACCAATCAAATTCCTTGACTTCCCAAAATCTGACCAAGCAATTCCAACAAAGGTATAAATAAAGATAATACACTCCTATTAGGGAGTCATATACATCCATCTTGGAGAAACTATTGGAATAATGTGTCATAATCCTTCCTCAAATCAAACCTCCTATACAGTTTGACCCTTCCTATCCTATCCCAACTTGGTATAAGGAATATGAGTTTTGTGATTACCATCAAGTTAAAGGCCATAATTCTAATAACTACAAGACACTCAAGAACATTTTTCAAGGCATGATTGATAGAGGTGATATCATCTTGGATAATCTTAATGTACCCCCTAATCAAAGCATAGATGTGTTCAAACATCTTTTTCCTAACCATTCATCAAATCAAAATAATTTCCATTCCACAACTAATTTATGTGATCTTAATATCCATATGGTGATTATGGTCTTTATTTTACCTTTAGTTCAACCTTTCCCTCAACAAGAGACATCCATTTCATTGACTCATCCCCCAACATTTAGTGGCACCTATTTCACTCATTCTTCTTCTTCAGGTAGAAGAGCCTATTTCACCCATTCCACTCCCTCATGAGGAAGAACCTCCTTTACCACTCCTTTTTCCACTTGAAGAGCTTGTATTGCCAATTCTATTTTCACCAATATTACCTATCCTCTTACCAATTGAAAACCACACCCTACGTATTCCTCACCCACATGTTGAAGGGAACATCATTCCTACACTATACCCTCTTGACAAACCTTCTTCATCTACTTCTCCTCCACCTATAGAGAGTAGTACCCCTCCCACTTCACCTTTGCACTTAGAGGAGTAATTATCATCTACTCCCATAATAGATTAAAGACCTATTGTACTTACTCCAAATGTACCACTCTTACCTCTTCTTTTATCTATGAAGGATCATACTTTACCCATGCCACACCCACATGTAGAGGGAACCATAATACCTATGCTTTACCCTCTTGAGTAACTTTCTTCATATACCTCCCCTCCACCCATGGTAGACCATCTCTCTTCTCCCATCTTTATCGAAGAGAACCCCATTTTAGTCCTTTCTCATCTTTGGCCCAAATTAGTAGAAACCAACAATTTCCCTCTTTTTCAAACACTGTATCTTTCCAAAAATACACCCGTAAAGCCTACGTTAACTTCGTCTAATCCTTTCTCATGTTTGGTGAAAAGTCTAGAATTTTTGAACTCCACAAAGCTAGACCATGCCAAATTTTGGGACCGGCTTAAATCTCTGTATCCAATACAATGAATATCAAACTTTAATACCAATCCTCTTACTACCCTCTACCCCAAGGTTTTTGACAAAGCTATAGCTTCTTCACCAAAAGCACCTGAAGTTCATTCATCTATGTCAGAACCCTCACCCTCATAGGAATCTACCTCATTAAGGCATATCAGGCCCTTAGACGTATGCCCCATTTCTAATTTAGTTCATCCACAAGTGAAATTAGATTTAACTCCTCAACCACATGTTGGAGCTCTATGGCCTAAATTATAGAATAATGTTAAGTCCCCTAGATCTTGCCAATCCCTTCTTCAACCCTCAACTTTAACATCCATTTTGGGACCACACCCTTTTACCTTAGTTAGAATATTGCCTAACCAAGAAAAACAAAAGGTTAAGCTACCTCCACTCCTGCCTTTTCCATCTGGTAGGTCTCTCATATCTGACACTAAGAAGTGATAGTAAAACACATCATTATTCCATCACCAAACAAGGCACCACGTAAAATTATATTTTCAACACTAAAAAAAAAGGTGTCCACTCCTATTAGCACAAGTGCAAGCCCACTTACAAGCTCTTAAAGCTTTTATTTACGTCAGTTATTACAATATTCCATAATAACTCTTCCTCCCATTAAGGCTTATAGTCATTTTGGAACAAATCCATCTTGGTTTGATTATACATAAGTGTGTTTATATCATCATTCACCTAGACATGATACTGAGAGTTGTAAAGCCCTCACAGCAATTATTCAAAAACACTTTAATGTCGACACTCTCTTTGATGATACTCCTGTTAACCTTCCTATTATTCCACCTTTGGCATCCACAATGCCTCCTACTATTCCACTTAAATTCAAACCCAAAGATGTCATCTCAACCCCACGTCCTTCACTGACATTTCAAATAAACATAGTTAATGTGGCCACATGGTCATAAAACCAAAAAGATAAAGCTAAAGAAAATCTCACTACTCCTTGGACCCATCCCTTCACCAAAGACACTCCCCTTCTTAATCCTAATATTTCCATCTTGGGTGTTCCTAAAATAACATCTTCGAACATTATTCAAAGCTCAATGGTGAAATAGCTTCACCAAACTCCTGTGAAAATGTCTTTGAATGAGTTAATCCAAAACTCATCCCAACAATGTCAGGATTTGATTACTACTTTTCAAGTGATTGAGGTACAATCATATGATCCCCAACCTCTTGTAGCTTTGGTTGGCTCCCTTAATTCTATCTCTTTAATTTCTTTTAGTGATTCAGAAATTCCACTTCAACATCCTAAAGATTAGTATTTTGCCCTTTTTATTACCACATATATTGATCAAACTTGTATCAAGAGAGTCATGATCGATGGGGGAGCTAGTATTAATATTATTTCCACCCATGTCTATAAACAACTATCCCTTCTCAACAATTTCATGTCTCAAACGGATGTAGTACTTCATTCCTTTAATGATACTACAACTACTATGGTGGGCACTATTGTCTTACATATTCATGTAGGTCTCTACACTATTCTCAAGCTCTTTCATGTTGTGGAAGGAGAGTTCCAATATAAGATACTACATGGATGAACTTGGATACATGCTATGGCATGTGTACCCTTAATTTTGCATCACTGTGTAAAGTTTGAACATGATAGACAAGTACATGTTATAGCTACTAATCCACCTCCATTTAAAACATGTAACATGACCTATAGTCCCAATGATGTTCTCATCCCATTAAAAACATCATATATTTTTCATGATGCTTTTGAAGCTTCTACAATATCCACTCCCATAGTTACTCAAATACTGGCAACACAAATTCCTAACAAAGATCCCATGGAGGAGACCTTTCAACATTTATCACTCAATGAATATCATTTATTGATGCTCAACATGTTCTATACTCTACAAGATTATGGAAAGCTTAACATGTACCCAAATTATAATCTTGGTATTGGGATGGTCATCCCTTATGGGCCCCCTAACCTTCAAACCAATTTTACATATGGGGGAATTGATCAAGCTCCCACTATCAGCAATCCATCTTCTTCACCACAATCATTTACCTATGACTTCTCTTTCTTGAGTAACCCTAGATTCACTCACACCTATTTCTATAGGTGTTCCTAGAAAGGATTTGGTTTGGGACATTATGAATAAGGTGTCCATACACCTATTGAATATCCTACTAGTAACACCATTGAAAATGCTAAAAAGAGGCATGGAGTGGGACATGATGAACCAAATAAACTCACCAAAACCTCCCATGAACCATTGTCAAAGAACCAGTCTCTCCTCCACCTTCTTCTCTACCATCACCTACTGAATCGGAGGTATGTATACCTCCTAATTATTTTTTTCAATAAATGCCATCCATTTGGGGCCCCTCACCTATCGTCAGGGTAAGGAAATAAGGTCCCTTCCTCTCATTCATCCTAAAATAATTGATGTAGACTCTCCGACTATTAACACTATCGAATATCAAGATGATGATGCAATTCTCACCTACATGGGTGTGGATGATTCCTATATCTAATGATCACTCCCATTTGAAACATAAGCTATGTTAAATGAATCACCTATTGACATAAACCTTCCCTCTCTTGATAACCCTCACATCCTCAAGATCAGCCAATCTTTAGATTCTTATAAGCAAGCTAATTATGCCACTTTTCTTAATGACCATACCAAAGCCTTTGCATTGTAAGTTTTCTTAATGACCATACCAAAGCCTTTGCTTGGTCTTACAATGACATTCCTAGTGTTGACCCCTCTATCATCACCCATAACATTGTCACCAATCAAGATGCTAAACCTATTAAGCGGAAGCTTCACAAGATGCATCCTTGAATTTATCTCCTTGTTAAATAAGAGATCCAACACCTCCTTTTTATTAACTTTATTCAACCCATCAACTACCCACAATGGATTTCTAATAAATTTCCTATCACAAAAGTGATCAAGGTAATTTGCATTTGCACTGATTATCATTATTTAAACCTTACTTGTCTAAAATATGATTTCTTATTGCCAAGTATCGACCAACTTATTGATCTAATAGCCAACCATGAGATGCTATCACTTATGGATGGATTTTCTAGATATAATCAAATCTTGGTTGCTCCTAAGGATCAGAACAAGACAACCTTTATTACCCCATGGGGGACTTTCTATTATTGGGTCATATGAGCCTTTTACCCTGAAGAATACTGGTGCAACCTACCAACATGCCATGACCTACATTTTCCATGATATCCTACACAAAATTATGGAAGATTACATGGATGACTTACTCGACAAGTCTAAACTTCTTCAAGAACAATTGATAATTCTCAAAACCATATTTGCTCATCTCTTCCAATATAACATTCGACTAAACCCAAAGAATGTGTCTTTAATGTTATTTTCAGTAAGCTCGTAGGTTTTATCATTTCTCTGTGGTATGGAGGTCGATCCTGCTAAGGTTAGATAAATCCTAGAGATGCCTCCACCTACTAATATCAAATAACTCTATAGCTTACAAGGCAAACTCTAATCAATTCATCACTTCATTTCTCAGTTTTCAGATCATTGCTAACCCTTTCACTATCTCCTCAGAAAGGATGTCTCTTTTAATTAGAATCCTAATTACCAATAACCTTTTGATGCACTTAAAAAATTCCTCCTTTCTCCACCAGTTCTTAATCCACCTAGGGAAAGTCAACCTTTCTACCTATACATCTCTGTAACAAACCATTATCTAGGTGTTATGATTACACATTTAGATGACCAACATTGAGAGTAGGTGGTTTATTATATAAGTTTCACACTTATTTATTATGAAACTTGATATACCCATACTAAAAAACTTTGCCTTGCATTAGTCTTTTCTACCTTTAAAATTCATCATTATCTCCTAAATCACAAAACCTATGTGGTCACCCATCCTGATCCCTTCAAATAAATGCATTCCAAACCATATCACAACCAACATGTAGCTTGTTGGCTCATGCTTCTTGTTAAATTCAATTTAGAGTTCATTCAATAAAATTTTATTAAAGGGCAAACAATCACTGACCAATTATTTACTTCCCCTTTACCTAACAATCAACACTCAAACCTTGAATTCCCTAATAAATCCATTGCAATGCTCTCCATCGATGTCATCTCTTATCAAATGATGATTTTATTTGACGGATCTAAATGCCAACATGGTGGGGGTATGGGGGTCATTCTTATTCCTCTAGATGGTGAGCCTATGCCTTTGTCATTTAAACTAGATTTTGAATGCACTAACAATATGGTCGAATATGAGGCTTTGATTCTAGGACTTTAAATATCTCTCTTTTTGGGTATCAAATCCATAACTATTTTTGGTGATTCTCAGCTGATGGTTAACCAAGTTAATGGTTCCTACCCATGCAAAAATGAAATTTTGTAGCAGTATAAACATCATGTAGATATGCTCTTGGGATCATTTGAGTCTTATCTATTGTAAACTATTCCTCAATCTATAAACAAGTTTTCTGACACAATGGCTTCACTTGCTTCATACATACCCTCTTCATCCTCCTCTTCAAGAATCTATGTCACCGTGCATCACTTAACATTACCCTCATATGTCTCAGCTAACATCCTCTTTATTGGAAATGTAATAGCCAACCCACAAGACTTATGGTACAAATAACTCATGGCTTATATTTCCTTCTCTATTACACCTTCTGATCTCTCCAATAATGAGAAGTGGGCCTTCATAAAATGTGTCACTCATTACACTATACTAGGGGGACTTCTCCATAAGCGAGGTTTTGATGGTCTTCTCCTTAGATGTCTAACTAGTACTGAGATGCCCTTTGCTATTAAGGAAGTCCATGGTGAGATTTGTGGTGAGAATTTCAATGGTCACGTAGTTGCCAAACGTATCCTTCAACTTGGCTATTATTGGCCCACACTTTATCAAGATTGTGTGGATTACATTCGGCATTACGCCAAGTGTCAATAACACATTAACCTCCTTTACATTCCTAATCATTTTTACAAGTCACCAAAGAATTTTGACCCTTCTCCTAATGGGGCTTAGATCTAATCAGAGAGATTAACCCTCATTCATCCCTCTGTCATCATTCTATCATTACTAGCACTGAATACTTCACCAAGTGGGTCAAGGCCATCCCTCTCATCTCCACTAAAGCTAACAAATTTTTTGACTTCATCAACCATCACATCATCTATCATTTTGGTATCCCTCATAAAATTATAATAGATAATGGTAAACATTTTAAAACCAAGACTATTCAAAGCCTTTGTGATAAATTTGGAATCAAATTAAGCTTCTCATCACCATACTATTCACAAGCTAACGGATAGGCAAAAGCTTCTAACAAAACATTGACCAAAATTCTCATGAAGGTAGTCAACGATATGGGTAAGGATTGGCACACACACATTCCTTTTGCTTTATGGGCTTACCACACTAGCATTCAAACCCCTACAGATGCTACACCTTTTTCGTTGGTATATGGGACAGAGGTTGTTTTGTCTCTTGAGGTCTAGATGCCTTCTCTTCACATTTCTCTACAAGACATACTAATGATGAATTTCACTAAGAACGTTTAGCTCAACTTAAACTACTTAATGAGCACCATCTCATAGCCCTTAACCACCTCCAAATCTATCAAGAGTGTATCAGACATTATTATAATAAAAATCTCAAAGAGCAAGATTTCACTGTAGGAGATCTTATCTTAAAATAAAATCAACACGTGAAGAACATGGAGAAAATAAAATGGGGTAAGTTTGATCCGAATTGGCTTAAACCTTAAATAATAACTCATATGTATGGCTCAAGAAATTATCGCTTGGCTTCTCTTGAAGGAAGACTAGAACCTAAGCCTTTAAATGCCTACCTACGACCATTATTTTGTTAAACAAGTATCTCTTTACCTCATCCCTTGAGCATCCCTATTACATTCATTTCTTTTCCTCTTCACACTTACTCCTATATACTTAGTTAACTTACGTAGTGGTATGGTTTTTCCCTCAAAGTGGAAAACTCCTAAGTCTCTATAGTCTTGTCCATGACTAAAAAAAAAAAAAATAAGATATTTGAAAAAACTATAAAGTCTTGGGTCATACTTCTTAATGTAGACTGCTCCCTTGAAGAACAGCTAGGTAATTTCCCTTTACTACTATCAATAAACTACTCCCTAGAAGAATAAATATTTAAAATTAAAAAAAAATGATTAGATCATTGCCTTGAAGTATAGATAAGCTAAGCTTTGTTATCAAAGAGAAAAATAAATGAAAAAAAAAACTCCTCACAGCTTTATACAACCTATACCCATACAAAATCTCATTGTAGGCTTCCCACATTGATCAGCTTACATAAAAAAAAAAATATTTAGGTCATGGACTTGCCTATAGTAGCTCTCAAGTCACCCACAAAATGGGCATATCACCTATACTTTGTAGGTTATACTACCTAAACATTTTTTTCTCATCTTACCCCTTTTTTCCCTTATACTCCTTCAAGGGACTGTGAATCTCACTTAACATAAGGTAAACATGATGCTTCTGTAACAAACATAATGGTTCAAAGATATAAGGCATGAAAGAGGCTCATGTTTTTGAGCCTATTTATGTTCTAATTATAGTCTTAGCCAATGCACGAGCATTTTGCCTCTTTATTTTTCCATCCACATCACATGTCGATATCTCTATTTGAGATGAAGAAACAATGTCATACCAACACTAACAAATCCTACTCAATTTATTTTATGCATACACCATCACAAATATATAAAAATGTTAAAATAAACTAGCTTAACCAATCTATTCATTTTAAGCATACACCATCACAAAATATGAAAAAATGCTAAGATGAAACTAACTAACCAACTATGAATATACCATCACATATATGGGAAAGGCTAGTCTAACTCAACTAACATGATCAAAATTAAGATAACATAAAATACTCATCATCCATATCATCATCATAATCACAATAAAAACATCTCAAATGAACATATAGCGATAAATGAACATCTCATGTATATATATTATGTGATCAAAGTACATGTTCATCATCTACATCATCATAACATCATATATCCCTCTCAAAATGTACATCTCACATCTTCAGCTCACAAGCTAGTATGCATATAACATATATAATCAAAACTGGTAAACTCTAACACTCAGAGTTCTTAATGCTCTCCATGTGGTCATGAGGAGGTAATGTCATCACCACTCTCCACTTGTCTACATCTTCATGAGATAGAAGTAGTCACACATGACATTAACCTCTCCTACTCTCTAAACTCTAAATATATCTATATCTACATAGAAACTCTCTAATCACCCTCTCATATTAGGCAATCTCATCTAGGGTAGTTAAATATCTTACCATAGATACAGTCTATGGAGGACCTATAACACCTAATGATGGCCCAACCTGTACTAGTCTTTGTGGTGCTAGAGAAGGAGTAGCCTAGCCTACTACTCTTAGACTGTCTCTCTTTGCTATCACTACAGTCATGTAACCTTGTAAAAAAATAACCTGGCCTTGCAGTGCTACAACCTAGCCTTATAGAGCCTCAATCTAACCCTTATAATGTAACCACCTACCCCTATACATCTTAAACTTGTTCTTGGGTTATCTCTCAAGCTTGCATTGTTGCATCTTAGCATTTCACTACTATATGTTGAGCCTATAAGGCTACATCCCTCTCTCTAACTAATCCCCATAAATATAGTGGTGACTTCTTAACCTCCACCACAAGATGTAACCTTGCCCACCAAGTTGTATAGGCCATTATACACCCCAAGTCTCCAACACTTGGCCCTACTGGCAGCGCCTCAAAATATGGCCCATCTATCTCTTAGGGTAATGCTAAGGGTGCCTTTATGTCATCCCTCATATATCGGGGGAAGGTAGATGGAATATCCTATAGTAAACCAAACTGCCTCCTGACCCGTGCCATGGGTACCATCTCCAACTCATCGATCCATCTCCCCTAACCCATAGTGAGCTCTACAACCCAACAAACTATTATGCCTACCCTCTAAAATTTAGGTATGTCAGATATGATGTCCAAAAAATATCTATAAGGATCAAGCCCTTGATCATGTGCCTATAGTAGGCAATATCTTACACCACATCATCCACTCGAGTTTGTGTCATGCCATCTCTCCACCATCTAAACCCAACTATGAAGCCAATTAGGATAGTGGTGGGTAACCCTAGTGGTTATGTCACCATGATGTGTTCATATGCCTAATAGTGTAGTAGATAGCTGACACACAAATTATATCACCATCATAGCCTCAAACCCCATATCTCTCTATATAACTATGCCAAAAATGTTAGACCCCAGGTAAAAATGGTCTGCTACTCAACAATCTATGCAAGCACACATGTCAATGCAATCAAAAATATCCCACTATCTACATCTGGTAATATATATACCATGATCCTGATCATCATTAGGATGCTCAGATGATGTTGCTCCTCATCAAACATATATAGTGGCTCGTATGTAAAAATCATTGAGTGATAATTCACCTCACTGACATGCTCTCCATATAAAGTGACCATGTGGATATCATGCTCCTCTCTCGAGCATGCAAAAATTTCCTCACCTTGGAGTGGTAGCCACAAAATCCTATACACATCCTCCTGTGTCACTATCAACTCTTTGGTTGGTAGATGGAAGGTGTTGGTGGTATGATCCCACCTCTCAATCAATGCTATCATTAGGGACACATCCCTAGCAACTTGACAGTACCACCACACCCCTCCTAATCTCACGGCCACTATATGCTCCCACTCATTTAGAGTTGCATCCCTCCTCATGCATGTCAACAGCCTTGACAAATGATCTCATAATGTTAGCTCCATCCTCACCTACATCCATACACACAAACAACTCACGTCACATACCTTTTAATATATTCTATCACCACCTTTTTTTCCTTTTATCATTGGGAGAACTACATTGGTATGAGGCCTTAAACTGAGTTATGTAGGCAACACTCAGTCAACATAGGGTCTTCTAAGGTTAGCTCAACCATATACCCACCTCACTAACTACCCTAGGCTTCACTACCTCTCTCTCTCTACCCTAAGCTTCATTTCCTCTCTATCTCTCTATCCTAGGCTCCAGTGTCTCTCTCTCTCTTTACCCTAGGCCTACCTGCCTATCACAACTTGAGGTCTCACAACCTATATTTCTAACTCTTAACACTATCACCTATCTTTTAAGCCCTAGACCTCTTTACACTATTTTGATCTATCTCAACTTACCTTTTTACCCATTTTCCTTAATATACCTTTTTAGATATTTTCCCTAGGCTCTAGGAGAACTACATTGGACTGAGGCCCCAAACTTAGCTATGTAGGTAGAACTCAATCGACACAGGGTCTTCTGAGTCTAGCTCAACCATTAGGCTAGTTAATCACTTCCATTGGAGATCTAAACTCACCATTTCTCCTATTTTGATACTTTTCTATAGTTACCAATGTCAACATTAATATCGACATTAGTGCTTTATCAGCCTAAGTATCGGTTGACATCAGTATGTAGCTATCAACCTCAATGCCATGTCAGCTAATGTTGGTGGACTTCACCAACATTGACAACTGGTTCGACACTAGAGCCAAATGACCCAAGCCAAAACTTACCCATTTCACCTAAAAACCTACCCATAACACCCCCTAACTTATCCTACAACTACCCTACCCTATTTTCTACCCCTCCACTAACATTTTCTCCACCCCCGCCCCTCAATTAACCTAAAAATTACAAATACCAAAATGAAACTTCAAACTAACTAGTAGATACTTTTACCTCATCTCTCTATCTCCTCTTGGCTAGCACCACTAGCTCCTATGGTTGTGTGCCTACTGTTGGGTCCCCTCCTTGCAATGCCATCTCAAATCACTATTAAGCTCTATTTCTTCTCTCCAATCACAAAGTTCCAAATGAGATTGGTTGGCTGCCAAACCCCCTTTTTTTGACTTTCATCGAACATCAACATTGGAAATATTGACCTAATCGACTGACATTAGTGCTTACGCATATCGACATTAATAATGTTACCCTAAGTTTATTGATGTCAGCACTTTCTCTTACTAATATTAGCACATGTAACTGATGTCGGCACCATGCCAATACTATTTTCCCCAAACTCAAAAACCCCAATTATTCAAACTTTACCCATACATTAGGGCAACTATAAATCACATATATCTCCCCCAACCATGAAAAACACCATTGGAGATCACTTAAATCTTCACCCACGATGAATTTGCTTGGAGATCATGAATATCTCCTCACTCATTGACCCTTTTAAATAAACATTGTATTTCTTGTCTTAACCGCTTATGTTATTTCTGCTATAATTGGATATTATGCACATGTATGTATATTAGGTGTTGTGGATGGAAACCAAGCTCATTCTATCATATTCAACCCTTTTATGTTTCCTATGGGCACTTTCTACCCTGGATACCTGGGACACATTGACCATTGGAGCTATAATTTTGATTGTTTTAACCTATCATCTATCACTTACAAGATCTACTTTGGTTACTTCTATCTGAGTCCTTAACCTTGCATGTTCTTGACTTTGTCAATTATATCTCATTGTAGTATACACATACAAAGTGATACTCTATTCTACACCATTCACCTAATTACCTTTTTATCAAACTGATTCTCGATTCTGGTTTCTCCTCTGTCGATTCACATTTTGAGGGGGATACTTCATCTAATATGTGGAGCATCTAACTCTTATTTTTGTCTTACAATGTGTCAGTACAAATTACAAGACAAAATAGGGAAAATATAGACACTAAAATTATGTCACACACATGTGCATAACTCCCTATGTCGAAACCCCCTAAGCTCATTTTAATAATAAATAATCTTCCTAACCCATATTTTTACCCCTCACACATTTAATTAATTTAATTTAAAATACTTAATTAAGTTAATTAAAAACCCCCTTTTCCACCTTACCTGGCCACCTTGCCCTATGAATAATTCCCACCTGATGAGTCACCTCAAGACTTGGTCACCTCATCTTAACTACCCAAGACTTATTCCCACTCCCAAATTAAATTCCTAATCAACTACCTCCTTCCTAACCTCTTATTTTTACCATTTTATAATTGTTGTCACATTTGGCATGAATAAAAATAGAAAACAAGCCAAAAATAGTAAGTTTTAGTTATTCTAGGGCCACTGACATTGGTCAACCCATGGTCGATGTCGATGGGATCACCGATATTAGCAATATAAGCCAAACTCCAACCTAAACTTTAGGTCAAAAAAAATTAATAAAATTTATTCTTACTTGCATTAAACCTCTAGGAATTCTATTTTTGACATCCTGGCTTACAACCATCTTGTACAAGTCAATCATAATCAACAACTAAACTCTGGACAATCAACAACACTTGTTTGTTCTCTCTATTCAGGCATTCAGGTTCAAACTCCCTAATAGAGATCATCAATCTAGCATATATCATTATATAACCATAGCTAAGTACATCACTTATACTATATGTCTTTTAAACATTTATTCTACTATTTCTTTACATCTACTCTACATTGCTTTAATCACTTCTGACTGAACCCCTTTGAGGGAGTTACAAAGCTTCCTCACTTGTTTCCCCTTAACTTGACATACCAAATCTCTAACCAAACTTACCCAAGCCATAATATCTCTCTCATAACTCTCCTAACCTCCTTGACCTGATCTAAACCATTTGCCAAACCCAAAAAATCCTTCTGCAAGCTCCTAGTTATTTATTGCCCCTACCGATCTCGGTAGCCTAACCGACATCGGTCACCTCACTATCGACCTCGATAGTATAACTGATATCAATCACTACCCCACTAATGTCGGTGACTATGGATTCCCTAACCTCTTCAAAACCTACCCAGACAACTTCTAAAATACAAACAGAGTACCTTAACCCGCACCCTATCACTCTCTATTGTATACAAGTTGTTAATAAAATTAATCTTACCTCTCTTTTACTCTCTCTTTACCTCTCTTTTAGTTATTTGTTATTATTTTGCCTCTTAAAAGTGGACTATCATCTCTACGGAAGTTTTACATTTTTTAGAACAAGCACATAGCTTTGTAGCCCACTCATTTAACTACTAAAAAACATCTTGTGGTAGTGCTTTCTTATTTATAGATAGTCCTCCCCAACCAAAGATGAGTGCTCACAACATCTGGATACGATATGAAAACCAAATTTAGGTTCATTCTAATCACTTATCCCCATCCTTCTTTATGTTTTCTTTTAAACTTAAAATAGACAAAATTTAATGAAATAGTTAATAAGGACTTTTTTTATCAACAAACCTTTGTCAATGATTTTCTTAAAAGTGTGCACATATTGCAATTCCAAATGGTAAGATATATTGATATGTAAATTCTTGGTAAACATAGAGGCTAATTTTTTGTCTGGTAAATTATGGGTAAATCGGTTGGCAAGTGCTCTCCATCATTGCAGATAACTTGTAAAGCTTTTATCGAACTTATATTTGGCTTGAGTCAAATCTACCAACAAAATCTCATGTTTGAGATTGTAAGAGAAGTGTTTCACAAATTTTTTTAAAATATCATCAAAATTAGATAATGAGTTCTAAGGCAATTTCAAGAACCACTCCAAATCTTATCCTACTAGACTCCTTGGAAACAACAATAGGATGTAGATGTCGTTGTATGTTATTGGTTGCCAAGCAACAAATAATTCCATTAAATGTGTCTTGGGGTCTCCTTTACCCTTGTATTCATCAAATTTTGGTGGTTTTTACATTGAACGAAATGGTATTTTAAACACTCCATGTTAAAGAACACACATCATCCAACTTAAAATTGTTAGTCTATTTTGCATCTTGGATGGTGACAATTGTATCCTTCATTTTTTATAGTTCTTATGCTAGGAAATTAGATGGAACATTATCTTAAGGCAGAGGTTGGATGGTCAAAAGTAGATTAATTTGATTAGGGTATAGTGGAGTCATGGTTTATTGTGAAATGTTGGTTTGGTTGGGTAATTGACCAAGAATATACATACACAGATTAGGATGCAATTATTGGAATTACATGCATTGTAGTGCGATATTCTGATTGGGATTTAGCATATAAGCCTAGGTTTGGTAAAATTATGGTTGAGATGGAAGTATATGGCTTTGGGTGAAGTATTATGCCTACTGAGGTTGAACAGGTACTTGTTACCGACTAGTCAAACCTTGTTAAATAAGGGGAACTTGTGAACCAATGCCCTATTATTGAGTTTGTGGCACATTGGGAATAAAAGGCAATTACTTCCTAATCAATACTTATGGAATGGTAGAACCTCTTGGTTGTGTGAA
This sequence comes from Torreya grandis, assembly GCA_037957365.1. Classification (NCBI taxonomy): domain Eukaryota; kingdom Viridiplantae; phylum Streptophyta; class Pinopsida; order Cupressales; family Taxaceae; genus Torreya; species Torreya grandis. The sequence continues at coordinate 2,552,683 of JARHVA010000431.1, forward strand.
TCCCTATTGTGAAGTAGATTATTGTAGAGTGTTTGGTAGTTTTTATTGATCTATAGTCATACACTATTTATTAGACATCATTTATGATTGTAATGGTATATTAGGCTATGACTGAAGAGGTACATTGGTCACTATCTGGTGAGGTGGAACATTGGTTTCCCCTTATTAAGGAAGTGGAATGTTTTGCCTCTATTGCATTGGTATGTTATATTATTCCTATTATTATGGAATGTTAGTCATCACCTATTGTGGTGGAATAACATTCATCATGTTTTGTTGAGGCATGACACTGGTTGTTGCTTGACTACTTAAGCCTTGTGGTTGCATGCTTAATGAAGAAGCTAGTTGAGGATTAGAGGTAGTTTGTTATGGTTTGGAGGTATAAGTTTCTACCTCTTGCATTTTTAAAATATTTGTGGCGTTAAATAAAGGCAATTTTTTTTTGGACTAGTTGTTTGTGTCATTAAACCACTTTGGTTGGATTGGACGATACTTGCATGCTATCCATCGTGTTGGGCTCACTATTTTATGTAAAATCAGTAGACACATATTTGATAGTTGGTTCATCAAAAATGTTTCCAATTGAAGTGATTTACACAAATGGGTTTTTACCCTAATTTGTTTTGCATGTCAATTCAATTAAGAACCCTGTTGAAGAAGCTAGCTCGATAAGGGGATTATTTGGCATGGTCATGTTATTGAAACTATGTGTTAGGTTTTAATAAGTTTAGTATGCTATTTGTATATATATGAAGTGGTGATACATTATTCCATTTATTTTAACAATCATATGTGAGTTTTGATATGAAATCGACACTAGAGTTTGAGGATTGATCAAAGAGGCCTATTCGATGTTTTGTTTATAAGGCATTGTTGACCAAATTTAACCCTACATATCAAATTGGGGCCCTTATAGGTAAAAATTTGAATTTTATATGTTTTAATGGGTATAATATATATTAATTGGGTTTATTATAATTTATTTTATGTCATTTAATGTCATCTTAGCCTTGGTCTCATTCATATTAGTCAATTTGTCATTTTGAGTCATTTAGAAGGCTTTTAAGGGTCATAAATGCAAGTGGCATGGTTCCCAATGTGTCTAAGTGTCTTATTTTACTTTAAATCATAAAATAAGTCAGATTTCCTATCAATAATGTTATTTAAATCATAATCTTGTAGGTTATCTAACTGAAATTCAAAAAACTAACTGAAAAAGGGGAGTTTGGCACTTGTACAGCCCATGGGAGGTGACATGTGGGAGGTCATAAAATGTCTCTTCATCTTCCTCACACTTATATCAGTGATTTACATGCTTTTTAATTTCTAAAAAATGCCCAAAACCATTCTACTCTTTTCTTGCCTTTCTAGACATGCAAAAGTGATCAATAGGTTCATGCTTGGTAAAATCAATAGAAGAGGTTTCAAGTCAAACACCTTTGTGAGGTGTTATTGAACTCACAGATCTAAATTTCCATAAAAATATTTCTAATAATTGTGGTATGTAATTTATGAATCATCCTCATGAAGTTGACTATGTTTTTTTACTTATTGTTTCATGCACCCTATAGGTTTTTCTCTATTTTAGATAATTCTATACAAACCAATTGGTCATGTTGGATATAGAGGATGTTTTATCACTTATTAGATGATTTAAATTCTTATTTTATTTTTTGTAAAATATCTCATTGGATTTTTAGTTCAGTTTGTAGGTTGGTGTCCCAGGTGGAATGGCAGTCATTTTCACTACTTTTAGAAGGTTGTGTTCCCTAAAAGAGATTTATGTGAAGGTAATATGGTGTTTTCCATGTTTTAATGCCATAGGGACTACCTTATTTCCATTTTTTACCTCATAATTTCATGTTTGTATCAAACTTTTAGTCTATTGTCATACTCAGTCAACTCTTTACCCATTTCTACTTGCAATTATGGTGAAGTGCATGTATGGGGCCTACATAACATGTTCATATAAGTGTGATTAAAGTTAAAAATACTTGGTATGTATTTAACCAACATGGATAATTAATTTGAGCCTTCAAATGGTTGAGAAAGTACTGTAACAGTCATATACAATATTTCTACTCAGGCTCCTACCATTAGCATGCACCCACAGGTAATGTAACAAGGTTCAACATTGAAAATGAGGTGTATGAGTTTTTTGAGGATATAAAACATCATAAGGTTTAATTTAAATACCATTATATGAGGTAGACTAACCAATCAATCAAACTTCTAGAGTATATGGACCATTTCATGATTACCATCCATATGTGACTCAAAGTACCAACCTACAGGTGATTTATGGAGGATGTCATGTTGAAAGGGGAGTTTTGATAGATGTTTAAGTCATTTTGAGTAATATCATAATATTTTAAAACCTTGATGAATGTCTAGAGTAATTTACAAACTCATATGCCTTGGTCACTCCTTGTCATTCCACATATACTACCTTAAAAGTGGTATGCACTGACAGGTGGCACTAACAGAATTGTGAAGGTACTTGTACAAAGGGATTTGAACATGTTGAAACCTTACTTTAAGTCCTAGGATGATAAGGATACCATATCATATATGACCAGTATGTTAAGTGGTATGTGATAAGTGAAGAACCATTCAATAACCCAATGATTGAATTGAGGGAGATTTTGCCCTAAAATGCAAAATAAAGCACCTGATGGTTTTATTGACGTCATATGAGGAAGTGTCACAAAGTATTGAGGAATATAATTGAATAATATTTTTATTATATATCAAGGAAATTAACCCCATAAATTTTTAAGGGTATATTATAAATGGAGATCAGTTTTTGAGAAGTCCAAAATTACACTTTTATGCACTGAGTTCCAACAATGCCATCTATAGGTTTTGGTCCCCAAAGAAACTTTCCAACTCAAGGTTGTAATACAAAACTCGTATCATGATTTAATAAGAATTACATGGTTTATTTAGAGTTTTCATGACCTAAGGGTTATTTCAAGGGATGACATTTTGTGTTTTGGTTCCCCAAACACACTTACAAGTCTCTTTAGATCACACCTATAGGTTGGTTGTAGGGTCACCATGAAGAATAGGCTAGATAGCCTTGACAACAATATTTTTTCCAAGCATGAAAGGAAAAAATGAAGCTATATTATGTTTTATAGATATTTAATGAGTTTTTAATTCTTTTCAACAAGGCTTAGATCATATATAACACCTACATGACCTCTCATAGTCAACTATAGTTGATTATGAGAGGCTAAGAGCAAAGGGAGTGTGTTTGATGAGGCCTAGCCTATAAAATGTGGATAGAATGGATCTAAATAGATTTGAAATAAACCTAAGGGATTATAGAGAGGTTTAAAACAATTTTTTCAAATATTAACCATGCATTTTCACATATAGGTGCAGTATATTGGAGAAAAACATAGTCAAATAATATAACTCAGTCTTGAGAGTTCAAGGTATGAGGGGTACATGAAAGGTCAGAGTAGTGAATTTATATTGGAACATCCCCATAATGAGCATGAAAATATTTATTAATTGTTGGCATGAGAAATATTTCATAGAGGAGGGGCTCTAATCCAACATACATAGTTCATATCAAAACATCGTGCATAGTTACCTTTTGCACTGACTATTTTAGGTTTTATAGAAGTTGGGGGATCCAGTGACCTAGTCAAAGGTTAAAAATAGATACAGATCACCTTTATAATTTTAATAATCCCATAAAACAGTAATTTAGTCTTATTAAATAGGGTAAGTTCTTTTTTTTATCTCAGATAGAGGTCACTCCCCTTATGCACAAATTGACAGGCTTTGGGGAATGGCAATGACCAGGTGAGTTAGAGGTTGTTAAGACATGGAAATAAGTATTTAAAAGTTATAACACATATAAAAAAACATTAAAATTCTTATTTATAATGAGGGAACTAAACATGGAGGTCTAAAACACCAAGGTTGCAGTCAGACTCACTAGGCAGGGTTTAGGCCTAAAGTTCAAATGAAAGGTCAAATTTGATTTAGCATGAGATGGGAATTAAAAACTAATTAATCATGTATATATGGTAATAATATATATTTATGAGCTATTTTAATTCATGAAATTCATAAATAATCCATCTTTTGGTTCAAAGTCAACATTAGGCCTATGCAAAGGAAAGGAAGGGCTCAAATAGGTAACTTCAAATGCTCACATCTTTCAAGAGGATTTGTACGGAATACAAACGATTTTAGGGAGGTTAATAGGCTCCTTTAAAATCACATTAGTGTAATTTTTTTTCAAATTCAACCTCAAAGCTTCATGAACCAACCTTAAGAATAGAAAGCACTCAAAACCCTTGCTAAACCCTTATAAGGACCTGATCAAAGAAATGAGGATGGAAAGCTATGCTAATGGCATAGTTTGCCCAAGATGATTATTTTAAATTGCATATTAATCTTTAAATATCCTCCCTATCCTTTTTAATTATATGAATTTGTATGGATAGGGTATAAAATATGGTCTTTTGACTATTTTATGTGTTTTTTAGGTTACAGGAGGTTTCAAGAGATGAAATAAAGTTTGGGGGGAATATTAATACTTTTACTAACTCAATGTTTCCATATAATTATTTTTAAAAAATCCTAAGTATTCAAACAATATCTCTCATTTTAAGTCATTCAAAACTATCATAGTGCACAAATTAGTGAGAAGGGTAGAAAACTTCAAGTGAGTTGATGTTAAGGTGTGTCTGGTGACTCTAAGGACATGGAGAGTCTTTAAAAATGTCATAAAATACCTCACATATATTTTCATGAGAAAATAAATCCAATTTTGAGGCTAAATATGCAGGGCACATGAAAGAAGAGTTATTTAGACTGCAGATGGTGATAGCTCATTTTGGGAAGATTCCAAATGATAAAGACTAAAACCAATACATAGAGAGGCATTTTTAGAAGCCTTATGATTCATTAAAATCATAATAACTATCCCTAATCAATTTTGGGATGTTAAAATAGGTGTGGATGATGAAGTTTTGTGAGCCAACATAGGGAGTTTCATGCCTATTTTCATAAGTTTCATGCCTTGTATGGCCACTTGTCTCTTATGACCTTGCATGGTTCATCCCAAATCCTCTTCTAATTCACAAGTAACTCCTTTTCTCAGCTTTTTAAGTTTCCTTATGACCTTTGGACTTCTCTCTTCTCATCTTTCTCTCTCAAGTTCTATAAGAACTAGTCATTTTGGCCATTGTAACAGATGCTCTACCTGAGTATAGAAATGCCCTAATCATTTGCATACCATTTGTTCAATAAGAATACTAATTTTTACCTCTTCATGAATATTAATAGTGTTTTTTACTTTTATAATTGATCTTTCTTAGTGATAACTATGATTTCCTTAGCATGTTGTCTCATTCTTTCATCATATTTGCAATTAAAAAGCTTATTCTTATAGGGCATGTGAAGTGTTCTAGGAAGTGTCAAGGTTGAGTGAGTTAGTCTATTCACTATTTTCATTCAAGGCCTATTGTCTAGTCCTTTTAGCTTAAACATTCATCCATAACCTCATAATGTAATATTGATGTGAGAAGATGCAGATTTGAGAATTGTATGTTTGGTTAGTCTCTTGGTTTCATGTGTAACATGCAGCTAGTTGGAAGTCATCAACTTATTTGGTGTATCACCTCCCTTAGGATATTTTTATTTAAATTTTATCTCTCCCTTGTCCATCACAAATTTTAGGTGTAGTAGTGATCCAAAGTGGTATATCAAGAGAGCTATCCCTATCCATAGATTCACCTCATCTTTAGGCTACCCACATGCCTAGAGGTGTTTCAATCATGACCCTTGGATGAGGAGAGCTGAGACATCTCCGCAAAGGGTGAAAATCTAAGTGAAAATATTTTTTGGCATGCCTGGTGGGACTCTTAGTCCAAGAAGTTGAAATATTTTTGGTGTTGTCTTTCAACAATCAGTCTTTGGAGGCATCTATCTAAACATTAATGGCAACTCTAAAATTACATCAATTGGTCAAGCAGCCCAAGTATTTCTTTTGAATATTTTTGATAACCATTCATTATGTTATTGCTTCATAATGAAGTTATATGACTTTGGTTTTTATTACTATTTTACACAAGTTGGTGAAACATATCAAGCTTATGGCACTCTTTATCAGCCTTGGTGTGATTTTTACCAGTCTTGTTATGACCATTGTCAACCCTATGAAGGTATTTATCAACATTATAACTAGCCTTCTCATGATTTGTATCAATCCTACAATCAACCTTATCCATATATTTCTCCTAGTCAACCTATTCACTTCTCAAGTCAATCCATTTCCACTTTTAAGAAAACTCTTTTGGGATATGAGAAGTATATGTTAGATCTTGACACACAAAGGGGATATGATATAAATGTTCCTATTCATCATATTCATAAGGTGAAAGATTATTTAGAGATGGTCAAAAGAGAATGTGTACCTATCAAGAGAGATAATCATCAAATGCTCACAAGTGAGATGCTAGATGTGAGTGGCCTAATTTCATCCTTGAAAGATAGTCTTAAAAATCATGAGAAGCAGCCTCATCAAACCTATCAACTTTCATATCCACTTCACCAACATTGATATCAGTCATAAAAATTCATGATAAGTATCTTCATCAAACATATAAGCTTTCATATCCACTTCACTAGCATTGTTATCAGTCCTACATGATTCCTACTCATGAACCCAATCAAGCTTATCAAATTCATTCTTTTCCCAATCAACTGAAAGAGAGAGTTAAAAAGAAAAACCTTATTTTCGAATCAAATCTTGATAGGAAGATTGAGTTATCTAATATTAATATGCAACATTCCATGTCATAAGAAAAATAAGTGGAATCTAAGCCCTCATTTCCCTCTCCAATTACATCCCCACCTCAAGAAGTTACCTCTAGATATGAGATTCCAAGTTGGAGACAAGGTGGAGAATCCAAGCCTAAGGAAATCCCAATTTTATTGAAAACTTCATCTAATCCTCAAAGTGCATAAATAGATAAATAAGAGACTCCTAATCCTAGCATATTCAACTAGAATGAGATAGTGGAGTCATGCGGAAAGAAAGAGGACAGAAGCCTTGATAAGGAGTGTGAAGTTGAGAAAGAGCTTGATCATATGCAAGTCCCTCCCACCCTTCCTCAAGAAGTTTGTTGTGTTCCATGTCAACCCTATTATAATCCTCATCCTCATGAGGATACCTATGAACTTAAAGAAAGACTTTTCTAAGAGAACCTATCCAAGCAAATTGAAGAGTTAGAATCAAGGATGAAATTGTTGAGTCAAGCTATGATTGAAGGTTTAGACCCAAAAGAAGATCCTATGCCTAAAAATACCCCATCTGGCCTCCCTCAAGAGAGTGATCAAGCTACATCAGATGTAAATGAAGTGATTTTAAAATGGAAGGAAGAAAAATAAGCCATTTTAGCCTAAGGTTTTCCTCCCCTTCCTCAAGAGCTTACAAAAGAATCCTCTACACTTCACTCTCAATCTGAGTTTGAGTTCTATGTGCCACCTCTACCAACTATTTCATCTTTTCCTCACACCATCACTCTATTCCTTGATGGCCTTATGGTATGGTAACATAAAGAGGAATATTTTGTTGATAATAATTAATAACTCTTACTTAAATCAAACATACTTTCTTGGTAGCCTCATTAGGCTAGGTCACATGATTTCAAGATGCCTAGTCTTGGCATCACCAACAAGGAGAAGGAGATGAAATATATTGCAAACCTTGAGAAGAAAAATCAGGTTATGAAATCTGAGATACAACTTGAGATCCTTCAATAGGTCCTAAATGAATAATATGAATGTGTTATTAAGGATGGATAACAATTTCAAGTCATCCCTAAAGAGGTTGCAATCCTAAGAAACTCTCTTGAGACCAAGGTGGAAGTTGTTCTTATTGAAAATGACCCAATACCTTAGCCTAGTTTTGAAACACCCTCAGATGCATTAGATATTTAATAGCACCATCTTTATGACCTCACACATTAAGAAGAGAAGATTGAAGAGGTAGTGGTTCTAGATGATAAAGACGACAAAGATGATTGGTAGCTACAAATAAAGTTCTTTCAAGAGCTTGAAAATATTTTCCAAGTTGAGGGTAAAGTACATGAAAAGGTGAAAAAAGATTATTTCATGGAGGATAATGATTAATATTGGGTATAATATGCAAAGATCTTTAATGAGATAGAAGAACTTATAGTTGAGAAGAAACCCAATCTTATTGAGAGCACTATGGAAATCAAGAAGGTATGCCTTGTTGAAACACCATTAGAGGTTATAATTGAGGATATATATGAGAAGGTTGAGGATGTTTGGATGTAATAAGAATTAATTTCCATATACAAATTGTTTGGAACTACTTCTTTCTCTTTAAACATCATGCCAATAAAGTTGGCAAACATCATGGAAAAGTTGGAGGCATCAATGTCAAGGATCAAAAGACTATATGTCTCATTCATTCCTTCATGTCATGAATAAATAAGGGTTTCAAACTTCCCCTTTGATCTATGAGGGATTTTTCATTTTAGGTTAGTTAGTGTTTGATTTAGTTTGTTTAGTTTGGTGTGTGTGTTTCATAAGTGCTCATGAAGCACATATGTGTTTGTTTTTACTTTGTGTGTATCTTTTGTTTTGTTTGGTTGAGATATTCATTGGTATTATCTTGATGAAAATATTTTTGTAAAAATCCTCTTTGTTTCCCTTACACTTCATATGACTCTTTAAACCTAATAGACTGCTAAGGCTACTAGTCTAGTTAGTATAATAGGCATATTACCCCTATGAGTCACCAATTTATTAAGTTTTTATGTCATTTAAATTATAAGTTATTTTAATTTATTATATTATGCATACTACACATATGATTCACCAATTCATAGGGTGTATTATAAGTTATTTTATGTCATTTAATGTCATCCTAGCCTTGGTCTTAGTCATATTAATCAATTTATCATTTTGAGTCATTTAGAAGGTTTTTAGGGGTCATAAAAATAAGTTACATGGTTAAAAAGGTGTCCAAGTGTCCTATTTTATTTTTAATCATCCAATAGTTTATATTACCTATCATTAATGTTAGTTCAATCATAATCTTACAAGTTATCTAACTGAAATTCAAGAAACTAACTAAAAAAGGGAAGTTTAGCACTTGTACGACCTATGAGAGAAGGTGACACATAGGAGAAGGTAATGGAACATCTATTCATATTCCTCACACTAATATTATTACTTTATAGGATTTTTAATTTCTAAAAAAGTCCCAAAACCATTATACTCCTTTCTTGCCTTTCTAGATATGCAGAAGTGATCAACAAGTTCATGCTTGGTACGATCACTGAAAGAGGTTTCAGTTAACATTCCTTTGGGAGGTATTAGTATTATTAAAGAGATATATTTTAATAATAATATTTATGAGAATGGTGTCCTGTGATTTATGAATCATCCTCATGAAGTTGGCTATTTTTTTTGCTTACTATTTCATGCACCCTATAGGTTTTGATCCATTTTGGACAAGTCCGTACAAACCAATTGGTGATGTTGGCTCTAGAGGATGTTGAATATCTTATAATATGTTTTCCATGTTTATTTTCATGTTTGGAAAATATATCATTGGATTTTTAGTTCAATTTGTAGGTTGGTGTCTCAGGTGGAATGGAAGTCATTTTCACTACTTTCAGAAGGATGTATTCCCTAAAAGAGATTCATGTGAAGGTAATATAGTGTTTTCCATGTTTAAATTCCATAAGGACTACCTCATTTCCATTTTTTACCTCATAATTCCATGTTTGGATCAAAATTTCAGTCCATTATCATACTCAATCAACACTTTACCCACTTCTACTTGCAGTCATGGTGAAGTACATGTATGGGGCCTACATATCATGTTCATAGAAGTGTGATTAAAGTTAAAAATCCTTGGTATTTCATTCAACAACATGGATAATTAATTTTATCCTTAAATTGGTTGATAAATTACTACAACAGTCATATATATTATTTTTATTCAGGGTATTGCCATTAGCATGCACCCACAGGTCATGTAACAGGGTTCAACATTAAAAATGAGGTGTGTGAGTTTTTTGAGGATATGAAACATCATAATTTTTCATGTAAATACCATGAGATTAGGTAATCTTACCATTCAAGAAAACTCTTAGAGAATATGGACCATTTCATGATTACCATCCATATGCAACTTAGAGCACCCACCTACATGTGCTTTATGGAGGATGTCATGTTGAAACAGGAGTTTTGATAAATGTTTAAGTCCTTTTGATTACTATAATAACATTTTAAAACCTTGGTGAAGGTATAAAGTAATTCACAAACTCATATTCCTTGCTCACTACCTGTCATTCCACATATACTACCTGCACAGTGGTATGCACCTATAGGTGGCACTAGCAGAAGTGTGAAGGTACTTGTAAAGAGGGATTTGAATATGTTAAAACCTTAATTTAAGTCATATAATGATGACGATACACTATCATATATGAACATTATGTTAATTGGTAGGTGATAATTGAAAAACCATTCAATAACCCAATGACTGAATTTATGGAGATTTTCCCCAAAAATGTAAAATAGAGCACCTGATGGTTTTGTTGATGTCATATGAGGAAGTGTCACAAAGTCTTGAGGCATATAATTAAATAATATTTGTATAATTTATAAATTAAATTAAGCCCATAAATTTTTAAGGGTAGAGGAAAAATGGAGATCAGTTTTTGAGAAGTCTAACATTGCACTTTTATGCACTGAGTTCCAACAGTGCCATCTACAGGTTTTGGTCCCCAAAGAAACTTTCCAACTCAAAGTTGTAATAAAAACCTTGTCTCATGATTTAATAAGTATTACATGGTTTATTTATAGTTATCATGACCTAAGGGTCATTTCAAGGGATGACATTTTGTGTTTTGGTTCCCCAAACACACCTACAGGCCTCTTTACATCACACCTATAGGTTGGTTGAAGGGTCACCATGAAGAATAGGCTAGATAGCCTTGATAATAGACTTATTTACAAGAATTAAAGGAAAAAATTTATCTATATTATGGTGCATAAATTTTCAATTAGGTTTGAATTCTTGTCAATAAGGCTTAGATCATATATAACACCTACATGACCTCTCTCAGTCAACTATTGTTGATTATGAGAGGCAGAGAGTAAAGGGAGTGTATTTGATGAGGCCTAGCCTATACAAGGTGGATATAATGGATCCAAATAGGTGTTAAATAAACTTAAGTGACTACATATATATTTAAAACATTGTTTTTAAAGCTTAACCATGCATTTCACCTACAAGTGCAGTATATTGGAGTAAAAGATAGTCAAATAATAGAACTCAATCTTGAGAGTTCAAGGTATGAGGGATACATGAAAGGTCAAAGTAATAAAAGGAGATTAGAACATCCCCATAATTATCATGAAAATATTTATTAATTTTTGACATGAGAAATCTTACATAGAGGAGGGGCTCTAATCCAACATACATAGTTCATATCAAAACACTGTGCATAGTCCCCTTTTGCACTGACTGTTTTGGGTTTTGTAGAAGTTGGGAGGTATATTGACCTGGTCAAAATTAATACAATCACCTTTATAATTTTAATAATCTCCTAAAACATTAATTTGGTATGAGTAAATAGGGTAAGTGCCCTTTTTTTGTCTCAAACAAAGGGCACTCCCCTTATGCACAAATTGATAGGTTTTGAAGAACGACAATGGCCAGGTGAGTTAGAGGTTGGTCAAACGTGGAAATAAGTATTGAAATTTTTTAAAACATCTAAACCAACTTGAAAATCCTTATTTATAATGAGGAAACTAAAAATCGGGGTATAAAACACCAAGGTTGCAATCAAACTCACTAGGCAAGGTTTAGGCCTAAAGTTCAAATGAAAGGTCAAATTCAATTTTAGCATGAGATGGGAATTACAACCTATTAAATCATGTATATAGGGTCATAAAATATATTTAGGATATTTTTGAATGCAGGGAAGTACACAAATAATTCATATTTTGGTTCAAAGTCAACATTAAACCTATGCAAAGGAAAGGAAGGGATTGAATAGGTAAATTCAAATGCTCACATATTTCAAGAGGATTTTCATGGAATCCAAAGGAGTTTATGGAGGTTAATAGGCTCCTTGAACATCACATTATTAGAATTTGTTTGCAACTTCAACATCAGAGCTTCATGAACAAACCTTAAGAATAGAAATCACTCAAAACCCTTGTTAAACCCTTACAAGGACCTGATTGGATGAATGAGAATGTGAAGCTACTTTAATATCATATTTTGCCTAGGATGATGATTGTATATTGTAGAGGAAAATATAAAGATCCTCCCCACCCTTTTTATTTGTATGGATTTGTACAGATAGGGTACTTTTGACTATTTTGTGTGTTTTTTAGGTTATATGAGGTTTCAAGAGAAGCAATAAATTTTGGGGGGAATATTGAGGCTTGTAATAACTCACTATGGCCATATAATTATTTTTAAAAACTCTTAAGTATTTAAACAATACCTCTCATTTAAACCAATAAAAACTATCATAGTGGACAAGCTAGTGAGAAGGGTAGAAAACTTCAAGTGAGCTAATTTTAAGGTGTGCATGATGCCTCTAAGGCCATGGAGAGTCTTAAATAAAGTCACAAATAATAATTCTCAAATTGAATAAATAATTAACCTAATTTTCATAACCCAAAAGATAAATATCAGTGTCTAAGCCAAAATTAAACAAAGCATAAACAGAAATCAATCAATAGTTGAATTTGAACTTATCAAGGTTAATTAAAAACTCAATTTAAGAAAACTATGCTTCTTTGAATAAATATCAAGCTAGACAAAATTTAATGGCATAACTATACTAGGTAAAGATCCAAAATGCACATGTGGATTGGTTTCAAATTATAATTTTGACACAAGGTAAACAAGTCTATGAAATAATTTGAGCAGTGTAACAACATTATCACACTCTAAAGATGTAATAATGATTTTTCAAGACTCCAAGGCACAAGAACTCATAATGATTTGGGTAGTGTAATGTTACTTTTTCCAATCAAGTGACACACACAAAGATTTATCAAAAGACTAAGGTAAAAGTATGGTGTCAAATGGATGGTTTAATGCCTCCTTAAAAAATATATTAATGTATAAGGAAAGACTCATTTTGATGTGAAAAATACATAAATATATTAGACTCAAAATCCATGCAATAAAGGATAAAAATGACACAAACACTTAAGTGTGAACATCCTAAATCCTAAAACTGACAAAGTTGTGTGATATTGTCAAACTCCATCAATATACTTGCTCTTGGGAGGATTTTAAGTATTAATAAAAAAATAAAAGTACATGAAAAATAGGGTTTTTATGCCCCCCTCTTCTCTTAATAGTTTATATTGTGACATGGAACTTTGGGCTACTCACCCTGCACCAATAGTATGTCCATGATAAGTGGGGTTGTTCTAAAACCAAATTTTTATGCATTTTTAGATGATCTCAAGTATGGCTAACATAAGATATGCTCACATCATTTGGATCCATATCAACTGACTTTTTTTTAAAAGGTTTTATAATTTTCATAACCACTACATCCGTCACTTGCTCAGTGTAGTGTGATGTCTGAGTCACCCCTATGGTCCAAGGTAGTATCTTACTAATGAAGTTTATTTAATCGCTCAAAAAAAAATTCCAATAATTCAACCTCAATTTATATAACCCACCATGGAGTGGGGTTGAAATGATGCTAGAATATAAATTTTTGGGTCAATGCTTCCCTAGAGAACCCATGAGAAGGTGATGAACTCTTACTCACAAACCAAGTTTCATAAAAATAAAAGACAAGTGAAAAGACTTTAACGTTATGTTTGAATCACCCAATTCATATAGATTTGGAAAGGGCCTTGATAATGTTATTTTCATATTTTTAGATTAAAATCAACCAAGACAAATAAAGAGCGCTTTTGGTCACCTCAGTTCCCTAAAGGGGATGGAATGAGAGCATACACACATTAATCATTTTACAAAAATAAACAACTTTGAAATCACAAGAATAAAATAAACACTCTTAAGAGTATGTATTTAAGTGTGAGCATTTATTTTACTACACCAAAGTGAAATTTTTATGAAATTTTAGCCCCTTGACCTTAGTTGAAAACTTGTAAGAACTTTAACAAACAACTAAGCATAAAAACAACTAAGTTACTTTTAGGCACTAAATGAAATGTTTAAGACTTAACCACTTCCAAATTTTTGCCATTTTTTAGCTTAGGTCTTGCACTTTTTAGAGGGTTTTTGCCTACTTTAAAGCTCAAATTATGTGAATGAGAAAACAATATTTTGAAATTAGCTCTCAGGTTTCTCTATTTTCTTGTCTTAGAGATCAACGTCGATCCACACAGGGATCAATGTCGATCTATATAAATCAACATCAGTTCACAGAGGGAAAATTGATGTTGATCGATAGATATCAATGTCAATCCTACAAAAATATAGAGAGCTAGAATACATTTTTTTACAAAAGGACTATTAGTAAATAAACTTTTAAAATCATCAATAACATCAAATCCTATAATAAAAAGGTTAGGCACATATTATTCAGACTTTCAGACACAATATAAAAATGATAAAAGATAATAAAAACCCATGATGATTTATGTTTCCACTGTGCTTTATCCTTCACATAGGGGTCGATGTCGATTTTGGTCTATCGATGCCAGTTAAGCAAAATTGACATCAGTCTCTATGTAAAATTTTGTGTTACTAACAAAATAGAATACATAAAAACAAAGTAAAAACTCAACTTTTTAAGATTCTCAAGCACTCATTAGAAAAACTAAAATCAACATTTTCATCTCTTTACTTGTATGGGATGTTTGACATCTCACCAGGCATGCCATTTATGATCATAGAAATCCAAGAAGGGAGGTTAGTATAGTGTTAACTCAAGTAGCAAAAACTTAAATAAAACACACTAACACTTACACTTCTAGCCTAGAACTTGGGGAGAGCTTAGTAATAAAACCAAATGAAAGCACAACTAAAACATAAAAGACACAAAATACTTTACCTTCCTTGGGAGCTCCAAATAATTTTTTAAGTGGCTTGCTTGGCTTGTGCATCAAGAAGTCTTTAGAAAATGAAATTTTTTATCTCCTCTTCTTGGCACCATATGGCTTTGATGTTGTTTGATGTTGTTTGTGATTACATAGCTCAAGATTTTGGCATTATAACACTATTGATATGAGTCTCATGAAATAAATATTTCATAATACCTATACAATATCCAAGCTTAGAAATGAAGAAGTATGGCCTTGTATTTATATTAAATGGGTTTAATTCTCACCCAAGGTGAGTTAATGTTGAGTAAAGGCTTCGAATGGGTTCAAACTTAACTTAAGTGAGTTAAATATAACCTTAGTAGAGTTAATAGTTGTCAAGTAATTATGATTTGTAATGAATAGATATGGCTTCCAAAATGAGATATTTTTAGAGAGTTTGACAACTCATAAAGGCAATGATGAAAGTCTAAGATATTTTAAAATTTTAATTTTTTTTAGTTATTTATTAATTTTAAATGGATAATTCAACTAGGCATTTGATTTGGTTTAGATTGTTAATTAATTCTGATTAGCCTTTTAGCTCTTTTAAAATTTGATTTAAATTTTTATGTACCCCACTTAATAAATTCATAGGCCAAATTTATTATTGTTATGCAACAAGGCAATTAGAAATGAATCTGTGAGAGTTTATGGTTGTATACTATAGGTTACCCCAATAAGGGATGTCTCAATGTGATTTTAAGCTTTGATGAATAATACACAAATAAATTTTGGGTGTTTAATGATTCTTAAGCTTAATTTGTAATGATTGGTAGAAATCAATCTGAAGTTCAGTTAAAATCTAGTTGTGGCTAGTTTTAGTTGTCTACAGATCATAAATCTACTTCCAGATATGTGTTTAAGTTTAGTGTAGGTGTTATCATTTAGAGCAACAAGAAGCAACTTACTATCTCTATCTCTTCTACTGAATCAGAATATAGAAGTACTATGGAAGCTGCCAAAAAAGCCATGTGGATACAAAATTTGTTGGAAGAACTTCATTTGGATGTTTCTCATGGTACCATCCTTCATTGTAATAACTAAAGTGGTATAGCTCTGGCAAAAAATTTAGTACATCACCAAAGAACTAAACACATTGAAGTTTATTTACATTTTATTTGAGAGAAAGTCCTCAATGGTGATATTGATCTACAGTTTTGTCTTATAAATGAACAAGTGGTAGATATCTTCACAAAACTACTTGGTGCTACCAAATTTTATCAATTTTATGCAATGTTAGGCATGTCAAAGTTACCATTGAGAGGGAGTGTGCATGATAATGCCACTTCCTGATAGCTATGTGTTTCTTCTACTTATCTATACTTCTTTTCATTGTAAACCATTGTAAATTTCATGTAGAAGTTATGTGATTTGAGTAAACTTCATGTGGACGTTTTACTTTTGTACCCCAATACATTAAAATCATAATTTGTAATAGAGTTTATTATGTTATAAAAGACTTCAAATATACTTAGTGATTATTCATGAGAAATTATTAAATGTAGTCTCACAATCATGATAACCTAAACTTACTCTTGAGTAGTTTATGGATTATAATTCTTTCTATTTTAAAAGGTGATGTTTGGCATGATGAAAGTTTTTAAATCCTTTAATTGTTAATATAGTATAATTCTTTTTTTAAAGTGACTATGACATTTATCTCCACTTAGAATTAAGGGAGAGTGTTAGAACATTTAAAGTCTAAGTGGTGAAATTATAAAACATTTAATATATTTTAAGTAATTAAATAATAATAATTTATTATTTATTAACACGGGTTAAAAATTTAATGTAAATAAATAATAAAACATAAATTATTTATTACTTATCGATAAAAATAAAATATAGTTATTTATTATTATTAGTAATTTAAAATGTTATTGAGATGGTTGGATCTATTATTTACAATGGTCACATCCCTTCACATCTCATTATAAATAGGGTTTTACCCCTATTATGATTGTATGTGAAAATAATATATTATAAATCATGAATTATGAGTGAAAAAGGAGTTTTGTGAAGGCTATTGAATAAGTGAGGAGGAGTTTATGTATTGGGGCGATTTGGTTTCTCAAATATATGAATATCACATTGGTGGGTTTTTTATCTCTTTCATATTTTTCTATGATAATTCTTATGTAGTGGTTCATTGATCTGTGTGCTTCTTTCATTATGTTTTACTTATTAAAATTCACTCTAGATCATATCATGTGGATGTACATTGCTTTATAAATTCTATCAAACATACCCCATTAGGGAAGGAAAAGGATAATGATTTATCTAAAGGTAATTATAATCATTGGCCATGCAGTTTGAGATAAAATAAAAAATCAAAAAAAGGAGCTTACATACTAAATTCTTAGTCACGAAGTAAGAGTAAGTTGTTACAGAGGATAAGCATGAATTTGGGCTACATGTTAGGATGGAGATACACATCCAAACTAGTAGGGATTAAAATCCATTGGTGATTTAATTACTTTATTTTGGGTAATGTTTGGATATGTTAGGAAATTATCAAGTGAACAAGGAGTATTATGAAAAAATTTATTGTAAGATCAACCAAACTAATTTTTGTTGTATCACTTGATGGTATGCATCATGATATAAAACACCATGATGACATAGTCATAATATTTATAAGGACTAACACCCAATTCAGTAAATAATAAAAAATAATGCACCAATGATAAAAACCATGGTGATAATGTTGACTATTAATATAGATGGAATTAAGTATCATGTGCAAGGAATCACCCAATGAAGCATAGATACTAAGTCACGGCACAAAAATAAAACAAAATAAATAGGAAAACAAACAAGCAGACACCAATAAAAATAAATAAATAAACAACAAAACAAAGTGAATAAAACAATCAAAAATAAGTTCAAATAAAAATAAATAATGATTAATCACAATGTTAGTGAAAACAAAAAATAAATTACTTGTGCATGTGTAATAAAGGTGTTATGCTTAGCAACAAGATGACCCCTAAGCTAGACAACAATGACATAGGTATAACAATGCAAGAACTTACGATGAATAATGTTACCTCTAGGCAATATCGAACAATGATACAAACAAGATGATAAATATTTCCCCTATGCTATTGGAAATAACAAAACAAAATAAATAAAATGGAGGGGGAATAGAATAAAAAGAAGGGGTAGTCAAGTTGAATTTAGAGCACTAGGTAAGAGGATGTTGCCTACATAGTTTCATGCACGTAATATCCAACATGAATTTCAGGCCAAATGTAGTTCTCTCATGATATAGGATAGAAGAAAATGATGATAAGAAACATGGTTGATGTATAGAGGAATATGGGAATCATGTCACAAAATGATGAGTGATTGAGAAAAGAGGGGATGGTAATTTACAAGTAAGAAAACATCAACACAATAAAATGCAAAAGCAAAAGAGTATGGTTTAGGCTAAAATCACACTAAAAGACAATGAGCTCTCAAAATAGCTAGAGTGTAAAATGAAGGTGCTCATAAAATGGTGAAAGCATAAGGCTTAAGGCCAGTAAGGATGGAGAAACTAAATGACAAGTGTTTACTTGTGAAATAGTTAGGAGTCTCAAGATTCTTAAGGAAAATAAGTGGTCAAAAAAGAAATGATAGTAAGGTCGAGCTAACCTGAGATAACCCATGTATCCAAGTGTTGTTTGTATAGTTCGTGTGGATCTCAAGCCGATGTATTTATCCCAAAATGGGAGGAAAAATACTAAGGTGGCCTAGAAATAAACTGAAAAGATAAGATGGCCCATCCTAAAAAATTTTGATGGCTTTATATCTCGTGTGGAAATTCTAAGCCAATTTTCATGATTTTGTGATTTTTAGGATTTTATAGATCATTTATAAATGTTTTTGGAATTTTTTAAGAATCTTAACTCAATTGATAATTATGATATATTATATGGTTTGACTCATAAAATGATGAGAGTGTGGATTAGATTCTCATAAAATGGTGAGAGCATGTAAACTTAAATTGCTCATAAAATGGTGAGAGCGTGAGAAAAGGGTGACTGAGATGACCTCAACATAAATCGAGTACTACCTACATAGTCCCATAGCAAGACCTCAAATTATTGTAGTCCTACCTTATAGTGGAGGATTCTGAATAGATAGCAACAAGTTCATGAATGAGGTAAATGGCATAGTATAATAATAGTAATGGTAAGGTGATACAACAAGGCATGGTAAAGGTGTTACTCCTAATTTTCCCATAGGTAGTTATAATTAAGAAATAATGGCATAGATCAATGATACTAATTTTTATAAAGGTGGTTTTAATTAATAACACCAAAAATGGGATAAAATGTGACAATAATGAATAATGTAATTTCTAAACCACTATCATACTGGTCCAAGATATTATCTCAATTAAGAATACTGAATCAACTACTGAAAATTTAACTAAATCCTCTCACTAAAGATGCCTAAAAAACCAATGGATCAAAACCAAGATCAAAAGGGGTGGGTTGGGAGGGTAAAACAACTTCATCCAATAGGGAATGTATGGGAGGAATGGTATACGATATAATACAAAGAAGATGATGGTATGGTACAAAGTAAATGAGCCTCATAGACAATACTTTGGGTCTCTCAAGTGAAATAATGCTTGAGGTGTATGATTTTTATGGGATCATCAAGTTCATCTCCATCTAGTGCAGTGAGCCTATATGCTCTAGAGCCATAATTTGTAACAATAAGGACCTATCTAATTGGGTTTGAACTTGTCCTTCTTCTTTTTCTTAATCGTGGTGTTCTAATTTTCTTTGAGGACAAGATCACTCAGATTAAACTCTCTATGTTTGACCCACCAGTTATATTGACCACGTAACCTATTCTGGTATACTTTAAGGCTATTTATAGTGGCCATGTAATTTTCACCTAGTAATTCAAGCTCTTACAGTTGACTACTAGGTAATATTCATCATCTAGTATGTGCTTCAATGAGATATGCAGAGATGGTAACTCAACCTTGATGGGAATAATGGCCTCAATGACATAGACTAGGGAATATAGTATCACTCTTGTTGGAGTATCATAATTAGTATGATGTGTCCAAAGGGCACCAAATATTTGTAATTGATAATCATGGACAACATCATTGACAATCATTTTAAGGATGTTGATAATGGTTTTATTAGATGCCTCTGCTTAGCCATTATCTTGTGGATAATATGTAGTAGAAAAATGTTGGGTGATGTTGTACTAAAAAAAAAGGATTTGACATTTTTATTTTTAAGCGATCTTCCATTATCAAATATAATGTCAGATGGGATACCATAGACTTTTTCTTTCAACAAATGAGTTTCAATTTTTAATGGTTGAAAATAAATTTAGAAATTGGTTTTCTAGTCATGTAAGTGATGGGTATAGCTTTAACCCACTTAATGAAATATTTGGTGGTGGTAAGGATGTGTTTATGGCCATCAAATAAGGTAGGATTAATCTTTCCAACGAGATTAAGTTCTCATGTTAAGCACAACCATGGTGTAAGCATCAATTTGAGTGTTTTGACTGGAGCATGAATCAAATTTGCATGTCTTTGACATTTTTTACATCTTTTGACATAAGCAACTGCATCTACATCTATTGTTGGCCAATAGTAACTAATATGTAAGAGCTTTTTGGATAGGATAGCCCTACTAGTGTGGGCTCCACATACTCCATAAATTTACCTCAATTCTAATATGGTTTATATCAAATTTAAATAATGAAGCAGAGTTCCATCAAAGCTTTGGTGGTAAAGGGTTGGGCAAAGTAGGGTATATTAGGAAGCTTGGTGGGTAAAGGCATTTTGGTGTTTACATGATAGGTCTAGTGGCATGATGTGATCATGAAGGCATTTATATAGGTTTGAATACCAAATAGAATTGGGACCAACAATATCACAGATCATTGCAATGGTATAAGGTTCATGAGTAGACACTAAAATATGTTCAATAAGGAACTAATAGAATTTTGCCTAGTCTATGATATGGATCAAAGAACCAATAGTAACTATGGAATTTACTGCCCTGTTACTGGCCCTAGGTATGTGTTAAAATTGTATATTGATAATCTAATGTTTGAGAGTGTCCACCATGGCCTTGTATGTTACCAGTTTATCACCTTTGGTCTAAAGTGGTTTGTAACCTAATTGATGATTAACTAAGAATCAACATAAACAATGAGATGTTGAATGTTCTATTGTAATTCTTGACAAAACCTTGTAAAGAGTGTTTTGTATGCAGCCATGATATTATTATAAGGAAAGTTGATATAAAATGACTTGGAAATAAGATCTCCTTATGGTGTAACAAATAATAAGCTAAAATGACTAGACCCCTAATCCATGAGATGTGAATGACCCATCAAAATATAGCTTCTATAGCTGCTCTTCAGGAGGTGTTTTTGTGATGGTTATTATAGACTCATCTGGGAATTGAAAAATAAGTGGTATGATATCTAAAATGGGAGCTTCAACAAGATGATCTGCAAGTACTTGTCCCTTTATGGCCTTCTAATTGACATATTCAATCTCAAACTCACTCAACAACATGATCCATTTAGCCAGTCATCCTTGTAAAGTTATTTTATATAGTAGATACTTAAGCGGATCTACTTTAAAAATGACTATAGTCTTGTTGTTAATCATGTAATGACACAACTTATGGGCTACAAAGACCATATCTAAAAAAGATTTTTCTATTGGTGTATAGTTGTATTCATACATGACCAATGTATGGCTTAGATAGTACATGATATGATCTTTCTAATTTTCATCATGCTAAGCTAAAAGTGACCCCAAGGCTTGGCCAGTGGTAGATAGGTATAGAAAAATGGCCTCCTTGGCATTTGTGGTAACAAAACAATGGGATTGACAAGATATTCCTTCAGGTGCTGAAAGGCTTTCTAACATTTTTCATCCCAAAGAAATGTAACACATTTCTTTAACAAGTGAGTGAAAGGATGGCATTTATTGGCCACTTATGAAGTTAAGCATCTAATAGATAGTATTTTTCCTAAAAATTGTGGAACTGCTTCAAAGTGGAAGGTGGAAACATCTTAATAATAGCTTGTACCTTGGCAGGATCAACTTCAGTGCCTCAAAGAGAGATAATGAAGCCTAATAAATCCTAAAGTGACACCAAAGACACACTTATTATGATTATTTTGGAACTTATACTCACAAATCCTTTCAAATATCCTTCATAGCATGGCTAGATGATCTGCATGCGTCTTTGATTTACCCAATATGTCATCCACATAGTCTTCAATAATATCATGTCATCAAATATGATGGTCATAGATATTAAATATATGGCCCTAATATTATTGAGGTTGAACAACATAACCTAATATCAAAACATTCCCCAAGCAGTGGTGAACATTATTTTGTACTGGTATTTGGTGCAATGTTGATCTGATTGTATCCTAAAATCCATCCATGAGGGATAGAATTTCATACCTAGCTATGGAATCACCTATCATGTCGATATTCGACAGAGAAAATTCATCCTTGGGGTAGGCCTTGTTGATGTCTTTGAAATCAGTACATATTTTGATCCCTTTTGGTTTTTCACTGATAGACACAATGTTTGAGATCCACTCTAAATAGTTGATCTCTCAGATGCATTTTGCTTCCAAGATTTTTTCCAACTCTTTATCTACTAATACAACAAGTCGAAGATGCATCTTACATAGTTTATATTTCACAAGCTTGGCATTGGGATGTACAAAAAGGTGGTATACAACCAAGGAAAGGCCCAAACTAAGCATGTATAAATACACCCAAGAAAAAATGTCAACAAACTCCCTCAAAAAGACTGTAAAAAGTTCACATTCCTCTTCATGAGGGATGCACCTAATTTCATCCACTTCAGGTCATCTAGAGTCTCGATGTTAAATTTTATAGTATTTTATTCTAGGAGAGTCAATCCATCTTCTAGAATGGTTGGCAAGGATGTGAATTGGCCTATAATGGTAAAGTCCTCTGGACATACTAGTTATTCAAGCTCTCCCAAATAGGATGAATCCAAGTTTCCTAATGATAATAATGTCCATATATCAAATATTTTAGGACATTCTTGGACTATTTGATCGAAGGCATGTTGTTCTTCTATGCTGAACTCAAACCAAAAATTAAGTTCGTCATTGGTGGTCTCTTGAGCTTCATTCAAGGAAGGGTGAACACCCCCATCTAGTGGCACCTGAAATAGGTTTTTACCAAAAGACTAGCCTTTCTCTTTAATTTTACCCTAGTCTAAAAGCACCTCAAAGAGGATTTCACTTTGGGACCTCAATGTTTTATTCTTTTTTTGGCTAAGAGTGTTCACCCACTCTTTAATAAAGGTTTCAGGATCTAGTTTGATAGAAAACCCTTATTTATGGTCTCCCAATAGAACATTATCTCGTAGGCCTAAAAATCACAAAAGGCCTCATCATTCTCAAACTCATCTACAAACACAATGGTTTCTTGTGGGTCCCAGTCTATAAGTTGAAGATGATAAAGAGCAAGTGTGGAATGTCAATTAACTGGCATAATGGTGCAACTGGTATATGGGTCAAACAAGTTAGTACTAGTAAGGTCTTCATAAATGTTATGATTAGACTCTACTTTATTACTAGGATCATCATCACTAGTCGTTGGCATTGGAATACAAATAATATATGTGGGGTCACCCCCAAGTGGTTTAAATCTGAGACCTTAGGTTCTTTTATATCTAGTCATAGAAATGGGTTCAAGAGTACCCTACTGATTTGCCCCCAGACCTTCTTCATGATAGGCTTGGCTATCCATGATCCTATCATGGATGGGATATATTGCACCGTGATAGAAATCAACCAGTTTGTCATTGTATAACTAGGAATCATCATTGGCCAGTGGGTCTTCTTCTTTTCTAGTGGTCAATATGAAGATAATAGGTATTGGGATATGAAGCTTTCCTTTTCCCTTTCATCACCATTCCATGCCTGCTAGTTTAGCTTTAGGTCTTCCATAGGACTTTGGGTTATGTGGAAGCTTGGAAATATGGAATGTATCATAGGTCAAATACTCTCCTGGACCATTTGTCTGAAATGGTAAAATGATTAGACATTTTAATAGGAGGCACATGTGAAGATGAGATAAGACTACCAGGGTCTATACAATTAGCCTCTAGTAATTTGACAAGTATCTCTTTGTCTTTGTCCTATTTGGGTACTGGGTCCAAGCCAAAATGGTAGTTGTAACTTTCATATTTAGCCTTTAAATGCTTGCAATGTTTATAAAGATGTAGATCACCATGGATAGTGACCTCCATTCTTGAGTGAGGGAATTTGATACACTTGTGTAATGTCAAAAGAATTTCTTGAATTTCATGTATCTATGGTCTTCCCAAAAGCAAATTGTATGATAAATCTAGGTCAAGCACATGGAAAAGTGTATCATGGGTCACAGGCCTAGTGATCATGGGAAATTTTATGGTTCCTTTTGATTCCTATTCTTCATCATTGTAGGCTTTGATAGTAATAATTTTTTATTATAGATCAGTTTCTATATATCCAAGATGCTTAATGAGATTCAGAGACACAATATTTAGTCTCAATCCATTATCTATGAGGACATGTTTGAATTTGTGTCATGTGATGACAAATTCAATGTATAACAAGTTGTTATTGAGAGGGCTAAGGGATGACATATCACTTTAAGCGAAGGTCAATTATTGGCTTAGAGTTAAGTGTCCAACCAAAGCTTGGAATTTGTCTAGGGTTATGTCATTTGGAACTTGGGATTGGCCTAGTAGTTCTATTAGAATATTCTCTTGGATATTAGACGTATGCAACAAATCTAGAATGGAGATTTGTGTGGGTGTCTTTTGGAGTTACTCCATAAGGTCATACATCTTTTTCTTAATAGTAGTATTTATATTTTTCCTATCAGACACGGTGGGTTGGATTAGATCATTGGCAGGAGGTTTGTGACTTGGAATGGTAATCTTAGACTGTCGAGTTGTGATTGCATAATCTAGATTGGATATAGGACTATTGTTACTAGAAAATGATAGAGATGGGCCAAAAAGGATAATTATTGATTTCCAGTACACTTGGTTGTGGTCATAGGGAAATAAATATTTATTGGCATACTATCCTAAAATGGTAATCCTTAGTTATTGTGCTTGCTTGTAATCACAAGTCAATGAAGGATTATTGGCATAAGTAAATCGATTGGTATTGTTAGGAAATTATCTTTGTCTATTGGCACTTGGTCTATGAGTAACGGTTTTAGTAGAAACATGCCCACCCGCAATATGACCTATAACTTTATTATAGTCATGTGCAACTGTGTGGTAAGTTTGTTGGTTATTGAGGTTATTTTAGCCTTGGTTCTTTCAATTCAGTTGGTGTTATCGTTGATGTTACTGATATTGTTGTTGTTGTTGTTGTGGCTATTGTTGATGTTGTTGTGGTCGTCATTGTTATTATTATTTGTTGACATTATAATATTGTGGAAAAGGATTTTAATAGATACCCAGTTTTTTATTAGATGTAGATGATCTATTATCCAACTAGATTTCCCCTTTTTCTAGCATATTTTCAATAAGGTGCTTCAACTACACACAATGATATATGGAATGTCCATGAACATGGTGGTATTCACAAAACTCATTTTTTTATACCAATCTAGATACAGTATACCCTCAGGATAGTGTTTTGTAATTGGCCAACTAATCATATTAGCTATGGATAGTTTGTGACTAATTAAATGGGCTCACCAAGGTCATTAAAGAATCTAGGAGTGGGTCTTCTTCTTGGAGGAGGGGTTTGAAAAGGTAGTTATTATGTCATTTGAGGTACCAGTATAGGTTGTGGTGCAGTTGCACTTGTTGAATAGGATACTGATGAGGAATAAGCTACATTTGTGGCATAGGTTGAGTAGACAGTGTTTGCATCATTTAGACATGGCATAATTCAGTTAGTCCATTACCAAAAACATTCTTATTATGGTTGTATAGTTTGGATTTATCATAGTTATTGGCCTGAGTGGGTGAAGACACTTGTGTTTGGACTAACCTAGGGTTTTGACTTGGGCCTACATTTTGGTTTTGGTTTTAATTCTGGTTTGATGAGGTCAACTTGATAATCCCTTTGTTAATAAGGGTTTTTTAAATCTATAAGCCTTTGTCAATAATCTCCTTAAATGTGTGTACACATTGAATCTCCAAATGATAGGATATCTTGTGCAAATTTTTAGTAAACACAATAACCAATTGTTTATCTATTAAATTATGGGTGAAGCAACTAGAAAGTGCTCTCCATATCTATAAGTAGCTTGTGAAGCGTTCTCCAAATTTTTACTTGGCCTTAGTTAAATTTACTAATGAAATATCATGTTTGATACTGTAAGATAAATGTTACACAAACTTATTTGAGAGATCATCAAAATCAGATAATATTTTTTTAGCAACTTGAAAAACCATTCCAAAGCTTGTCTAGCTAGACTTGAGGAAACAAAAGGAGTAGGTAGATGTCGTTATAGGCCACTAGTTAGGAAGCAACAAAGAACTCTATTAGATGTGCCTTAGGGTCTCTGTTCCCTTATATTTGTCAAATTTTGGTGGTTCATAACCTAGAGAAAATGGTATCTAAAGGTACTATATGTTAAAAGGGTATGAACACGTGTCATCTAATTTAAATTTCTTGGTTTGGTTCCTTGTTTGAAGAATGGTAATTGTATCCTTAATTTGTTATAATTATTGAGCCAAGAAACTTGATAGTACACTTGGTTTGGGTTGTGATTGGCTGGTCAAATGTGTATTACCCCAATCAAGGCATAAAAGATGTATGGAATGTTATGAAATGTTGGTTTGATGGGTAAATCGACCAAGAATATGCATATATAAATTGTGAAATGGATGTTGATATTGCACATGTTGTTGATAAGAATTTTGGTTTAGATTCAGTATATGGCCTTGGGTCTGGGGGAATTGAGTTTGTGACAGAAGGATATGGCTTTGTGAAACATATTGTGCCTGCTAAAGTTGAGTAGCGACTTGTTGTCGACTAGTCAAACCCAGCTGAATAAAGGGGACTTGATATTGACCAAGGCCCTATCTTTAGATTTATGGCACTTACTAAGTAAAAGGCAAAGGTTGCCTAATAGGTACTTGTTGGACATTGGCACCTCTTTATTTTTCAAACACCTATTATGAACTAGATGCTTGTTGGGTGTTCGACATTTTTTTTGACCAATAGAAATACATTGTTGATTAGATAATGTTTGTGATTATTGGTGTATATAGGTTTGTAACTGTTGAGGTACGTTTGTCACTACCTATAAAGGTAGAACATTTGTCACCCCTTGTTAAGGTGTAGTTTTCTTCCTCTATTGTGAGGGTAAATTATATTGTGCCTATTGTTGTATAATATTATCCATCACTTGTTGAGGTGGGATAACATTCGTCATGTGTTGTTGAGTTAAAACATTAGTCAGTGTTTGATTACTTACCCCCTATTATTGTGTACTTGAATAAGTTATTGGTTTAGGATTGGGAAAAATATATTATGGTTAGGAAGTAGGCATTCATGTCCCTACTACTTCAAACCACTAGTGGTATTGATCAAAGGAATTTATTGTTGTGGATTATTTATTTGTGCATTTGTCTCACCTTGGCCTGGATTGGGAGACACTTATATGTTATCCATTACATTTTGCACATTATCTTGAGTTTAAGTTATATTCACCTCCTCAATCAAAGGGACATTGAACATGTCACTTACTGAAGTACTTTGGGAAAATAGGTCTACACCTAGATTAGCTTGACCTGTCGAATCAACTAGTACTCTTGTTGAGGCCCTTAGCTCTATGAAAGGAGTATGCGATACGGCCATGGTATTGAAATTTAGTGCTCGGTTAAGGTAGGTCTGATATGTTTGTTTCATCTATGTGAATTGGTCCTTTATGGGGCCTCTTTCTCTTGTAAGCATATTTGGTTCTTTGTGCAAAACCAACATGAACACCTGAGGGTAACTAGTAGAGGCATGTTCAATAGTTTGAGTGTAAGGTACATTTCTTGGCTCTCTAACTATAGTAGGTAGGTTTTTATGGGGGAAGTCTACTATAAATTTAGCCCCTACCTCCATGGCTCTGACTAAAACTTTGTCCTTATTTTAAATAAAGTGACAATCAAACAATCATGGGTCATAAGTCAATGGCATAGTGACATAGTATGGTTATTGTTAAACTTGTTTCACAACTAATGGCACATTAGTGAGATATTGGGTTTTTTGTTCTTAGTCTTTCCATTAATAGGGAGGTGTATTAACAAAGTAATATGCTAATGGATATTAAATTTGTTCCACATTTTGAATAATGTAAGGAGAATATGGATCTGTCTCACAAACTACATCATTACCATATGGGTCTTGAATAAATTTATCATTTGTGACCACATTATCATAATCTATATTGTACATGGTTCCACTATGAGTGTAGCGAGGAATATCCAAATTAACAACTAATGATTCACAAAGAAAAAGGTTTAGATTTCTACAAACTCTTAAAACATGGTATAAATGGTAAATGCTCCAAAATTAGTATGTCCATAAACTTGGTCTAAACTTGGCGTAGGAATGGAGTTGTTCTCCAAATTTATCAATCATAAACTAGGTATAAATGTTCTCAAGGTCTAAGGTCAAATGTCTTTCACAAATAGTCAAGTGAATGGATAAATCCAAATCTTAGTTCTTGGTAAAGTGTTTCAAAAAACTCTAATCTATGTCTAAGATGAAAATGTTGCTAGGTCTTTGGGAACAAGGCACAAACCTAGGCTCAAAAGGGCACCAAAAAACCTAAAATCTTAAATAAAATGCTAGGTCTTTGGGAACATGACACAAAGCTAGACTCAAAATAAACTAGGTCTAAGAAAGGAAAGGGAAACTACTAGGACTTTAGAAACATGGCATAAAGTTAGACTTGAAACAAACTAGGTTTAAGAAAGGAAAAGGCAAATGTTGGGACTTTGGAAACAAGGCACAAAGCTAGACTTTGCAATAAACTAGGTCTAAAATGAAATGTAAAATGCTAGGTCTTTGGAAACATAGAACAAAGTTATACTTGAAACAAACTTAGTCAAGGTAAAAACTTACAAGGTAGTTAATCTAACAATTTGAAACACTTGGACTCAAACTAGGCATATGGATTCAAACATAAACTTGACCATTGGTAAAAACCATTGGACCTTAGGCATATGCATAAAACTAATTGGGAAATTCAATCCCAAGAAAGGAAAAGATAAATGTTGGGACTTTGGAAACAAGGCACAAAGCTAGACTTTGGAACAAACTAGGTCAAAGATGAAATGTAAAATGCTAGGTCTTTGGAAACACAGAACAAAGCTATACTTGAAACAAACTTAGTCGAGGTAAAACATTCAAGCCCAAGTGATTAGCAAGACTCAACTGTAAACTAATTGTGCTTAAGGTTTTACTTGGAGATGGAATTTTCGCCTTAGTTCTAAGCAATAAAAGAGACATGAGGCATACAAAAAATATATAAATTTTGAAATCTAGGCACAAAAGATCTTAAAAGCAAGCAAGGAATTAGTCAAAGTTACACAATCTAAAAGTGAGAGGTAAACGTCTAAGCCAAATTAAGAGAGGCATAGGCATAAACTAATCAACATTTTGATTTGAAATTTTCAAGACCATTTTCAAACTTGGTTTAGAAGACTTGGTTTCTCAAAAAAATAACATTCTAGACCAAAATAGATGGCATAACGATACCAAAAATAGATCAAAAAGGCATACATGATTTGGAACTTAATTTGACACAAGGAAAAAGTTCTTTAAAACAATGCGAGTAGCGTAATGATGTTATCTCTCTCAATAGGTATGACAAATGGTTTATTTTAAAAACTCTAAGGCAAAGACTTAGACCAAAATGGGTAGCATAACGATGCCCATTTTAAATATATGAGACACATACACAAAAAGTTTGAAAAATGACTAAGGCAAAGTGTGGCATCAAATAGATGGCATAACACCTCTTTAGGCTAAAAGGGGTGTATAAACATAACCTGATTTGGATACGATTTAGACATGGTTTTGACAAACAAAATATTTTTTTACTCAAAATAAATGAAAGTAAAAGGAAAAGACACAAAAAAACTTAAGTGTATCATGTCATTCCTAAAAACTAACAAGGTGGTTTCATATCATGAAAATTTGTCTATATACTCCTACTTGAGAGGAAATAATTTGTTAATTCAAAAATTTATATGTGCATGAAAATTAAGGTTTTTAGGCCCCCTCTTCTCTCAAAAATTTATATGATGACATAGAACTTCAGGCTACTCATCCTACATTGACAATATTTCCATGATAAGTGGGTTTTATCTAAAAACTATAATTTTCATACATTGTAAATGATCCTATATGTGTGACTAACACTAGGGTGCAACATGTCATTTGGATCCAAGCTAACCATCTTATCATAAAAATGTCTTGTCCTTTTTACAATCACTACATCCATTAATTTCTCAATGCAATGCAATGTCTAAATTAACCCATTATTTTAAGGGTAACAATTGCTAACAAAGGTAGTTTAACTGCTCAAACTATCATCACAATGATTCACCAACTCAACTTGTATACCCAACATTGTAATGGAGTTGAAATAATGCAAGGAGATGAATTCTTGGGCCAACACTTCCCTAAATAACTTATGGGGAGGTGATGAAATCTTACCCACAAGCCAAGATGTAAGAAATAAATATATGACTTTAAGGTCATTTTAGGATCACCCAAGTCACTCGAATCTTTGGGACGGCCTTTGAGACATTCTTTCTATGCTTGGACCAACTGACAAAAGTAATGGATGAAGTGTTTTTGGTCACCCAAGTTCTCTAAAGGGTATGGGGGAAGAGCATATGCACTAAGTCTATTTTTCAAAAACACATAATAAACAAAATGATAAATAAGAAAGCTCTTAAGAACACTTAGTTTAAGTTTGCATTCATGTTAAAACCCCAAGCAAAATGTGATGTGAAATTTATCCCCTTGGCTTTGTTGATTTGTGAACTTTGAAAAACAAAAACAAAGTGACTAAATGATTTTTAAGCACCAAATGTAAATATGATTTGAACTTATAAAGTGCTAAAAACTTCCTTCCTTAGATTTTGGGTCCTAAAAAAAGTGTTAGAGGGTTCTTTTGCTTAAAAACTAAAAATTAAATGAGCAAATAATAATTTAATTTGAGCTCTCAGGTTTTCTGTGTTTTTCACACAATGCAATATTGTAGATTTGTAGAGTAAAATTGCATGTCCCCTACAAAATAGCAACTTACATAGAGTAAAATCACATCTACATGTAACATAGATTGTTAATATAAAACCACATTTATACATATCAAAATTTCATATTGTGAGTACAATAACACGTCCTAGTCAAACCCATACTTTACCCTACAAAACAAATTATTAATTTAATATCACATTTTTACAATGCAAAACTGCATATCACAATGGTAAAACCACATGTCACAGTCAAAACCACATTTCACCCTGTAAAATAAATTTTTTTGGTGCAAAACCATATATTATGAATACAATAATGCATATTTCAAAGGCAATAATGCATGTATTAAGTGCAATACCACATTTACCAAGAAAAACCAAAATTGCAATGCAATAACACATTTACACAATGCAAAAATTGCATGTCTAATGCAATACTATATGTACAATAATGAAACTCCACAAATAAAAACCATATCTCATAGGTGCAAAACTGTAACTTCCTGTGTCTCAGTCGTGAGCTTCAATTTTTCACTTTTTTGATCATTAAGTCAAAATTTTAGCATGAAAAATGTTAAGTGGTTTTAAAAGGCCATGAGAAGAACTTTGTGGGGTGTGCATCCCACCAACCGTGTCATTATATGAAAAGGAAATCCAAGAGGGGATATCAATATGGTGTTATTCAATAAATAAAATCAAAACAAATACACTAAAAACTACACCTCTAGCCTAGACACTCAAGGAGTTAGAGAACTACACAAATAACTAACAAATAAAAGTAAAAAAAGACATTTCACCTTCCATGAGAGCATGTTGTGAGTTGGAAATGGAATGATGTGTTTAGTTGTGTGCTCAATAAATCTTTGTCAATGAAGCTCCATTGCTCCACTTCTCCTTGGCACCTTGGTAATGTTGGTTGGATTTGGTTTGGGTTGGCAAATGGGCATGGTAACACTACACAAAATAATATTTTTGAATTATTTTGGCATAATAACATTAAACTAGAAAAGCTTATGGATCAATGGGTGAGGCCTTGTATTTATAGCCTCCAAAATTAAATCTAACCCAAGAGTAGTTAGGTTAAAATTAACCATGATTGAGTTCGAACTAACCCTAGGTGAGTTAAGGCTAACCCTAGTTGAGTTAAAGAGGGGACATGTAATTAATATTTGGGATAGAGATCCCATTAATTAGGCATGGCTCTCTATTTTTGAATTTATTGCATTTAGGGAGATATTTTGAATTTCTTGACTTTGAGAATGATGATGTCATCATGACCTCGTATTTACTAAAAAAAAAAAAATTATTTTTTTCACTAATTTCACATGGAAAATTACTTAAACATTTAATTTGGTTTAATTAGTTGATTCATTATGCATATCATTTTAGCACTTTAAGAATTATTCAATTGCCCCACTTAATGGGTCTAAAGGCCAAGCTATTAGTTGCTAGGTCACAAGGTGACTGGAGATGAATCCGTGAGAGTTTATTGTTGTGTACAGGATAATGCCTCAAATAGGGATGCCTCAACATGATTTTAAGCACTAATGTCTGATGTGTGGATAAAATTGGGATGTTTAGTGATTCTTAGGCTTAATTTATATTGTTTGGTAGAAATCAATCTGAAGTCCAGTTAGAAGCTAGTTGTGGCTAGAATGGGGTGTCTAAAACAAAGTCTCATGATGGCTTGTTGTAAACAACACCCTCTCACTCATCTAGGTTTGGAAATCTCAGTCACTGGCAATTTCACTTTTTCCCCTTTGGCCTCTTTCTGGACTTATTTGGGGCCTTTTTGACCCTCTAGAGAGTAGGTCGTAACTTAACATGTTAATTTTTGGCCTAAGATACAACTTAGCATGCTAAACCTTGACCTAAATTGTGACTTGGTGGATCCACATTATAGCTTGATAGAATGTCCTTGTTGGTGGCTCCACATTAGTAGGGGGACTGTCGTTCCTCTGTTCACTTCAAAAACTCTACCCTAAGGGTTTTGGCCCATTTTGGATGCAATGGTGGTCTCCATTTTGATATTTGAAGCTATTTGGTACCTATTTTCATACCTTTTAGGTCTCCTCAGCTATTTTAGCTTGTGAAATCTTCTTTGGATGCATATCAAGATAGAAGTAAAGTATTTTTATTCTTTTCATCAGTAGTATTATTGCTTGCTTGAGGTTGATCTTCTATAGACTCCCTTTTTCTCTTTCGAGTGGTATCTATAAGTTTTTCAAGTTATTTGTTTCATTTGTTCGAGACTTTCTCTAGTATTCTCTATCTAGTCTTCATCTTTCATGGGCCTCATACCACCCCTCCTCATCTCTTTCCATGTATGGTGTTGATCTATTTCATACAATTTTAGCTTTGTTGCATTCTTTGTATCCCTCATGTAACTTACTTATTTTAATTTGTGCCAAGATAGTTCACATGTGGTTGTTTCTTGCATCCTTGACTCCCATCATGGTGCACCATTCTATGGTGATTCACATTTATGGTGGTAGAAGAGGAAACCTAGAACATGTGGCTATAGCTTGAACTATTAATGACTCATGGAGCTATGAGCTAGTTGTAATTGGTTTACTCCTTACTATTGAGATGAACAATGTTATTGAGTATCACATAATTATTAGATCCCTAACCAATGCATATACGCTAAGGACATGCTATTTGTATTTATTCTCTAGATCACTCTTAGTTGTGTCTCAACTCATTGGGGTATACAACACCTTAGCATTGAGTTGATCCCCCTCTTCGAGGTGGTGTGAATTTTTATTTCCTTTTTTGAGGACTTACAAATCTCCCACATCCCTCATTTAGAGGAAACCAGAGTGAATACTCTAGTGAATTCCATCTTGTATTTTCTGGTTTGATGTCATTTTTTGTCCCTTATTATGTAGGAGCTAGAGCTAGAGTTAGATCATGAGTAGCTTAGCCTTGTACCGAGTGGATTGAATTTTCAATATTTGATATGCTATTATTCTTATCAGATGAGTGTAGGTGGTGTTCTATATTTTCCTTTTTCTTGTCTATTTCTTGCTTTTTATTATGGCTTTAAGGTACTATGCAACACTCTCTTCTATTTAACATCGATTGCTTGTGCTTCAAGGGCATATTTAATCATGATAATTTTACCCTAATTCTCCCTATGATTATACATCTACTCATCATACTTACTACTAGACACTAAAAGACCATATTGATCCTAAATAATCATTGAGAGAGATGTGTGACCTTCATGCACCCTATCAGGCCTTCCCACACCTTAGTGAAATTCTTCACACCATGTCAGACCTTCTCACAACTTGTTGAGACCCCATAAGTAGTGTTATAGCCTAGGTTGTTGGTTCTCTAGTAAAACCTACAACCTAGGCTACCCATTTTCCTGTTATTCTTGGCATAGGCCACAACTTACCCATAATACACCTATTTTAATCCAAGTCATTGAAAAATAGATAGAAATGACTACTTTATGACAATTTCAACCCCTAACAATCCTATAATAGTTGTAAACAGGCCTCACAACTTCGATCTCCTCTAATTCTACTATGACTTATCCTCCCTCTTGAGATAAATTGATATTTTCACTTACTATTTGGATGGATTCACCATTTTGCTCCACAGTTGTTCATGCCTTCATTATTTCTTACTCTTATGTTGTATAAGTTGTCATTACACCTTATTTGTGTACTTGACTTGGCTCTCACACATTGTTATTTCTCCTACCTCACTCTCTCTCATATTATTAGCTTCAGATTGGATATAACTCTTCTTGTAGCTTAGTCTTCCTTTGATCAGGATCGAACTTGGACTTTTGGTAGTTTCTTACATTGTTGTTGAGCATGGTCTAAGGGCACCTTGATTGCAATGTGAAATCATTATTTTGGATTAATGTAGTGTTATTGATATGATTAGAGATTACATGATAGGGTTAGCTTCATTTTAAACAAGCATTTAGCATATATTTTGAAAATATTATGTATTTCCCTTTGAAAACATCTTTCCTTTGTAATCGTCTTTCATTCCCTAGGGTTGCATGGTTCTAAATCGTTATTTCTTCTTAATATTTCTTACTTGTTTAGATATATTTAATTCCATGTTTAAATCACATGGTTTATTTCCTTCAGATACTTTTTGTAGACAAAATTTTATGATTATATAGCACCTTAGTCTTGTATAAATGGCAAACTTGGACCTTAATTGTTCCTCTCAATTATTTACCTTTCCTGCTTTCATAAGTATCAAATTTAATCTTTGTGCCCATTAGAAAATATATCTTAGTTTGAATAGTCTTATGTTAATGACCCATGTCTTTTATCTTTCCTACATTGCTTAAAATGTACTTCTCTTCCATCTATGCAAGTTCAAAATTTGAACATGCTCTCCTACTCCCTGGACACTAACATCTAAGACAAACAATAACATCGACATTACTATTATATCCTGACACAAGTGTCTAGTGCCCTAAAGTCATCTAATTTTCAAATTAAATGTATTATAATGGTTGGCCTAAGTGATTTAATGTAATTTATCACTCCAAAGGGATTGAAATAAATACAAGATCAACCCTCATTCATTCCACACCTAGAAAATATAAAAGAGACTAAAGCAACTTATCAAAATTACTCTATCAAGAATTTAATTGATTTATCATTCCATATTTATGTATCAGTCATAGGTACAATATATCTATAGATATAAAGTATTAAAGGATCAATCCAAAGCCCTGATTTGCCAAGTTACAAGACAGGTCACTATTATACTTGATTTGCATATATTGTATGATTCATACACAATCCAACATGTAGGAGAAAAATATATGTATATAAGGCCCTCTTTAGAGTATTGGCTATGTAGGTAGTTTTCACTAATAGTGGGGTCTTTGGGGTAGCTTGACATGGTGTGCCCACTAACCAATTTTCCTCCAAGATCACTATGAAGATAGAAAACTAGATTTTTTCTATTTCACAAGGAGTGAAAATCTATTACCCAAATTTGAATGCATCAGAATGAAGGTGAATCAAAACCTAAAAACATCCATGTGATCACATCATGTTTCATTAAATAATCCATATAGTACACTAACATCAAACCTAGACAATAGCATCGATGCAACCGTCTTAATTTGATGTTATTGTCTAGATTTGAGATATGTTTAACCCTAAAATGATCTAGATTAAGTTTATATAGATGTTAAAAGGGTTTATATAAATGAAATGACACAAGGGTGATAATTAGATCTATAGTAGGGAAATTAGATGCTAAACTTAGATATAAGCATACACTAAATTTATTATACTGAGATAGTCTAACTATGCTAGATATAGAAATGATAAAGAAGTGATGTACTTAGCTTATTTTGATGTTAATACAGTTATAGATCTAGAACATGTAGAAATAAAATGAGAAATATATTATGGAATAGTCATCAGATTCTAGTTCTCATGTTTTTAGATCTCTAGATAGTAATGCCAACATGGGTTGGTTACATCGACACTACTATCTAGGTTTGATGCTAGTATCCTATATGAAATATAAATTGAAACAAGATGTGACCACTAGATGATTTTAGGTTTTTCTTTACCTTCTTACTGGTGCATTCAGATATGGTTCATGGACTATCACTCCTTATGAAATGGTAAACCTTAGTTTGTCATTTTCATAGTGACCTTGGGAAAAAATGGGTTAGTGAGAACATGGTGTTGATTTATCTAAAATACCTTATTTTTAATGGGCACTGCCTACATAACCAATACTCCAAATAGGGTCTAATATGCATGTATTTATCCCCTATATGTTAGCATATGTGTGAATTATACAATATATGTAAAGCAAATACAATAATGACCTACCTTGTAACTTGGCAAATCAGAGTTTTGGAATACTCATTTAGTAATTAAGACCTATAGATGTATAGTCCCTCTGAATGGTATGAAAATATAAATAAATAGGGAAGCTTTGTTCAATTGGATACTTGATAGAGTGATTTTCATAAGTTGCCTTAGTCTCTTTGGTCTTTTCTAGATGAGGAATGATTGAAGGTTGGTCTTATATTTATATCAATCCCTTTGAAGTAATAACTTACATTAAATGACTTAGGCCAACCATTAGGATACATTTTATTTTCAAATTGGATGACTTTAAGGCATTGGACACTTACATCAGGACATGATAGTAATATGGATGCTATTGTCTATCCTAGACATTATTGTCTAGAGAGGAAGAGAGAAGGGATAGGTTTTGAACTTGCATTGATGGAAGATAATTATATTTTAAGAATTGTGGGAAACATAAAATACCTAGCTCATCAATATAATATTGGTTGAGCTAAGAGATATAGGTTAGGGGGCACAAAGATAGAGTAGATGTGAGACATGCAAAAAGAGGGAAAGGTGCAGAACTGAGAGGAGCAGCCAAGGTTTGATTTTTTCAAGTGTAAACGATTGAGATGCTATATAATCATAAAATATCATCTAAATTTTCCTCCCCTTTAATATATTAATGAAATTATTAGTTTAAAGGAAATGAATGGGCACCTAGGTGTGTATGCACACCTTGTCTTTATGTGTGTCCAACTTGAGTGCTTTGTCGGTGACTAACCTGTAACGAAGAACACGCTACAACATAAAATAAATAAATATAATATGAGTTGAAAGTATTTGAAATATATTGAAATTGAAAGAACAAGGCTTAATAAACATGTGTGTCGATGCAACTGCCTTGCCTATTGACAAGCTATTTTGAAAAGATGTATCATTGTAAGGCTCTAAAACTGAGATTAAGATAAATATAGATAAATATTTAAAGTGCATATATCCAATAAGATATATATATATATTGGAAGGCACATATCCCCAACTTTAGAGCAAAAGTGAGTTGCCACCTAACATTTGAGATTAGCTTGATTATGCAACCCAATGATACTTATAACCTGGTGAGGCTAGATAATCAAGTCCAACTTGAAAACTTGGCAAGATTTATTGATTTGATCACTTAAACCATACCAAAATGTGAACCAACTACTACAGTAGATTGACTCAATAAAATTCTATAAAATTATGCGAGGTATCGGTACAAAAAAGTTTGTGATATAGTAACAATTCATAAAAGAGTTTTAGAATATGAAACTGATTTGGATTTTGTAATATTAGGCACATGTTGCATAGCATATGAACCTTAGATAGTCTCATTTTAAAACCATGCATACAATAGTATCAATGTATATAATTCTATCATAATTATGAATCTAAATCATATAACTATGTGTTTTAGCCATTTTGAAAAACTATGGAAGTGTGGATAACATACTTCCAAAGCATGCACCCACTATATATGGATAAATCTAAAAATTGATAAAGTATAAATGTGGATGACATGTTGCAAAAACATGTCCCCACTATAATATGGTGATGTTGAATATTAAATAGGTGTGGATAACATGCTTTCAAAGTATGCCCCCACTGAATCTGAGAATGAATATAAGTACCATATACTGAATGAATGTGGAGAACATGCTTTCAAAGCAAGCCCCCATTAAATCTGAGAACTGTGAATGTGTGGAAGCTATGCTTGTATGACATTCCCCAACTAAATCTAAAAATTGATATAATTACCACATATTAAATGAATGTGAAGAACATGTTTCCAAATCATGCCCCCACTAAATATAGAAATTATGTCAAGTGTGGAGATTATGTCTCTATGACATTCCCCCACTAATACGCGCCCTTCAAGGTGAGGAAAAGATAGGAAGTAGTAGTTATCTCACCTCAAAAGGATAAGACAATTGTATTATATGTGAATGTATCCATGTGGCATATGAAAGGAACGTGTCTAGATAAATATATCATTGAAGCACATAAAACCAATGTGATCACATGTAGGCCTAAGAATGGTAACATGAAATTGTATTATCATTAAGATCGTATATGTAAATTATTCTAAATGATAATTTCAAGACTGGTGTAGGTTTATTTTGAATAAATGGCTTCTGAATAAATGGTTTTTAAATAAATGGTTTGATAATTAAAGTATATGTGTATGAAAAACCAATTGCACCATAGGTTGGAGATTCATTCTTAGAAATTTATATTTCTTGTTTGTTTTCATCATTGGTAACCTATGGGATATAAATTGGAAAAACATTGCACATCTTCTCTTGCTCATTATAAAAAGATGTATTTTGATCATTCTATAACATTGCCATTTGGGATTATTCTTTCAAAATTTCTTACTTTGTATCATTCTTTAGAATATTTGGTTTATCTTTTGGAGAATTTCGAACATTGAGAAATTGCACATCATGAAAGGCTGATCCACCTTTAATGATGTATCATTTGAATCATGAGGTGGATTTGGTAAAGGTTTTTCCTTTTGTTTTGAAGGATCTTTTGGTACCCATTTTTGTTCATTTGACATTTTTGCTTTGGGAGAATTTATGTTTTTTTATCTTTCTTTCAATGCAAAAAAAGAATTGGTATGGTGACCATGCATTCTATGATATGTGCAGTAATATTTGGATTTTCATATAGAATGCATATGAGGTAATTTGATCACATTTTTTTAACCATCTGCCTTAGAATCTCACTTGACCTCTTGATAGGATTTTATTCAATTGTAAAATCATTGTCATTAGGTGACTTTGCTTTTGGCTTCTAATAGTGATTTTTATTAGGCACATAATTGGTATGTGAAGATGCAAACACATGGTTCACACTACATAATGTGGATTTTTGGTATATGAAATTTGATTTTATAATAAAGTGATATTTGAATTTAGAGACTAATTTTGATTTTGTAACTCATGCATTATCTTGGTCATGAAATTGATTTTTTTTCCTTTAGGGCTTCACAAGCACAAACCCTAGGTATTTGAGATTGATTATCTTCATTTGTAATTATAGGATTGGCCACCTTCCTCTTGGATAAATGATAGCCTAGACTTGGTTAGAGAGATGAGACATATCACCTTCCTTAAGGTTATGAACAAGGAACCAAGGAACCTATTAATTAATATGTCTTGAGATATAAGACAATGCTATCTAAAATGATCAATCTTATGACAGACAAAGAATTGTAAGATATATTCAAGCAAAGTTTGTTTTCTTATTTAATAAGTTTAAATCTTTCAATTACTTATGCCATGTTATATGAGATTATGAAATGAAGCTTATTTCATTGAATAAACTCATATAGTTAACACACCAACTGCATCCACATCTAGTACAAAATTTACAATTAAACCAAGTTACAAGGTAAAACTTATTGATCCTGAAAAGGAAACAACCACCATGGTTAACATAGTTTCACAATAGCCTAATCAACTTGTCCTATCTAATGCACCAAAGAAATAATTAACACATTTATCTAAGTCCCCCACTCCATTACTCCAATAGTTACTAGAGTGTTAGCTTATATCTCTCCCTCATCCTATCAAGGTTGATATGAGTTGACCTCTACCTAAAGGATATGATGCAAATGCTTATTATGATTATCATCAAAGACTAGGATATTCTATAGGTAGATGCTTTGCCTTGAAGTAAAATATCCAATATCTTATTGATGACTAAAATATTACATTTAAGGATCCTCTAAAATAATTAGGTTCATAACTTGGTGATTACCATAAAAAAATATTTAAAAATCTTTTTCAAGACCATTCTAAGAAGGAACCAAAAGTCTAAATGGCATATAATGCACATTCTCCTCCCTCACATTATGGGCACCCACTAGATGGGATTATTGGTACTTACACATGACATATACCTTCTATGGTTCAAAAACATTCTATTATCTTTGATGATAATTAAATTAAGGATGATGACTCCATCTTTCATTCTCTATTCATTCGATCATACATTAATAAAC
The DNA here is from genome assembly GCA_037957365.1 of Torreya grandis. Taxonomy (NCBI): domain Eukaryota; kingdom Viridiplantae; phylum Streptophyta; class Pinopsida; order Cupressales; family Taxaceae; genus Torreya; species Torreya grandis. The sequence continues at coordinate 2,593,923 of JARHVA010000431.1, forward strand.
ACCCCATATGTAGTGTTATGATTGATAATGATGCAAGTAAAAATATGTGCACTATGATATTACTTACGCACTTGAGTTATATTCATCATGATTTACACCCCTCTACCAAATCAGTTAGAACATTCGATGGAACCTCCTAGACTATTATTGGAGAGATTGACTTACCTTTTCAAGTTGGTCCCATAAATTTGGTTACTAGCTTCTCAATTATCCCTTCCACAAGCATATTTGATATGTTATTGGGAAGATCTTTGATACACACTCTTCGATCAGTACCTTCATGTGTGTATTAAATACATTCATGCCAATCCAGTAATCATAGTTTTCTAAATTCTATATGAACATCCTCTTGAACAAAATAAACTTATACCCAAACAACTAACTATCAAGCCTACTAAGGCTAATTCACTGCAAAAGGGCAAGCAACAAGAAATCCCCTTTACTAGGTGGCCAGTACTTGAGAGACCATTACATCATAGACATATAGTGAATTCCAAAAAATTCCAATCTTATATTACACACCATGATCAAACATATAGAGCACCTCAAAATGTACATATTACTATTATTCCAAAGAAACCATAAAGCACTCGATGACGGGTTCTAAAAACTCCTACTCCTATTACTCTTATTATTTCTTCATGACCACAAAGTCCTATTATACATACGTAGAGCACCATTGATACCATAATGATGCATATTACATATATACATGTTCCTCGATAGCGCAACCTAGGTATTACACCAGCTTAACCATGGGGAGACATATATGAGCATCAAGTGGATGGAATCATAGGATGATATCTCCTCGTCAAATATTTTAAAAATATAAAAAGCATCCAAAAATCTAAAAACAAAATTTTGGCACTTACATGTTCTATTGGCTCTTTGGAATCTATGTATTAGTTCCATATTAATGGATGTCATACTCAGTTAATCCTACATACACATGTGTCACATTTCTAATTGAGTGTGATACAGGGATACACATATCCATAATACATTCCTATTTTAGATGTTGGGCTTTCCTTTTACTCATGTCAAATGGACATTGGGGGCATCTGCTTCTTTGATCTTGATACACATAGGTTATGTTAGGATAAATTAAAACCCAGATCTATCTCTAAATCACATACAAGAAAAAATATGAAATGAATTAATCAAACATTCAGAAAATAAACGTAAGCATGCACATAACAGGAGACACTAGATTTAATACGGTTCACCCAAGATGGGCTACATCCACCAAACTTGTCTAGTATATTATTTCCAACAATACAAGGGAGAAACAAAATCTGATGACAAACCCTGTTACACCTCTCTACCTTTTTTGCCTCCTCTTTGTGTATAATATTTCATATTTTTTGCACTCATACATCTCAACTATATATCAATACATTTTAAGGTAAAAAATACATAAAACATAACCTCTACCATCAGATCTGAAAATCTTTAATCAGTGGCCTAGATTGACTACAAAATTACAATTTAATAAGGCTATTTTAATTAAAAAATTCTTTGAGGTGCACGGCCCCCAAATCTCCCACTAAGGTGAGTCATCCCCTCCAAACTCTGCAAGGGGGGTTCCCCCCCTCAAAACCCCCCGTGACATCAAGGATTCAAAAAATGGGATCCAAAACTGATTGAAATAACATCAAAATTTTAACCTTTGATCTTGGAAGACAATCAGGCTCCACACCTAATAGGTTATATGATTTGATGATCACTCTACCTTATCCTGTTTGAGATTACATCAGTACTTACACATACATATTATCCATGATTGTATCTTATATAGGGTCCTTGATATGTTATACACTTGAAATTTTTTCTTAACATATTTGATCAATGGTCTACTATGGCATGTTTATGTTGGTTATGCTTTCTTTTATGTTATTCCTTGAGTGTCTTGCCTTGTTTACCTTTTTGCTTGTTCAAGTATTTGAATATGCTCTTTTGCTTGTGGCCCTGTGCCTATGTATGCTTTCAATTATATTTACATATGTCATGGTTTGTTGTATGGATATTTGAATATGTCATCCTTGCTTTTATGGACATTTTATTAAGTCATGTCCCTTTGATTGTGAAACATTTAAACATTCCCTTTATTTGTGGTCTCCTTAGACCATTGTATTTTGACTTTATTTTGAGTGTTTTTATGTATGTGTTTGTTTGCTTGTTGAGCTTGGACCGTTACTATCTAGACTTTGCCATGATATTTAAAAATCATCTTAAGCCTATATATGATCACATTAGTTCTATGTGCTTCGATGATACATTTGTTTAGGAGTGTTCCCTTTTATATGCTACATGGTTACATTCATATATTATATAGTTGTCTTATCCTTTTGAGGCAAGATAACTACCAATTCCTATCTTTCTCTCACCTCAAAGGGGGGTATATCAATGGAGGCATATCATAAAGGCATGTTATCCACCCTTGTCATAGTTTCTCAGATTACAGTGGGGGCATGATTTGAAAACTTGTTTTTCACACTCATTCAGTATATGGTACTTATATCAGTTTCCAGATTCAATAAGGGCATACTTTGGAAGCATGTTCTCCACACCTATTCAATATTCAACATCTATAGTTTACAGTAGGGGAATGTTTTGGAAACATATCCTCCACATTGGTACTTATATCAATTTTTAAATTTTTCCATATTTAGTGTGGGAATGCTTTGGAAACATGTCCTCCACACTTACACAGTTATCCAAATTAGCCAAAGAACATAGTTATATGATTCAGATTCATAGTTATGAAAAAAATTTATATAGTGGTAATATTATTATACATAGTTTTAACATGAGACATATCTAAAGTTCATATGCTATACAAAATTTACTTAATTTTGCAAAATAAAAATTAATTTCGGGTTCCAAAACTCTTTTATGGACGGTTACCATATCACAAACTTTTTCATACCGATACCCTGCAGACTTTTATGAAATTTATTAAACTAATATACTACAATAGTTGGTTCACCTTTTGGTATGATTGAGTTAATGAAATCACTCAATCTTTCCAAATTTTTATGTTAGACTTGATCATCCATCTTCATTAGGTTATAAGTGTCACTAGGTTGCATAGTTGAGATAATCTCAATTGCCATGTGACAACTCCATTTTGCTTCAAATTTGAGCCCCCCTCTCTCTATATATATCTATCTCCTTGGATAAATTTAATTTAAATTTTTATCTATATTTTTTTTAATCTCAATTTCATATCCCTACAATGATACATCTTTTTCAAAACAACTTGTTAATAGGCAAGGTAGTTACATTTACACACAGATGTACTCCTAAACCTTGGTCTTTCAATTTCAATCTATTTCAAGCACTTTTAACTTAGATTATATGCACTAATTTTATCTTATAACATGCTCTTGGTTGCAATTCAGTCACCAAAAAATCATTCAAGTTGGACACAGCGAAGACAAGGTGTGCATACACATCCAAGTATGCATTCCTTTCTTTTAAACTAGTAATTTCATGAGTAGATTAAATGGAGGAAATGTAGATGATATTTTATGATTATATATCACTTTAATCTTGTACACTTGGAAAAGTAAAACCTTAGTTGTTCCTCTCAGTTCTATACTTTTCTCACTTTTTGCATATCTCATATCTGCTCTATCTTTGTGCCCTTTGGCCCATATTTCTTAATTTGATCAGTCTTATATTGATTACCCAGGTCTTTTATCTTGTCTAGAATACTTAAAATGCATTTATCTTCCATATTTATGAGTTTAGAATATATACTTTCCCCCTACTCCCCAGACACTAATGTCCAAAAAAAATAGTGGCATCGACGTTAATGTCTTATCTTGACACAATTGTCAAGTTCCCTAAAGTAATCTAATTTTCAAATAAAATGTATCTTAATGGTTGGTTGAGTGATTTAATGCAAGTTATTACACCAAATGAGTTGAAATAAATACAAGATCAACTCTCATTCATTCCACACCTAAAAATTTTCAAAGAGACCAAGGCAACTTATCAAAATCACTCTATCAAGCATTCAATTAAACAAATATTCTATATCTATTCTTAATTCTATACCAATCATAGGGACTACACATCTATAGGTCTAAAGTACTAAATTAACAACCTAAGAACCTTATTTTTCAAGTTATAAGTTAGGTCACAATTGTACTTTCTTTGTACATATTGTATGATTCACACATAGGCCAACACTTATGGAAAAAATACATCAATATAAGGTTGTCTTCAAAGTATTAGCTATGTAAGTAGTGCACACTAATAGTGGGATCTTTGGGGTACCTCAACACTATGTCTAGTAACCCATTTTTTTCAAGGTCACTATGAAGATGAAAAGCTAGGATTTTTTTATTTTACAAGGAGTGATAGTATATGACCTAGATCTAAACTCACTAAAGTGAAGGTGAAGAAAAACCTAGAAGCATTTAGGTGGTCACATCTTGTTTCAATAGATATTCCATATAGGACACTATTGTCGACCCTAAATAGTAGTGTCGATAGAATCATCACAAGCTGGTGTTACTATCCAGATAGCCAAAACAATCAAAACCAAAATCTAATTAATATTCTAGAATCTCTTTCCCACCTACTTTCTACCTATTCCAAATCTAGAACTATATTAACATCAAAACAAGCCAAGTACATAACTTCTTTGTCATTTCTATATCTAGCATAGTTATAATTATCATGTTTAGACTATCTCAACATAATAAATTTAATGTATGTTTATATGTAAGTTTAGCATCTGATTGACTTGCTATAAATCTGATTATCACCCTTGTGCCATTTCAGTTTTGTACACCCCTTTAACATCTAAATAACCAAATCTAGATCATTTTTAAGGTTAAACATATATCCCTCCAAATACAAAAGCTTTATCCCTCACACAATGGATGGAGATCATTTACCTAAAGAGCATTATGTATAAAAATATGGTATCCCTAATCTATATATGACCAGTTCACAAATGTTACTCAACATGGGTCCAATCCAAGGTTCATATCTTATACAAGGATCTCAAAATGAACAACACAAAAAAATCAATGCCAAAAAGATTTAACAATTACCTTATACATTAGTGGTGCTTATTTTTGGCATAACCATATTAATCCTACACAAGCAAAACTATTTGCAATGTAAGATGCTTATAAAATAAAGGAAGTTGGAAAGACTCTTTAGACAACATAACATTACAAATCTTGTGATACTAAAGTAATTCAAACACAAGTTTGGGTTATGCCTACCCCATCTCCATATGCACTTACATTAAGAACTCTTTGGCTATACCAAATGAAAGCAAAAATTGATCCAAATCAGCACGGTATTTCCCTTCCTCATGAAGTCAAATTAATACATATTTCAAATGATAGCATTACTTATTATACTATACATGAAAAATGTGAGGAGGAACATGCCATGTACATTTTCAACATATCCAATCATGATGCAAAAAATGTAAAAGATCCAACTTAAGGTTGTAAAGTTCATAGTGGGGAGTTATCTATGACTATCCATTGGATGGCATCATAGGATGATCTTTACTCATTCAAAATTCTAAAAATACCAAAAAAATCAAAAACATTCAAAAAACCAAAAACACTTTCGGCACCTACATGTTTTATTGGCTCATTGGAATCCATATGTTAGTTCCATGTTGATGGATGGCATGCTCAGTTACTCCTACATATACATGTGTGTCACACTTATACTTGAGTGTGATATAGGCATACACAAACACATGATACATTCATATTTCAGATGTTGGGTCTTCCCTCTACTCATGTCACATGGACATTGGAGGCAATCGCTTCTTTGATCTAGATACACATGTTATATGATTCTATTATCACTCTACATTATTATGTTTGAGCTTAAATATGTACTTACAGATCTTTATTCATGATTATATCCTAAAAAAAGTACTTGGTATTCTATACACTTGACATCTTTTCCTATCACATTGGATCCATGGGATACTATGACATGTTTATGGCAGTTGCTTATGCTTTAATTTATACACTTTCTTAAATGTATTTCCTTGCTACTGTATTCCTTGTCTGAACCTTTGAATATGTTCCTTTGCTTGCAGTCCTCTTTCCTATGTATACTTTCATTGGTATTTGCATATGTCATTGTTTATTGTATGGGCATTTAAATATGTTAGCATTTCCTTTATGGACATTTGACTAAATCTTATCCCTTTGATTGTGTGGCATTTGAACATGCCCCTTGTTTGTTGTCTCCTTAGACCATTGCATTTTGACTTGCTTGTGAGTGTTCTTGTGTGTGTGCTTGATTTGTTTGTTAAGCTTGTATTGTTACTATATATATGTTGTCATGATATTTATCATGCATATTAGGCCTACATGTGATCACATTGATTATATGAACTTCAATAATACATTTACCTAGACATATTCCCTTTTATATGTTACATGGTTACATTCACAATTTATACAATTGTCTTATCCTTTTGAGGTGAGGTAACTACCAATTCATATATTTTTCTCGTCTCAAAGCGGGGCATGTAATAAAGACACGTTATCCACATTTAGCACAATTTTCAAATTCAAATGGGGGAAGGCTTTGGAAGCATGTTCTCCACACCTAATTTGTATATGGTACTTCTATTAATTTTTAGATTCAGTGGAGGTATGTCATATGGGCATGGATTCCACTCATTCACAGTTCTCAGATTCAATGGGGACATGCTTTGGAAAGATGTTCTCCACATTCATTTAGCATATGGTACTTATATCAGTTCCTATATTCAGTGGAGGCATGACTCAGAAGCATGTTCTCCACACCTGTTTAGTATTTAGCATACACAGTTTACATTGGGGGAATGTTTTGAAAATATGTCCTCCCCATTGGTACTTATATTAGTTTTCAAATTTTTTCATATATAGTGGAGGCATGTTTTGGAAGCATGTCCTCCACACTTACAAAGTTGTTTGAGCTAGCCAAAACACACAATTATATGACTCAAATTCATAGTTGTGATAAATTCCCATACAGTGGTACTATTGTTATACATAATTTTAGCATTAGACATATTTAAGGTGCATATACTATGAAACATGTGCCTAATATTGCAAAATTAAAATTAGTTTCAGATACTAAAACTCTTTTATGGACTATTAACATATCACAAACTTTTTCATATTGAAGGCCTGCAGACTTTTATGAACTTTTATTGAGCCAATATACTATAGTATTTGGTTCACTTTTTGGTATGGTTGAGGTGATCAAATCTCTCAATCTTGCCAAGTTTTCAATTTGGACTTGATCATTCAGTCTCAATAGGTTATAAGTATCACTTGGTTACATATTGAGCTAATCTCAACTGCTAGATGGCAACTCACTTTTGCTCCAAAGTTGGGGGCATCTCTCTCTCTCTCTCTCTCTCTCTCTCTCTCTCTCTCTCTCTCTCCTTGGATATATGCAATTTAAATATTTAACTATATTTATCTGAATCTCAGTTTTAGAGCCTTACAATGATACATATTTTTAAAATAACTTGTCAATAGACAAGATGATTACATTGACACACAGAAGTACTCCTAAACATTGATCTTTCAATTCCAATCTATTTCAAGTACTTTCATACCCAGATTATATGCACTAATTTTATATTGTAACATACTCTTGGTTTTAGGTTAGTCACTAATAAAACACTCAATTTGGGTAAATGCAAAGACAAGGTATGGATGCACACCCAACTAAGCATTCATTTCCTTTAAACTAGTAATTTCATTACTAGATTAGAGGGGGATAAGTGTAGATAATATTTAATGATTATATAGGACCTTAGTCTTGTACACTTAGAAAACTCAGACCTTGATTGTTCCTCTCAGTTATTTACCTTTTTCATTTCTTCAAGTCTCACATCTACTCTATCTTTGTGCCCCTTGGCCTATATTTCTTAGTCTAACCAGTCTTATGTTTATGACCCAAGTCTTATATCTTGTCCAAAATGCTTAAAATGTATTTATATTCCATATCTACAAGTTTAAAACATATACCTACTCTCTTGCTCCCTAAACACTAACATCTAGGATAGACAGTAGTGTCGAGGTTACTTTCTTATCCTGACACAAGTATTAGTGCCCTAAAATCATCTAGTTTGTAAATGAAACACATCCTAATGGTTGGCCTAAGTGATTTAATGTGAGTTATGACTCTAAATGGATTGATATAAATACAAGATCAACCTTCATTCATTTCTCATGTAGAAAAGAGAAAAAAGACCAAAGTAACTTATCAAAAGCACTCTCTCAAGCATCCAATTGAACAAAGCATTCTTATTTCTATATCATTCATAGGTACTGCACATCTACAGCTAAAGTACTAAAGGAGCAACCCAAGAGCTTGATTTGCTAAGTTACAAGCCATATCAATATTATACTTATTTTTGACATATTATATGATTTACACACAAGCCAACACATAGGAGAAAATTGCATGCATATGAGGCCCTCTTCAAAGTAGTGGCTATGTAGGTAGTGCCCACTGATAACAAGGTTTTTGGGGTAGCTCAACACCATGTGCCCACTAACCCATTTTTTCTCAAGGTCACTATGAAGATGGAGAGCTATAATTTTTTCATTTCATAAGGAATAATTGTCTATTACCTAGATCTGAATGCATTATAGTGAAGGCAAAGCAAAACTCAGAGGAATTCAGGTGGTCACATCTTATTTCAATAGATATTTTATATAAAACACTAGCATCAAACCTAAACAGTAGCATCAACATAATTTTTCTAGGATGATGTTACTGTCTAAAGAGCCAAAAGCATCAGAATTAGAATCTGATGACTATTCCATAATCTCCTTCATATTTCTACTTGTTTCAAATCCAAAACTGCATTAGCATCAGAACAAGCTAAATACATCACTTCTTTGTTATTTCTATAATTATCATAGTCATTCTTTCATATCTATACTATCTCAGCATAATAAATTTCATGTATGATTATATTTGAGTTTAACATCTAATTAGTCTATTATATATCTGATTATCACCCTTGGCCCATTTCATTTCTATATATCCCTTTAACATCTAAGTAACCCTAATCTGTATCATTTTATGGTTAAACACTTTTATTGTTGCGGTTAGACCATTGGATATATGTGCTTATGTGTTAAGCTTGATCACGCTAGCCCTAATATTATTTTGTAAGTTTGTATTTGGCCTAGTGCAAGCTATAAAATTAGAAAGCTACCTTAGACCTCTAGTGGTTTCCTATGTCCTTCATCCCAATAGGTATTTGCTTCTTACCCCTCTTTAAAAACATAGTGGCTCATTTAGATTCTTAGAGCTACAAGATCAATATTTTTATGTTAACATATTTTAAAATAAATCAATACATCAGATGAGTGAATAATTAATGGATGAATTTATGCATCACTCAATAACATACTTAACAACAACCATAATATACAAATGCAATTATTACCAACTTTATGACATCCTATGTCTTATGAAAAACATAATATCTAATTTTCATTCATTCAAATGACCAAAACCAAAAATTTTATCATTATATAGTCATTCAAATTTGTTGAAAGTTTTCACAATTACAACAGTTGATTAACCTCAGTTATTCATGAAAAATAGCATTTAAATTTTGTATTAAAAATGGAGCATCATAAAATAGTCGGATATCATGTACACATCAAATAATTAGGTAAGTGTCATGTATGCATCATGTTTATAAGGTTAAAAATAAGTAGGTATTACCAGGCCTATAATGGCATCAAGCTCAGAAAGTTCCCTGATACGTACCCGATAATTACATGATGCCTTTCAAATAAGGTTAATAAGGTTACAAATAAGTATGTATTTCATTCTTTGTTACAACCACCTTCCTTTGTAATATAAGGACGTCATAAACATTATTTCTAATGCATCAAGTAAATAACTAGAAATAGAATTAATACATATATTATTTATCAATCCCATAAGGACATCAACTTCTAAATCATCTTTTTAACCTTAATTAATGCAATGTATACCATAAGTATCAACTTCTTGTTTTATTTATGACTAAAGAGATACTACATAACATGCATTCCCTTTAAGAAGTATAATCATAGAATTTTAATGATAACTCAACATGGATTGCATGGAAAGCAAACCTTTTTTGCATCTAATCCTTGATCCTCTAAGATTTCCATAGTTCTAACTGTATTTATCAATTGAAAGAATATATCTTATAATCTAAGCATGAGTTGTTACCTTTAACAATAATGTATATCCTAACTAAACATGCATACTACTCGTAAAGAATTCCTTTCATGATATTCACCTTAATTATCATGATTTTTAAAAGATAACAATCAGAACTAATTCAAGAACCAACTCAAGATTCTTTACAAGGCCAATTTTAAAGGTGATTTAATATAATTTCAATAGAATCAATAGATTACAACTCAATATATATCAACACCCTGGTAAGTACATGCATGGATAAGTAGCACTTCTAAAAAATGAAATAGAACATAAACCCTAGCCTTTATTCATTAGATGTTATACAATGTCAACAACTATAAATGTGACAATTAACAACTAACAAGTAATTATTAATAATTAACAAGCAACATCTTTGGAAACATCGTAGTATCTAGACGTGCATCCTCATTACTTTTCACCACTTCCTATTACTCTACTCCCTTCTTAGCTCTAATAGCACAGTGTTGTTGATGAACTTCAAGTAGGATTTTCTTGATCCTACTTTTTTTTCTATTTATCTCACAATGCTTAGGTTTTGAACCGACATCTTGTGAAACATGTGAATGTGTTGGAATGAAAAATTCAATTGTACCTAGCATTTCCACATTTGAATGCTATGAGTTTATTGAATCATCAATTTGTGTGTTAATTGGTGCAAGATCATATATAGTAGACACAATATTATGGTTTCTCTTCAACCATTCAACTTCATCCATTTTTTTCATGGCTTCCTCATGTAATGTTAGGGTGTGTGTGAAATTTTCAACTAAAACTATCAACTTCACATTCAAATCCTTTTAAAATGTCACACAGACATCAACTTGTATCACATTAGACTAATATGCAACCTTATTTTCCAATGCATTATTTTTTTCTCAAATCATTATTATTTATCTTCAAATCATCATTTTTTTCTTAAATATGAGATTCTCATTCTCAACAGTTTTTTAGTTCTTATGAATAATTGCATCAAAAAAATTATATGCCTTGGCTTCCATATAAAAAAATTGGATAGACATTAACGAGTCATTCAATATTTTTTCTAAGGGTATGATTTGATAAACACTTTTTTTTTGAACCCCTCACATCTATCCTTTAAATATTTAAATATATATTAGAACTCCCTTCACTAGCACGTTGTATAACATCAACTAAAAAATTGAATTTTTTCCCTATGTTCAATGTTTTGTTCATGAATGCAACATGTCAACCTCAATGCATTGTTAACCACTTATTATGCATAAATTTACAACAAATACGGGCTATGACCAACATCAATGTCAAAGTATATTTTTCTTAGACTTTATGAATTTTTTATTTTCAATTACAGGGGGGTTAAGTTCTTGTAAATCATGCCATTCAACGGTCCCTGAATCAATGTGTTATTTTCCTCTAGATTGACTCATTAGAACTGGATCTCTTTTTAATAACTAATCTTGTCTTTGCCTTGTGTGAATTTTTTCATAGAAACATTTATATCCTTTGGAAAATTTAAAAAAGGTGTCACCCGAATCATGTAGGAAGTCTTGATAAGTATTTTCTTCACCACTAATACTTTATGCTTGTGGACTCCTAACACGTTAGCAACTTAACTCTGCTTCTCCAAAGGAAGCTACCAAATGTGTGGGAAACTCTACCTTCATTTCATAGTTAAAGTGATCAGATTCATCTTCTTATTTGTCCTTAACTATAGCCTCATTTTATTACCTAAAGTTTTATCATCTAAAACTACATTTCTATTCCTTTTCAAAGAAATATGTTTCCTCTATCATCATATCAATTGTTCCTCAGGGTAAATTTCACCTTCACTCTCTACATTAATAGAAACATTCCTCTTGACTCTTCTCACATTCCTTCAAAAAATATTTAATTGTTCATATGTAAGCATTCCAACATTTTCAACTAACCTAAAAATGGAAGGTTGTCTAGGGTTTTCTCTCTCCATCAATTCATATTAAAGAAAATAGTTTAATACCATTACATAAAGTCAACAAGTACAAATCCCATGTCTAGGGTTTTCTCTCTCCATCAATTCATATTAAAGAAAATAGTTTAATACCATTACATAAAGTCAACAAGTACAAATCCCATAACCCTACTGATAAATTTTATTAATTTCGTTGAATAAATCTTTTACAAACATATGATACACAATTTAATTATTCCCTTTTCATAAGTCTTACAAGATATACAAGCATCCACATTGAAATTTTTGTATTCCTTTCTATAACAAATAATTTAGAAAGTGCAAACTTAGAAATTGATTTTAACATGTCATTTTGTAATTACTCAAAATTATTCCCTTTATCTCTATTGATTTCGTCAAGTAAGCCAACAAAATATTTTTCCCTAAAAAATTTCTTAGCAGTGGTATTCACATGGATGTCCACAACCTCGTCTCCTTGACTAGGTAAACAAAATACTCTATTAAGCAGTGTAGGGGTAAGTTCCAATGTAATTCCTTCATAATTTACAGTTGCATGATCCGTCAAGTAATTTTCTACCATTAAATTCATTTTCTCATTGTCAAGGATGCAAATCAATATATTTATTGGTTGGCAACCCCAAAAATTAGTTAGAGTTGATAATGTACATTTTTTATTATAGTCTTGGAAACTTAAAGTATAAATTTGAAGCATATAACAATCCTGATGTTTCCATGATATTGTTAGTTTCTTCCTCTCATGAGCATTGACAAACTACAGGGCTTGTGGATTTTTCAGATTTTCTTCCTCTCCCATTGACTTCATTTGCTTCTTTGGTTGACTAGAACCACCTCTAGACCCTTTTGGTGGCATTTTTTAATAATTTCTCAATTTGTAGTTGTAATGGCTTCTTTGAAAGTGATAATGGCTACAACATATCCCTTCAATTTAAAAACAGCTACAATACCTTATCTCCTAATTCTTTAGTCCTTAACAATGACAATGACCTAATAAACTAAATATTTTTTTATACAACTAAATGACTGCGACATCATTAATTATTTATTTATTATGAGGAAGGAGTAATAATTTATGACTTAAATACACTGACACTAGTATTATGACTTAGCATTATTAATAAAATCACAATGATTTCAATACTCTGGTAGGCTTGAATGTATCAAACTACAAAATGTATTCGTCGTTAGGCAAATACATATTGTGATCTAATACTTATGAATTCGTCTATCGACAAATAATGTATTTCACTAAGACGTGCACTTTCCAAAAGTATTAGATCACATGTATTTGACTATCGATTAATATTTATAGTATTATCCGATAGGAAAATAATTGTGTGGTTTAACATTCAAACCTACTGGCATAAGCATCATACGTGAGTATATATTATCTGTCCAGTAAATACAAAAGTATAAATCATACTTTGTATGGTACAATCTAAATTAAATCACATATTAATGTACCTTCTCATGTAGAGATACTATAAATTTGAATACTGAGCTATCCAGTAAATGTCTGACATATTGCCATGAGACTAAAATTAGGCTTTATTGTGTAGATAATCCAATCAATGGGAAGACTGAAGGGGAAGAATAAGAAGGTGGAGGAAAGTGCCCTAATAATGTAGTTGATGAATGAAATAAGTACTAGGAAAAGGAAAAGAACGCTGCCTCTAATCATAAAGGAAGAATATGGTAGGGCATTAATTCATAGTTCCAAATAACTAAAGGATGTGTAAATTAGGATTGATTTATATGAATTTTACATGATGGTTGTTGATGCCAATGAAAATGAGGTGCACTAGTTTGTATAAAACTACATCCCTATTGGAAATGAAGACTATGTAGAGGGAAAGATGTAGTTAGAAGGATACATAATTACAGTGTCTGTAGATAGCATCGTTGAAGCTACAAAATTATCCAATGACAAGGACAATCTATACATAAATTTTAAGAAGGCTAGGAAAAATCAATTCATTCAAGTACTTTCTGAAGTATTTGACACCAAAGAATAAGTAGAGGGAATAACACTAACTCAAGGTTGTTTTAGTGGAACGCTATACTCTCCATGGTGTGAGACTCTTGATATGGTAAGAAGATAGGTTGTTTTAAAGCAAACATCCTGGTGTATTTTATACAAATATTTCATTGGTAGTAGGCATTATTAAAAAAATAATCAAAAAGTAAATTATGCACATTACTTTTCTTGGGACATAAAAATAATTTTGAAGGAATGTAAAACTGGTGATTGTGAGGAGATAATACACCCTTGTGTCATGTAGACTTTAATATATTATGAGAAAATAAAAATGAGAGAAGGGTCAAGTGAAAATCTTGAAAAAACAACGAATATATTAAATGGTCTTAGGGTAAAAAAGGATTCGTACGACTCAAAAAACTATTTCTTAAGAAATGTATAGAAAAAAGAGAAACTACATAGGAAACATATAAGAAAAAAATATTGAATTTGAAGAAAATATTTTCAAATTTCAAACATAATCAAAATTATATGAAGAAGAAATTATTCTTTCAATAATTGTCTAGAACAAAAGGAAATTCATGTCAAAACCCCAGAACTCAGACTGAACAATACACAGACTAAATGACAACAAAAAAATAAGTGAGCGAAGTGTAACTTTATATATATATATATATATATATATATATATATATATATATATATATATATATATATATATATATATATATATATATATATATATATATATATATATATATGACTCAATTGCATATAGAGATGAACTGCTTAGAGAAAAAGACCAAAATATAGATGCATTAGAAAAATCTATTATAGAAAAGAACAAAAAAGATAGCAGAGTTGAAATAACAAATCCAAGAAATTGATGTAGTGATAAAGCATATGTTGAACAATTTAGAGAATTCATCCATTAAAATTGACATGTGGCTTTCAAGTGAATAACTTAAATATAAAAAATGACAATTTAAAAGTAAAAGAAACAGAGGTGCTGGAAAAGCTTACAAAAATGAAACTAATGGAAAATATTTATAATGGGCATGCAATGGGGGGGATGTACATTGTAGTGAAACAAGTTATTATGGAATGTAACGTCAACATAATACTCTATTAGGGGAATCATTCACACAATGATGGAGGATATTCTGATATATTAATGTTATCTTGATTGCAATGTTTTGTAAAGGATGCAATCATATTATTACTATGATTCATTTTCACTGAGTCAATTCTATAAAATCATGAATGACAAACATTTGTAATCTAAATATTTTATCTTGTAGAAATATGTATATACATATATATTCTCCAACTTTTGTTCATAATTATTGTGGTAATGTTGATATAGGTTTACTTAATTTAGTAATGATATGATGCACTTAAATATTTGAAAACATGGCATGGTACTCTATTTCCAATCTATATAGAGTAGAGTTGTTTGAAAGTATAATAAGCTTTAATTTGAAATCAATTGTCTCTTTTACAATATCAACAAAACGTACTTGTAGAATCGATATCAACAAAATTATTTGTAGAATCAATGATAACTACAAATTAATAAAAACGTAAATACAATAAGAAGTCAACAAATCTTCAAGACAAAGAATTATATTTCGTAAAAAAGAGATTTCAAGATTGATTTATAGAAAATATTGTCAAGAATTAAATACCTTAACAATTGAATATGATAAATTCTAAGCTCCATTTATTACAAAAAATAATTCTAAACAAAAAACTTATGTATGAAATATCCGTTATTAAATACTTTCATTAAAACTCTAAATGGGGGGCACCACTCCTCATGCCTATTCCATAACGACTATACATTGGGCCCCATTCATGCACATCCCAATAAAAGTACACAATAACACAAGGTTGCAAACTTTTATGAAGATATCAAAATCAAAATGTTTGTCCATATGTCACTTGTCGGGAGAATAGGTATAATCAATGGAACCCAAAGCTGTATGAAATCTATCAATGAATGTTGGCCATGTATAGAAACTAGTTCCTTCAAATTTACATATCCTTCCAAATTTAACTCCACTAAATTACTACACTTAACAATACCATTGCAACAGGATTAGGTGGTATATTTACATCAGCGAAACACAGTAGGGAGGCTAGTGAAGGTTCTTCTGCTTATATGGGCCTTGTTCACAAGCATTCTCATCCGAAGCCTTCATTTTTATAGTCTTTGGCTTCTTTCTTTACTATTGTTTGTTTTTTTTTGTCAGTTTTTGGCTTTGTGTTTCCTCAAGGTTTTTGCCTCATTTTGGTTGCAATCCTTATGGGATTTGCTTTTAGTTGGTTGTCTCTATGTTTTCTCTGGAGCACCACTAGCATTTTTTTTTCATATTTTTCCTTGTACGGGTAAGGGCCCTTCTCCTCAATATCTGTAAAAAAAAAAACCAATACCATGTGGCATAAAATGCATGGCAATAAGTTTGTAGGTAACCATGAAGCTTTCATCTAAATAACGTATATCCATAGAAGTTTCACTACGAATTATGTTGCGGAAACTAAGGTAGTTAAAAACTTTGTTTAATAAAGGGTGAATATTGCGACGATGCACTCGATAAGATTTCAATACTTGAAGGTATAAATGTTATGCATTATGTATACTTTATATTGTAGAGGTAGCTAATCAAGTAGTGACAACATCATCATCACCTTTCATTGCAAGAAGCTAGAAAACTATAAGATTTTCATCAGTGGTAATGAAAAAATGGAAAATAAACGTTTCCCAAATCCGACTAGTTGGACCCCACATTCTAATATAGCTAATAGTTAATAAAACATCAACATAAGTTACACCAACAAACAATGCACAAGCATTAAACCATTCATTGATATGAATATTACATCAAACTCAGTCATAAATAAAAAATTGTGAAATACAAAATGAAATATAGCATAACATAAACACAATATTGTATTGTCAATGGTTTCCGTTTGTATCAATAATCATTGTTTTTTGTAAAACACCTTGATCAAATGTAAATTAACACCCTCGATAATTTTGTGACCTCTACCAATAACGTCTTCACAACTCTCAAAAATAAATACCCAAAAATATGTGTCCATTGGAAACATCTTCTAAACACTACTAAAATTGAATGCTCAATGAGGCTTCTTTAAATAAATTAGATATTTTTTATAATAAATGTAGACATACATTCCCGATTTGATGGTAAAATCAATTGGATTTGAGTTTGGTATCATAAGCCTATCTAAACAAATTAATTTATTCCTATCAAAATTTGAAAAACAACCTACTCTCTCCAATGGGGAAAAATCTAAATTGGATCCCATGTTAGACTCTTGCTTAATTACTCCAAAATTATTATCTCTTTTGTCATCAAACTCTTCCAGATTGGTCAAATTCAATCGTGTTTGATTTCACAATATGAGAGATGGTGTAGCATAAGCTTTCCCTATTTCATATGCATAAACCATATACATAAAAAATATTTTGTGCATACTCTTCATCCATGAATCATTCATACCAAGGATGTAAATATTAGGATCATTGTCAAAACAATCTAATTGTGTCAATTCAAGGTTTCTTGTGTAAGACTTAAAAATAACTCTATATACAACTATATCTTGTGAACCATATTCACCATCTTTAAGAAGAACAATAACATCAAATATTTGTATAGACCCCTTGACATAACAGTTGGTGGAACGAGCACAAAGATGGTATGCCATGGGCTTCTAATTTCCTTTAATTTTTGAATTGTCACTGGAAGAAGATGCAATGTTATTGTCAAAGGAAGATTTATGGTCTACCAATAGCATTCTTGACTTCTTTCATCACTACAAATGTATTGAAAAAGTAACATCATCTATTATTTCATTTATAGCTATAAACGTTGAATATCTGACTATTTCAAATTCAATAAAAATGTCAAATTTCTATGATTTCTTTTGTTTTTGATAAAACTTCCAAAGAGTAGCATCATTTGGAATTTCAATACCTTCAACTATATTACAAGCACTACCATAATATTTTGAACCAAATCGAAGCACTTCCTCAACAACTTTTGAATTACTACCCATGGTTAATCACAAAAATTCTGAAAGCATTACATTAAGAATTAAATTAAAAATACAATCATTGTTTTTTTTGTAAATAAAAGAAAGGAATATGAAACTAAATAAAAATACCTCAATGTAAAATAATAATGCATTGATCTATTGCAAAGAGTTAAATAAATCCACAAAAAATCATATTGAACAAAAATTGGTTAGAAATGAATTGTGAGTCTATCAAAATATTTGTTAGGGTTTTTATAAAACATCAAAAAATGAAACACATCAAAAAAAAAATAGAGAGAAATACCTGGAATATAAATAATATTGATCAATATCCTACTCCAAAAATATACATTAAACTAAAAATGATTAAAAAAAACCCAGATGTTTTCAAAATTATTATTTTTGTTAAAAAACCAAAAAATGCCACAATAGAGATTGATTTTCTTACTATGAATCCGAGTTGGCTTTGATATTTTGGTATGAATCTGATATGGGTAGGCTTTTTTAATCATGATTCTATTTTGTTTACGAATTGCCTTATGTTTTTTACATTCTTTAAAAAATGAAGGGATTTTTTTTTTAAATAGACGACTTATCATTGAAATTCACATCTTAAATTTTAATTTTTGAGTTAGAATGTGGTTATCAGAAATATTTTTTGATTGAGAATTATTATTGAAACTCATAAAAATAAACATTAAATGTACAATTAAAAAATATAAAAATATATATTTTTATTCATTTTTTTAGTATGAGAAATTTAGAGGTGACTAATTTATATTATGGTTATTTCATGAAGCATAAAAAGAAAGGAAGAACTGAATAGTGTAGACTAGAGTGGAAGAAGACTTGTGGGGAAGAGTGTGGGTGCTTGTTGAGAGACCACAAAGAAGTAAAGATAGTAGAGTTTAGTAAGGGATTGTTGTGTGTATGTGTGATCTCCATATTCCTTCACTAAAGGTAAATAAATATGGCATTTTATTTCCAGTCTCATTGTTGGAGTGTGTGGATGTCAAGAGTTGTGAGTGTGAAGTGGTAAGCTACAGGGGAAAGGTTCATATCAACATTGGTAACAACTCTAAGATGAATGAGCATGTGTCCTCCATTAAGAAATAATGGGTAGAGAATTACAGTGCAATGAGAAGAGAATGTTCTCCATATTGTGTAGGTGGGTATAGAACTAAGGGTACATGTTCCATCGAGTGAAGAATAGGTAAAGGGTGCATAGAATGTTCTTCATCTTGTGTAGGTGGGCAAAGAATAAATATTTGATAGAGATGTGTATGGCATATGTAGAATTGCATAATAAAGGTTGTAACAATGGATTACATGTGTGTAAGTAAACTATGCAAGAGATGGATGAGAAGTGAGTGCTTCAAATGACTAAGTAGAAGATTGTGTTGAGGAATATACAAACCCAAGTGAAAGCTAGGATGAAAATAGGACTAGATATTGTGAAGGGAGGAGTTATATACCACTCATATCATAAGATTGAAGAGTTGAAATAAAAACTAGATATTGTGTAAGTCAAACTAAGCATGTAAGGAGATATTAGCTACTACAAGGGAGGAGAACCGAAAGGAGAACATGGATCACATGATTAGATTAAAAAAAAGTATTGAGTCCGCGTTTCTATTTTTGGAGGACTAAGATTTGAACCCTTGATTAAGAGGTATATCTAATGGTGGAGAATGCATGCTCATGTTTCCTAATATTATATAATAGGATTAGATCTACCTCTAATCATAAAAAATACTCATGCAATACTCATTGGAATAATGAAACCAACCAACTTAAAGTGAAATTATTGATAACAATCACATGATGATCAAATTCAAACTTAAATTAATATTAAACATATATATATATATATCAAACCAAGGATGTATGAGCCTAATTACAAAGGAAGATTAATAACACCCCTAACCTAGCCTAAAAATCTAAACCTAATGTACCCACCATAAATTGGTTAGCCTACATATCCACTCCACTAAATCAAGGTCTAATGTGTTTATCCTTACACTTGTGATGTCCTCCTCCATAAGACATCATCACTGAACAAGATTTGGTGATCTAATCCAAGAAGGGAATTAGTATGTCACTCAAGTGATCTTCTAAATATCTAGTCATCTACTCAAAATAAAAACTCATATTAAGGTCATCAATCATATGTAAAATGAAATATGGTAAAATGAAATATGGTAAAATGAAATATTTATCACTTGCATCACCTCATTATCTCTCCTCTATTTTTATATATTAGATTTGATGCAAGCGTCTAAGGCCACAATAAAAATATTTCCAAAATCTAAAAATTGTTCAAGGTCATCTTTTAGTCCACTTCCATCTTGTTCCTACTCAAAACTACATGTGCACAATAAACTAAATATCATTTGTTTCAAATTCATTACAATATCTATCAATAGTTATACTTTACTCTTTTTAACAATTTAAATTTAAACTACTATTTATTTGATTTTTCCATTAACTTGTCTAATTATTAGGTTAATTCACCATCCTTGTGTAAAAGTTAAAATGATATTTAAAGTAAAGAAGTCTCGGAAAAAGGAGAAATAGAAGCATGTCTCTTAGAGGCATGAATGTAAAGGCAAAGGTAGTGCAAGTGAATGCACATAATGCAAATTTGGACGGAGCATTGAGTGAAGAAGAATAAGAATTCCATTTGAGGAAGATGATGAAATTTTATTAAGAGTAGATATGGTAACTGAGATGGTAGTTCCTGAAAGTCTCATGTTTGACAAAGGAGGAGTAGAAGATCATTTCTTACTTGAAGAATAGATGAGGTTGATTGAGGGAACATTTGATTCCCTTAATGTTTATCTTATTTTGGATACTTGTAAGAGAAACAACTACGAAAGAGAAAGAAGTGGAAGCACAAGGTGAACAAGTGAAGAATGGTGATGAGGCAGTAATAGGGATTGATGAATTTGTCAAGGGAAATTTTGAGAAGTTTTGGGTTGATCCAAAGAGCCTTTGGATAAGGGTGAAGTGTGTCACCCATGTGGCATGGTGAGGTAGAGGTGGTGGATGTGTTCCTACAAGGAGTAGTGGAAGATGTGCAAGGTGTTTCATATGTGGGAGCAGCCCACATAAGATTTGGCAAAGTAGAGAATGAACATTTGATGGTGTTGTCATCCATGGAAAGTGTAGAATACGATGAGATTGCAATAGGTGATGAAAAAGGTGAAGATATTTTGGAAGAAGAAGCATTAGAAAAGGAGATGGATGAACTCTTTGTGGACCTCTTACGGTATAAACAAGAGCGGAAGATGTTGCTACAACAAAGGTAGTGAAGGTATTTGATATTGCAATGACGACAGTAGAAGAGGATGACATAAATACTATCCTAGATATAGGATGGAGCTTAAGGGTAATCATGTTGATACCCAAGGATGTGGTGGATTCTTTAGCAATCAATCTAAGAAAGAAGAGGTATAAGATGAGGCGTGCTTTTGGAAAAAATTGGTATGTACGGATGTTGTAGAGGATACTTGGTGGAGGTGGACAGATAGTGGTGGGCAAAAACCCACAAAGAGATTGAGAGAGAGAAAGGGAGATGTTTGGAGGAGGATGGTCTGGGGTCCAACAAGGGGTTGGGAAATATGGAAATACCTCATTTGGTGTAAGGATGCATTTTGGCTTTACCACCGAAGTCAAAAGGATGGTTCTATCATCTACCTCAAATTTGTGGGCATTATACTCCAAAGCTATTACCCCAAGTGTTTTATGCAAGAGCATTTGGGTAATCAAGCAATATTGCATCACACAAAAACAATATCTATCAGTGTTCATGTGCATCTAGGTGCCCAATTGGGAGTACAAAGAGGATCTACAAGGATCAATAACACTTCAACAAGATTTTGAAATAGAGAAAGGATGGATTCAATCACTAAGATAAAGAATTATATCTCTCGTAACGAAACCATCGATTAATGCAGGCCTATGTTAACCAATGTTAATCAATGTTGTGCAATTGTTGCTCTATGGTAAGCAACATTTTTTCTCATGGTAGTTGCTCCAGTCAAATAACAACACAAACTTTTGAGTGCTCATTTTGAGTGTTTTCCAAGCCCCCAAGGATTCCAAGATTCACTTCATGAAGCACAAAAGGAAAGGAAGGAGATGCAGAAGGCATACATGGGTGAAAGAATACTTGTGAGGAAGAATGTGGGTGCTTGTGGAGAGAGCACAAAGGCACAAATATCATAGAGTTCAGTCTAGTGAAGGACTATTGTGTATGTTTTTTATTGTATTGTAACTAGAGGAGTGAGAGTGAATGAGTGTGTGTGTGTGTGTGTGTGTGTGTGTGTGTGTGTGTGTGTGTGTGTGTGTGTGTGTGTGTGTGTGATTATGTATTCTCTCAAAAAAGGTAAACAAAAATAATGTTTTATTTCTAGTCTTTTCATTGAAGTGTATGAATTTCAAGTTTTGAGTGTAAAGCAATAGGTCCAGTTTTTTCCTTCATTGGACCCCCTAATCGTGACTGCCCCAGTTTCAAGACACTTTGGAGTTGAAAATACCCTTTCGATGTTACACAAGTACTTATTTTAGCCACGCCTTGAGTCAGATGTTATCAAATGCATTAGGTATTGTAACACATGGGCACTTGCCAAATCAATAAACAAGAAGCAACGTATGTATACACCTCTATAGGTTCCAACAGTACCGTGGGAATATTTTTCCATGGACTTTCTCTCAAGTTATCCTACTACCAAGCATGGTAATGATTGTGTTTATGTAGTAGTTGATAGATTTTATAAGATGGCAATTCTTACACCTTGTAAGAAAGGAATCTCAACTTTACAAATAACTCAATTGTACTTTTGACATGTCTAGATCAACTTTGAAATCCAAGAAAATGATCATCTTTGATAGGGGTACAAGGTTCTTGAGAAATATTTGGAAATCTCTTTGGTCTATGTTAGACAAAAATTGGGATAAGTTTATCACATTCCATCCACAGACTAATGGACCTACAAAAGTGGTAAATAAGATGATAGTGCATCTTCTAAGAGTGTACAATTAAAAGAAGCAACACACTTTGGATGATATTATCCCTTTCATTTAACACACTACAACAGAGTTCTACACAATATACAACGCACAACACTTTTCAAGTTTGTTTGGGTTTCCAACCTCTAGCACCCATTGATGTAACTTGCCATGTATCGTCATCAACAAAATCTCCTTCAGCTTAAAATGAAGTTGACAAAGTTGTTCAGTTCATTGAGCACATTTAGCAACAAGTGTAGACCATTATGTAGTATGCAAAAGCTAATATGTACAATCAGCGCCATGATCAGCATTGAACATCACACACCTTCCAAATTGGTGATTGAATATGGCTTCACCTATAGAAGGAAAGATTGACATGACCTTATTGTAAGTGTTGTCCACATCAATAACAACCCTACACTATCTCCAAGCAAGTAGGAGATATCAGTTTTGAGCTAAATTTTCCTTCTTATCTTGGGTTGCATCTAATCTTCAACATAGAACTCTTGCACCATTATTTTCCAACTTTTTTGGACACTTCAAATGTTGGATATATTCCATAAAATATAGATTAATCTTCACTGCAATGCACTAGCAAAATCAAATTAAGTAATTGACGCCAAGGTCAAATGGACATGTCAACAAGAGATCCCTCTCTTTCAGATCATCAAAGCAGATCAAGTACATTGCCATAGAAAATGGTTTAAAAACTTACAGGGTTCCAACCTTCTCCACATCTTGTATCACAATTACATGCAAAGGGGACCATTGTTATTCAAAGAGGGTCAGCTGATCCAGTAGAATCTGAGTCATCACATCAACTTATGGCATCTCAATGTTGTTCGACATCTTGTCTCCACCAACCACTTTAACACTATCTCAAGCACACTTGTGTAAAACCACAAGTCTTAACTCCTCTTATGTTTTATCACACAACTCCTATAATTTCAGTATTGTACCATGTAGTTTGGTAGAAATATCAACGTAAATCGTCAAACTAATGATTGGTTATGAAGCAATTGTTACCAACCATTGTAATAATTTAACTAATGCGCCATCTTCCTTGTGTATTAACGTACACTTTTATTCTTTGTAATTAGAACGAAGTTAGGGAGTACGGAGACATCACACATCTGATCTCTTAGATCTTATACACAACTTTGCAATTACAATTCTAAATTATTGTCCATTATCTTCTTTTATCTTTCTCGTGTTTTATTGGACTCTTATACATCATTTGGGCTGTCATTTAAATTTGTGCTTCCGCAATAACTCATTTAATCCATTAAGTGAGGGCGTCCACCAAGGCTCCTCCTAAGCCCTAATTCAATAATTTGGATGTAGATGCTTATTTTCATGTATGGCTCATTGTTGCTTCTTTGAATGCCAATGTTCATAATATTGTGAATGCTAGAGGCTCTCAAGATGATTATTGGAATCAAAATAAAAAATATTATGATTACAAAGTTGAATTAGAAGAGAAAACTAGAGATCGCTGAATTGAAAATATTAAGACATGCTATGCATAATTTTGTTTTCGATTAGTTAAGGCAACAAACCAAGGGCCGAACCCTATACAGTCAAAAAAGACAGGAAGGCTGGCAAACAAAAGATGCCAGCATCGAACCAACGGCACAGCCGAGAAATAAATTCAGAAGCAAAACAAAACACTGAAAAGACCAGAGTCAGAAAGGACGAAACTACATAACTATAGAATTAACAAGATCCTTAAGATTCTCATTGTCCACATTGTCAGCATTCCCTGGATTACCCACCGCTTCCATAATCTGCAATGGCCTTCTCCACGTGGACCACCATCGAAAGCTATCTTCGTCATCAATGTCCATCATTCATGCTCCGTCATCTCCTTCTGAATGATCTCTCTAATGTTTGGGGGTATATGAGCCCCTTGTCGCCATACCCTCCATCATGAGAATTGTTGACCAAGGTTGGCACAAGCATCAGCGACCCTGTTACCTTCTTTGTAGGTGTGGGTAATCTCAACTTCGAAAAACTTTTGTAAAAGAAACTAGATGTCCGTAATGATGTCTTTTAGATGGATACCAACGTTAGATGCTTTATTAACGACATCTATGATCAACTTAGAATCTCCCTGAATATTCAAATTTCTAATTCCTAGGGATATAGCCAACTTTAATCCCCAAAGTAAGGCCATAGCTTCAGCATAGTTATTGCTCTGGCAACCCATGCCACTAGCATAGACAACAAACATCCCTCCTTTTTCATTTCTTATTATTCCTCCTCCACTTGCTTTACCACTCAACTTGGATGCCCCATCAAAATTGAGTTTCATGCAATTGGGTTTAGGTGGTATCCATTTAGTATGAAGTCTCTGAAGAATTTTGGAATTATCATGCCCAGGGATAAGGTTTAAAACCTTCCATTTGGCAGCAATTTGACTTTCAAATTCAGATAGGGGTTTCTCCGCAACACTAATATGAGCTGTTGTAACACTTTCCAAGATGGTCCTAGCAAAGGAGTTAAACACCTGAGTAGCATTTCTAGCAGTGTCCCTGAAAATTTTGTGATTTCACTCTTTCCATAAAGTCCAACTCAAGCATGGTAGAGCTTGCTTCCATAGTTCCTTAATCCAGGGATGTGTGAAGGTTGAGTTCCAGCTGAGAATTACTTTTTTAAGGTCAAAATTGTAAACCCATTCAATGCCAAAGTTGTTAAGTATTTTGCCCCATAAATCCCAAGTAAACTCACAGTGTATGAATAGGTGTGAAACTGATTCCTCTCTAGAACCACATAGAAAACATCTGTTGACCAAAGTAAACCCCCTCTTTTGAAGGTTGTCTTGAGTAAGGATTTTGTTATGGGCAGCAGCCCACCAAAACAAGTTAATCTTTGGAATGAGTTTATGATTCCAAACTTTTTCCATACCTCATTATGAGCTTCAGGGGTAAGCAGATGATACGCAGATTTGACAGAGAAAGATCCATTCTTATCCGGCCACCAATATTGTTCATCCTCCCGAGGAAAGAGTGGGATTCTGATCTCTTGAACACATTGTTGGATCTCTCGAATTCTTGGGATAAGCTAAGCCCTGTGCACACAGCAATCCAAAAGGTTTTTCCAGCTCCTTATCCCATTGTTATTTTCCATATAATCACTAACCCTATCACCAAAGAACTGAGTAGTCAGGCCTATAATTTCTCCATAGTTTCCTTGGGAGATGAGAGGCTTGTCCCTTAACCAATTATCCTCCCAGAATTTAATCTGCCGGCCATTTCCAAGCTTCCACCTAATTCCATGTTTGAGAAGACTTCTACTTTTTAGCATTTTATTCCATATCACAGACCCCTGGGGTAATCCTGCTTGTTGAAGAAAGTTGGAATCATCAATGTTATGCATGTATTTGCCATACATTATTTCCCCCCACTCACTGTTGTTGTGAATCAGATTCCAACTAACTTTTGAGAGGAGGGCTTTATTCATTTTCCTAATGGATCTTATATTAAGTCCACCATGAGATTTTGGGAGACACTTTTTCCCATCTGACTAAAGACATTTTCTGTTTGTCTTCCACTCCCGTCTATAAAAATTTCATTTGGATCTGTTCTAGCTTTTCAGCAAAATACGTAGGAATTTTAAAAAGAGACATGAAGTAAGTAGGAATACCTTGCAAGGATGTCCGAAGAAGTTGCAGCTTACTCGCACTACTGAGTAGTTTCCCCTTCCATCCAAGAAGTTTCCTTTGTACGTTCCACAATACCATTCCAAAAACCTGAAGATACCTCTTTGACCAAGAGTGGGAGACCTAGGTAGGTAGCTGGTAGGCCAGCCTCAGCACAATCTAAGATATCAATGATTATATGTCTAAGTTCATTGAGAGTGTTGAAGAAATACACATTGCTTTTCTGGAAATTTATTCTTTGTCCCGAGTCTCTGGCATAATCATTAAGTATATTCTTCAATCTTCTAGCTTCGATCACCGATGAGATACCAAATAAGATGGTATCATCCACAAACTATTGTATAATCATAGGATGAAGGGAAGAGACAGGTTTGATGCCTACTAGCTTTTTTGAAACTATATCAACTTGTATGTATCTTCCCAGTGCCTCAGCCATAATGATGAATAGGTACGGGGAGAGAGGGTCTCCCTGATGAATTCCTCTCGAGGAGGAGAAAAACCCTCTAAGAACACCATTAATCAACACTGAGAATTTAGCAGACGAGACCGCATTCCATAATAAGCAAGACAATTTATCATTAAACCCAAATTTTCTAATCACTTGGAATAGAAAAGTCCATGAGACTCTATCATAAGCTTTGGATATATCAAGTTTGAGAGCCATCCCAGGGATTCTGCTCTTATCCATGGAGTGGATAGTCTCATGTGTGGTGATCACAGCATCAAGAATCTGTCAGCCCAAAATGAAACTTTTTTGAGCAGGAGAAATAATTTTGTCAAGCAAGGGTTGAATTCTCAAAACCAGCAGTTTAGTACATATCTTATACACAGTGTTGCATAAGCTAATGGGTCTGAAATCAGCAAGGTGTAAAGGTTGAGATTTTTTAGGAACAAGTACAATGAAGGTATTATTGACTTGTTTCAAAAGTTTTTCAGATCTAAAAAAATCACGAACTGCAGCCGTGAGGTCCGCTCCAACAATCTCCCAATATTCTTGAAAGAATATAGGAGGAAAGCCATCACGACCCGAGGCTTTAAAAGTGCCCATGGAGAATAAAACAGCATGTACTTCTTCATCGAATACAGGGTTTAACATTTCCATATTGTCTTCTTCTGTTATCAAATAGGGGATTTTATCAATGAATTGACTCATAGATCTATCAATTCTATCATTATTGTTTTCTTCTGTAAGCAGATTCTGAAAGAACACCCTGGCTTGCTCCCCTATTTTGTTATCCTCAGTAATAATGTCTCCATTATCCAGGACAAGCTTAGTTATTGAGTTGGCTTTGCTATGTTTCATAGCTGAGAGATGAAAAAAAGTAGTGTTCCTATCACCCTCTTTGAGCCATTAAACACGAGATTTTTGTTTCCAGAAAACCTCTTCCCTTTCCATCAGATTCTTCAATTCTGAAGACAGACTGTTCTCTTCTTCTAAGGTGCTCTCAGAGTCATCCCCTTGATCAATCAGTTGCTAAATAGCCTTGAGTTTTCCCATTATATTTTTTTTTTGCTGGAAAACCTGCCCAAAACTGTATCTATTCCAGCGATAAACTTCTTGTTTAATGTGCTAGAGTTTCTTGACTATTCTAAACATAGGAGTACCTTGAATGAGAATATTCCACCATTGAGCCACCATTTGTCTAAAACCTTTGTGTTTAATCGACATAGCTTCAAAACGGAATGGAGGAGGTCCGTGATGTCCCAGATCTCTCCAATTGAGGATAATCGGGCAATGATCGGACATGGTTCTGGGTAGACCCTGTGCCTGCATATTCTGATAATCATTCCAGTTGCTTGCTATCAATCTATCTAATTTAACCTGAATCATTTGATCTCCTCTTTTTCTATTGGTCTAAGTAAAATTTTGGTTCTGCAGCTCTATGTCCAATAATCCCCAATCATTGATGAATTCAGCAAAGTCGAACATGCTGTCCAAGTAATCAATAATTCCACCCTGTTTTTCAGAAGGGTATAAAGGTGTGTTAAAATCTCCGGCTAACATCCATTTAGAATTCTGAGGATTATTCCTGTAGCTACTCAAATCTATCCATAATTTCTATCTCAAAGCTCTATTATTCGGTGCATAAACATTTACCAACGTCCAGTTCAAAGAATTCATGGAAAATTTGGTAATCAAAAAGTGCTTATGATGGGCCATAAGAGATCCTTGGATTTTAGCACTATTCCACATAGTGACAATCCCTCCTAAAGCCCCTTCAGCAGGACTAATACAAAAATTTGCCTTAGGCCATATATAGTCAGCAATTTTCACAAAATTCTCCTCTTTCATCTTGACTTCTTGGAGTAATAAAATATCTAATTTATTATCTAAAATGCAGTTTTTAACCTCAAACTTCTTTGAGGGACTTTTAAAGCCCTTCAAATTCCATGATAATATTCTCATTTAGAGAGTTTGGAGGGTTAGGACTCCAGTGTTTTTCATTTTCCACTAGCAATCTCTCTTTCTCTTGTTTCCCTTAGGGTTGGCCTCCCTTGTTTGGGCTCAGTACCAACATTTGCATATTTTTTACCTTTCCAGATCTTTTTCTTTGGGGTAACCCATTCTTCCTGTTCATTGCTGTCATCTTGTCCTACTATCCTTGTTGCCAAGTAGTTTCCTACCTGGCCTCCATCTTCTAGATCACAAAAAAAGTTTGTATTTGACTGTGGATCTGGTACTCATTGAGTGTGATTTTCAAGTGTTACTTCTTCCTATCCAATCCTTGAAACTGTGTCATCTTCATTGACTTCCTTTAGCAAAAGGTCCCCTCCTGCCCCTTAAACATATTAGTCTGTTTTTCTAAAGTGTAGACTGTGTTAAATGTGGCCTTGTGACTGTCAGTCAGATACTATATTCTCCTTTGGGACCTCTTTTCCCTCACTACTGATGATATCCTCCTTTCTCTTCTCCTCCTCTCCTTCTGTAGCCTTCTGACTATCATCTAATCCTATATTTTTCTTTGGGACAACTTCACCTTCACTGCTAGGGGTAGCCTCCTTTCCCTTCCCCTCCTCTCATTTTCCTGTATTGTCAGGAATTTCCACATTATTCTCTATTTCCTGCTTGTTGTTCACTTGCTCCTCCTCTACATTCTGGGAATCCTCTTTCATCCCCCTTTGCTTCACTTTGCATTGTGTCATTAGATGTCCCTTCCTCTTACATATTTGACAGAAAGTGGTAGCATTCTCATAAGTAATTGGCTGAGTCCAGGTTCCATATTTAGAGTTAAGCTCAATGGACGTAGGGAGTCTTATTTATTTCAACATTAACACAAAGTCTAGCAAACACACATCTGGACTTAGTTCTGGTTATATGATCTGAGGTGACATATTGACCAATAGAATTGCCAATGGCTGTGAAGATTTTTTCATCCCAAAATTCCAAAGGGAATCCTGGTAATCTTACCCAAGCAGGTGTTGTCTTATTAAGGTTTGAGTCAGGATCAATTCCTGGTTTCCACGAGCATAAGGCTAGAGAATGTGGTCCAAACAGCTAGGGACCTCCAGCAAGGGTAGCGATCATGTCCTCCCTATTCGTAAATCTAAAAAGGAATAGACCTCTAGCCATGGTTGTGATTGAAACACTATCTTTGACTTTCCACCTAGATAGAATCCATCTTCTAAGCATTTCGATATTAGGACGGAAAGAAAAAAACTTACCAACCAGCGTAAGGTCCATGGATGCCACTATTTCCTCCACCAGATCGTCTGGGATACTCAACGCCTTGCCCTCCGAGAGAACATGGAGGCTCGACATGCCTTTCGATGGACACGTCTTTTCACCTATGAGTGCCTTCTTCCATCTATTGGATGGACTATCCCCTAATAGATTCTTGGACAGATCCCTAGAGGTATTGCTACCCACAGTGACCTCCATTGGATCCGTGGTCCCACCTGTCGCACTCAAGGGGCCCAACCAGGTGGGAAAAACCAGTTTCAAATATTGTCCACACGCTTCGCTCCTCCGCTCCTTAAAATAAAATAGCTTCTGCTATGCATAATTTTGTTAATATCTATAGACTTATGAATATGTTGAAAAAAATGTCTTTCCAAAATATCCATCTTGATAATGTTTCAAAAGTTCTTCCTAACCCTATTCATGTTTCTATTTCTTCTACCATCCCTTCTTCAAATGCTATGTTGTCTAATATTCTAAATATTTATATAATTTGTTCTTCTCAAGCCTTGATTCAACCAAATATTCAAAATGTTGTTGCACCTTCTCAAGCTTTGCAAACCTCTCAGCGTATCTCTACTATTCCTCTAATCCAACCATCTATGTATGTTTAAATTCCTCCTAAAGTTGTTAATCTTTCTCTGATTTATTTTATTCCCATTTCTTTTTCTACTCCAATTCCTCCACAAAGTTTTCAATTAACTACTATGATGCAAGCTTTATATGAGGTTCAATAATAGGTTGAAGGATCTATTTTCATGCTATACTTTTAAACTCGTTGGCTAAAAATGTACTTGCTTATCCTTTTCTAATTGGTTTTATTGCTCCTAAATTTGCATTGTATAATGGAAAAGGAGATCCTTCTCACCATGTTAGATCATTTTACACTTCTTACTCAGACATTTATCATGATGATAAATTTTTAACCAAGTTGTTTCCAAGGAACTTAAGATACCATGCATTTGATTGGTTTTATGCTTTACCATGTGGTTCCATGCATTTTTTGCACCTCTAGTTGATGATTTCTTGGATCATTTTCAAATTAATATTGCTCAAGGGGTTACATTTAGAGGAAATAACCCAACTTATACAAGCATCCAATGAATAGATAAGATATTATGTGCTTAGGTTGAAGACCATGGTAACTAAGATGACTTATCAATGACCAGATGTGAGGTTCCCACCTTATAAAGATTTATGGGTTTTTCCCACCTTAGTATTTAGGCTTGTTTCATATTGTTTTCATCTTCCATATGCCTACAAATTTATGACAATTCGGTATTCTTCTCAAAACCCTATCTTTTCAAAAATTGATTATTTTAGAATATTCCTTGTTGCAATTAAGTTCTTTTTTTTTTTTAATTATTTTATTAGGGTAAATCTACTTAGGTCTGATTGCACATTGTTTATGCATAGTTGTATTGCATGTCGATGTAAAACCACTTTCCCAAAAAACACTAAGTTGGAAAATATTTGAAAAAAAAAAAAAAAAAACTCATTATTTTTTAACGAAAATTGCAAGAAAATAGTTTTTTTTTATCGTAGATGTTGACAATGGTGGAGATGCCTCTTTAGGTGTTTGCATGGTCATCTAATGGTTGAGGTCACTCTACAATGGTTTTGTTGAAAGATGGACAAAGAACGTGTGTGCAAATGACCGTTTATTTTTATTTTTCTTTTTCTAATGTTTATATTGGAGGTGATCTAACTGAACGGTGTTCACCAATGAGATCTGCAAATCTTGGACACCACGTCACTCACTTGGCACACGACCAAAGGGGATAGGAGTGAAAATGACCACATATTTTTCCCTTTTTTTATGATTATATTGAAGGTGTTATAAGTGAATCGTGTTCATTAATGAAATTTGAAAAACTTGGACACCACATCAATCACCACACCACTAAAGGGAGTTCACCCAAAAGTTGTTTGGGTGAAACACCTTGACCTTCATCCCACCTTGACTCAACTTAGACAAAAGTATGCCAAATTATCATGCTTTCACTATGTAGTATGCGGTTGAATTTCCTCACACTTTCAATGTTTACTTTGACCATTTTCCATTTTTCTTCATCTATGCTTTCCTCTATTTGACTGTCTTCAAACCATACTCGTTTCAAAGTTGCATTTGCCAACCCAATAGATGATTAGAAGAGTAATGTTCATAGTGGGCTGCATTTTGAAACTCTGCATCTTCATTTTTGGCATTCAATTGTGACAACTTCTAATTCTAATTCAAGGGATTGATTAACCCCTGAAATTAATTCGAAATGTAAAAAGACTAGTTTTTTTAGAAATGCTTTGGTGGCCTTCGTATTGATCCAACCAAGACTTAGAAACATGAATCACCACCTTCACACAGAGACCAACACACCAAACATTCAAAATCGAAAAACACAACACAAGGATTAATCAATTAGATACAAAAAATGAAATGTACCAAGACTAACATTCTAGGGAATGTTCGAACCCTTAGAAACCTTGAGGTAAGTTTAGTATAGTTAAACAAGGCCATGTTGACAAGTTTAGTTCATGTCAAACTCCTCACCCTATAATTGAAAAAACATGATGAGTTTGGATCATGTCAAATTCAAGTAAGGTTCTTCCAAAATCAACTGCATAAAATTGTTATTTTCGAACGTTTCGAATCTCACTACTAGATCCATCTTTAGGGAAGACAAGATCGAAGCCAAGGAAGTTGCCAAGTAAACCTGGAAACAACCAATATGCTAACAAAACTGGCCTTGACAAAACTGGGCTTGAAATAGCCAACATGCTAACAAAAATGGCCTTGAAACAGCCAAGACAACTGCTAAGTCTATCTTGCTTCTTGTCCAAGTCAGCGTGTCAGGTAATGATGAGGTTAGCCCTTGCTGAACTCATATGACATGTTCAACCATAGTGCAATATAACAAAGCCTCCCTATTTTGAGCCACAACAAACACTACTAGGAATGTTGTGCATGTCGGATAATGATGAGGTTAACCCTTACCGAACTCACACGATGTGTTCAACTAGAGTAGTGCAATACAACAAAGCCTCTCCATCTTGAGCCACAAAAAACACTACTACGAATGTTGTAGCAGACCTTCAAATCTCCCCCTACTGAAAATGAGGAATAATAACTAGACACAAAACGAGCTTTGATGAATGTGAAGACATATTTACAACCCCTACTTATGAAAGATGAATACAATTGATCTAAAATAAAAGACTAGTGGCAGTCCTAATTCTTTTATCATACATAAAGCACAAATGAAATGAAATGAAATGAAATGTTTTAATAACATCCATGAGACCACCAAGTAACAATTGGGAAAAAGTATACACTACGCAGTCCACACCACCCAAGGAAATTGTGCACGGTCTACCAAGTATTGCAGTTGCATTGTAGTAAGAAAGGGACGCAATTATGGAAAAACACAAACGTTGAAAATACAAAGAACCTTCAAAATGAGAATAACTTAAAAGGTAAAGGTTCTTTTTTAGGACGCGTCCATGTCAAATGCCTCAAGATCATGTTTGAGACCTCTCTTGTGGAAAGCCCACAAGGGGCTTGCTTTGACAAAGGGATCTCTTTCCATTTAGCTTATGTATTGTTCAAAATTAGTACCCCTGAGTTTTGACCTTGTGACCTGTTGGGTGAATATTTTGTCACCAGCTAACTGATGGGCAAAATAGGTTGTTTCAACCACAACATAGGGATATTGGTCGGTCAAATGTGCAGGTTTACCACATCAAAAGGGGACAAATCTCTCCTCTCATCAAGGGAAGGTTCACTATAAATATGAGGCACTATATATATATATATATATGCAAAAAATAACACTCAGGGGTAGGATAACACCATCCATCTCTTTTATTTCAGAGATAATGTTCACAAAAGAGAAATCCAGGTGAAAACACTGAAAGCACTTCTCTTCTTTCAGAAGTGGTCTTGCAACTTACAGCAAGAGTTCTTTCTGATAGGTAACAAGTAACTAGTAACAAAAGGCATAATAACCAGTAGAAAAAAGTGTAGCACAAAGTCTCCACCTCAATTGCCCAAGAGTGAAATACGAAAGATAATGGAGGCATAAATTCGTCCCAAGATCCTTTACACAGAAATAAACTAAAAACAGACACACTAAAGATAATTGTGGCAGCACAAAGTCTTCCCACAGTTGGCTTTAAGACACCTTCCTGATTAATTCCACTAATTCTGTTTATTTCATTAAATGGACAAGAACGCATTCAAAAAACAGACATAAGAACAATCTCCTAAATAACACAAGCTATTACAGCACAAAGTCTGAAAGTAACTTGCTTCCTCATTCAAATAAAAAAATATGATTAACAATCTAAGCTCAAAGTCTCAGTGATCGCCTCACAATTTTGACAGAGTTTTACTTTTATAACCAAAAAGATCTCATTTGCATCAGATAGGAGATTACAATATATAGTAGCCAAAAAAGACTTGGCGTTTTGTTTCATGGAACGACCCATGCTGCATTCAATGTCTTGAATACATTTTCAATTTTGTCAAAGAGGGCCATGCTGGAACATGACATCTGCCTTAACTGTGGCATGTCGATTCATCTCAAATGTCTTCTCATCATGGGTTGTCTGGTCTTTCACCAAATATGTACACGGCTGTCCCCTCGCTTTTATTCTGAGGGACAAACAGGGCGCGCCTTTAATGTTTGCAAGCTCAAATATCTACTTGGTGGACTGTTCCACCTATTGAAAATAACTCTTACGCAGATATTTCTGGTCTTTTCCTCTTTCTTGTTGCAATTTGAGCTCTCAGGGTATCTTTTCCTCTTTCTACTGCCCTTTTCGTCTCTTTCTTCAGCGGGTTGCTGAATTTGTTTTCAGGGTCCGCACCATATTTGAAAATCAATGGATATTTCATTACCCTGAATTTGATGTTTGCGGGGACGTCATTGGTTCACTATTTCAACGGTTCGGGTGGCTTTCTCGGCTCCTTGGTTCCATCGCTTCTCTGGTTCATTCGCTTTCTTGGTTCATTCACTTTCTGTGCTCGGAGCTTTTTTTGAACTGTTGAACCCATTGAACCTTTGAACCATTTTGGTTCAAGGTTCAACGGTTCATCTTCTTTCTTAGAAGCCTTTGTTTTCTCTAAGTCTCTCGAGTTTTGAAAGAATCCGTAGAAACATGTCTTCAGAGTCCGTAGAATCAGGGCTGCAGAGTCCAGAGAAACAAACCTGCGGAGATCGTAGAAACAAACTTGTGGAGTCCGTAGAAACAGGGCTACAGAGTCCGTAGAAACCAACCTGCAGAGTCTGTAGTTTTCTTTAAGTCTCTGGAGCTTTAAAAGAGTCCATAGAAACATGTTTGCAGAGTCCGTAGAATCAGGCCTGCAGAGTCCGTAGAAACAAAACTGCAGAGTTCGTAAAAACAAACCTTCGGCTTCATATCTTTGGAACCTCCCGAAGGGAAAGTGTCCCTTCGGCTTTATATCTTTGGAACCTCCCAAAGGGAAAGTGTCCCTTCGGGCCTTGAGAAAGGTCCATTTCCTGGTCGCCGAGAGCCCCCCCCCGCAAGGGTACCTGCCCTTCGAGATCCTTCGGGTGGCCTTCTTCAAATCCTTCGGACAAAATATCCGAAGGAAACCTTTCCTTTGCCTTAGCGGTTTTCCGTTGGGCCTTTGATCATTCCTTCAGACATTTTGTCCGAAGGATTTCCCTTGTAAAGTTTACCGCGAAAAATCTTTCCGAAGAATATCTTTTTGTTCCCTTTGGTTCACTGCCCTCCGCAAGGGCACTTGCCCTTTGGGCTTTGGGGGACTCATTTGAACCGACTTTGGTTCAACGGTTCAATCTTTTGTTCCACTCATTCAATTGACCGCTTGAACCAATTTCGTTGAACCTTTGAACCCGTTGAACCTGTTTGGTTCAAGGTTCAACGGTTCAATCTTTCTTCTTTTCATTAAGTCTTTTGAAGCCGTTGAACTTGCCGAAATAGTTGAACTTTAAACTTTTGTCGAAACGCTTAACTCTTTAAGCCTGTCGACGTCATTGAACCTTTGAACCCGTTGAACCTTTGAAAGCAGGGTTCAATGGTTCAATGGTTCAGTGGTTCAATCATTTATTTGAAGCTTGCTGATGGACCTTTTAATTGAACCTCGACGTTGAACCAATCTTGAAATTGCCTAAGTGTTGAAAACTTGTTCTTTTGTGAGAGCTCCCCTGTTGAGGTTGTTGACCCTGTTGAACTTGCGAGTCCCTTAGCTGAAAAAGCTTGAATAATGGAGAATTTGAATACTCAGAACAATTTTTTGAGAAAAGAAGAGAAAATTTTGGCATGTAGGACCAAAATAGTTCATATGTTGTCTCAAAAATGAGTGACAAATTTTGAAAACAACAACTGGATCCAATTGGAGAACTTTCAGTTGAAATTTTGAAACAGTTGAGGAGAATAGAACCCAGAATCTCCAGTCCCTTCAAGTATGTCATTGGGCTACGAAGTCGTGCTACCCAAAAAAGAAAGGCGCCAAAAATGAAAATGAAAAGCACAAAATAGAAATAAAGACTATACAAAAATACATATGTACAGATGATCTTATATGATACTTCAAGAATTGATGTGTTTCAGAGACTACCCATTGTGAGGCAAAGAAAAAGGCGTGCCATCTTAATACTTCAACAGGAAATTGTTTTCACCATTGAGCTGATGGATAGTAAACGAGTCTCTCCATAGAGAATCGAATTTTTCATGCATTCCCTTTGGTTCTCTTCTCTTGTCCCATAAGAGATTTTGATCTCCAATCTGGAAGTCACGAGTTTTTATTTTCTGGTCGAAGAGCTTCTTCACTAGACTTTAATGCGCAGTAATTTGGTCCACCACCATAGATTGCTGCTCATTCAGCTCAGTTAAGCACATGATCCTTTTGTCAATGGAGCTTTCATATGTCTGATCTTCGACCGCCTTTCCCAATTTTAGTGCTGACAATTCTAGGGTGATTAGTAACTCCTCATTAAGACCATACAAAAGTTAGAATGGTGACATGCCTATCGCCCTCTTGTGTGTAATTCTGTATGCCCATAAAGCATCAACCAATGCTTTATGCTAGGTTCGTTGGTTGTCATCCACCAGCTTCCTGATGATGGTCACTAGGTTCTTGTTGCTTGATTCAGCTTGGCCATTCCCTTGTGAAAAATAATCAGAGTGGGAGAGGGTAATCTTATAGTTAAAATAGAACTGAGCGATCTCATGAAAATAAAAACACGATGCATTATCGGTCACAATCTTGGTTGGGACCCCAAACCTGAAAATGATGTTCTCCTTGAAGAAATCGCATACCACTTCTAAAGTAGCATGCTTGGTTGGAATTGCTTCCACCTATTTGGTGAAGTAATCTATGGCTGTGATGACATAATCATATCCAACGCTTGAAGATGGGTTTACAACACCAATGAAATCGATTCCCCATTGCTGAAATGGCTCTTCTATTACCACTAGCTTGAGAGGCAAAGCAACTAATTTGGGTCTTCCAACGAACTGTTGGCACAGTTCACATCTTCACACCATTTGTATGCATCCTAAAACAGAGTAAGCCAGTAATACCTGGCTCGCAAAATTTTATGTGCAGTTACAGGGGCAGATAAATGTCCTCCACAGGCTAGATTATGGAAAGACTTCAAAAGTTGGTTCTGTTGTTCTTTATCCACGCAACAAAAGAACACTCCGTCAAGGCTCCTCTTATACAGGGCATTGTCTCATATAACAAAATTGATAACTTTCAATTTAACAGTCCTCCTTTCTTTATGAGACAGGTGGACATGACACTCACCATAAGTAAGAAAATGAGCAATACTTGAATACCACTCATT
Organism: Torreya grandis; assembly: GCA_037957365.1. Taxonomy (NCBI): domain Eukaryota; kingdom Viridiplantae; phylum Streptophyta; class Pinopsida; order Cupressales; family Taxaceae; genus Torreya; species Torreya grandis. Next base: position 2,632,341 of record JARHVA010000431.1, read on the forward strand.
TTTGGTGGAGACAAAGATGACTATTGGCGTGTCTTCCACTTATGTTTCTTCATGTCCTGCTTCTTCAGATCTGTTGTCAGCAATCAATTGACAAAGGCCCATTCCTTGTACAAGCTTCATTGGTTTGATAATGAGATCAAACTATTAAATTTTAACAATCTAATTGCCTCTTTTGGTTCCAAACTCCTGCTGAGTTAATATGAATTTGATTGTGGTATCAGGAACCAAGACAGTGGTGTGTAAATTGAGAATGTAAAAATGAAAGTGTTTTACTGCATTTACCACTGCATAAGCATGTTTTTCCATGTTTGAATACTTCAGCTCATGAGCTTTGAGAGGACAACTCATGAAAGATATAAGAGATTCTACACCTTCGTTCTGTTGAACTAGAATTGTTGAAAGTGTGTGCTCAGAAGCATAAGTACACACTGTGAAATCCTTTGGTAGATTGGGGCGTGGGCAATAGCTGTGTTGATGTCTCGAAATGTCAGTTTACCTTCTTCAATCCCGCTGAAAGTGGTCTTTCCCTTCATCATGTTTACAATATGGCGAGTCTTCTCTGCGAACTCGGGAATGAACTTTCGTAAAAAATTCACCTTTCCGAAAAAAGAGTGAACTGCAGTCTTACTTGTGAGCAAGGTAAGTCCCTGAATGGATTTGACTCTTTCTGAGTCAATCTTTATGCCTTCTCGAGATACAATGTGTCCGAGAAGTTTCTCTTCTATTACTTCAAAAATAGACTTCTTGAGATTTAAAAAAATGTCATTCTGGCGACATCATTCTAGCACTTGTTGCAAATGGCACTCATGATCAAGACGATGCTTGGAAAAGATTGTTAAATCATCAAAATACACCACAATGAACTTACCCATTTCATCTTTCAAAACAAGGTCCATTGCCCTATGAAAAGTGGCGCCGGCATTTATCAGACCAAATGGCATTCTTCGATATGCAAAGGTGCTCCAAAGTGTGGTGAAGGCAGTCTTGTGCTGGTCTGCTTCACCGACTTCTACTTGATTGTACCTTGAAAAGTCATCCAGCATTGATAACATCTCTGAACCGATCATTGTCTGAAAAACTTGGTCCATGATGGGCAGAAGATAGTTATCCTTTAAGAATGATTCAAGTTCCTGAAGTCTACGCAAAGAGAAATTTCGCCATTCTTTTTCCTCACAGGTACTATGTTGGCAATCCATGTGGAATGATGGATTGAAAAAATTATTCTAGCATTCAACATTTTTTGTATTTCAGATAGAATAGTACCTGATATCTTTGGATTGTACTACCTAAATTTTTGCTTGTAAGGGACCAAATCACTTTTGAGAAGAATTTCATGGCGAATTTCTTCAGGGCTGAGTGACTTCAGATCATCATAGGAGTACGCCAAAACATCTATCTACTGGCGGAGCAGAGAAGTGAACTTGAACTTCTCTCCCTGAGTGCAACACTTCTCAATATTCACCATCTTGAAATTTTCTTTGGTACCCAAGTTTATCTGATCAAACGCCTGGGAGGAGCTCGAATCTATTTGCTGATGTTTGATGAACCTATCGTGCTTGTCAAACAATTTTTCAAAAAAAACCAATCTTTTGAAAATTTTATTCCCTTTTAACTGCAGGGATTATTCACCTGCGTCTGAAATTGTTTCAGGCGCTGGTTCAAGCTTCTGAGGCTCACTGCCTTCGAAGTAACATTGTTCAACGCTATCTTTTTGTTTCAAGAAGTCAATGATTTGGTTGTCACCATTGAACACTTGCCAATAATTGGCATTATCAGGCACACTTGGTTGAAAGATCAATTCGATAGTGTCCCTGTCTCCTTTAAAATCTAAGTGAGGAACCAAAAAAATTGCTGAAACAACCAAAACATCAGCGCGATCATTGAATTCCCTGGGCACTGAAGAAATATTGAAAGCATCAAAACTTTCAATTTGATCCCAAACCAGATTGCGGTAGTGGGGCAATCCCTCATTTTTGGTTTAGTGCAGGTTCCTCCCCTGACAAACCACCAGCTCAGCGTTTCCTTTAGCGTGAAGGAGTTTGATACCTCTGTCTTGAGCGACCTTCAATCCAAACAATAGAGATTCATATTCAGCAGTGTTGTTGGTGTTGTTGAACTGCAACTTGTATGAAGAAGAAAAAATATATCTTTGAAGAGATATCAACACAATCTCGCTCTTGAATCATAAGAAAAACAACTACCATCGAATTCTAATCTCCATACGTTATCAAGGACTGTTTTTACCTCAAATTCTTCTTCGTTTGGAGGGGAGGATTCTTCTGCACTTATACTGCGTTCTACCAATCCTTCTACTGTTCCATCTGAGCCAATTTTCAGATTGTCATTTTCAGAAGTTTCATTAATCGCCACATGAACCTCCTCTGTGGATAAGAAGTAATTACCCATGCCTGAAGACTCAAACAGAATTTGAGCTTCAAGCGCTGATGTTTTAGTGACGTATTTTGCTTCCTTCTCAGGGAGTAGCCTCTGCATGACACTTTTAATCGGGATCCTTGCTTCAGATAGGTCCATACTTAATTCGCCACCAACGTCCTTGCAAAAAAATTGCCCAAAAAGGATACCGTATGAAGTTGAAACGTCAGCGACCAGGACTGTCATCTTGATTCTATTGTCTGAGAATGCTGCAAATGCAAATTGAGTGTCCTTGATTTGTCCCAGTAGTGGCACTTGTTTGTTCTCCATGGAGAAACATCTCCCAAATGTCTTGGTCAGTGTGAGACCAAAAGATTATGCCACTTTGACAGGCATGACATTGTCAGATGCCCCTGAGTCTATGATGCAATTGTTCAGCTGATGTCCATTTATCAGTAGGGAGACATAAAATGGTTCAGTCTTTCCGGGAGCAGCAAAAGGAGCAATGACAAAGTTATTCCGAGTGGACGTGGGAGTTACTTTTAAAGCAACAGGGCCTGTAGGAATAGTTTTATTCTTTACACATTGAACCAACTTATCCAACTGCTCAAGGTTGGATTGTAGGAATTCAAATTCAGACATTTGAATTTTAATTTTCTTGACATAATCGACTATATCAAATATTTAAAATAAATTATGAACAGAGGAAGGAAATTCATCTTTCTAATTTTTAGGGGGGGAGGATTGATCTGTGAAATTGAAGTGGAAGGTGAAGGCGCACTTGAGGCACTTACTTTTTTATTACTCACTAGGTCCTTTGGCTGGAAAGACAGAGAAATTCCTCGTTTGACAATTGAAATTGCAAGTTGAGTTCGCTCCTCTATTTTTTCTTTATTAACTTGCTGGGCTGACTGATTCTTGGACCGGATGAACACATCGTATGATCTCTCAACTGCTTTATCTTCACTTCTGGGTTCATCCTAGTAATTCTGGAAACTAATGTTGGAGTCACCAACTAATTCTTCTTCTCCCTCTATGAAGAGATTAGCGTCATCTTCTGGGTTCAACTCAGGCTGGAAGGAGAAATCTAATTCTGCTTCAAGATATCCAACTGTTGAATTCGCTGGTGCTGCTTCAATGGCAAATTTTTCCTGTGAGAGAGGAAGACGATTTTATTGCCCTTGATTTCGGGCAGCGCCTTGATATCACTGATTGGGGAATGTCCTCCTTAGTACATCTCGATACAAAGGAGCAGAAGACATCCCTTGCGCCATTTGCTTTCTAAGAGCAAACAACTCATTTGCCAGTTTTTGCACCATTGGATCAGTGGTGCCTGTAGATGGATATTTAAAAGATGAAAAAAAATTTCCTCTGTTAAGATCTCTCCTTATCTTTCCTGCCAAGATAAGGTCGTCTTTCACCTCAGTAGCCAAATCTTGAGCAGCAACAAAGTCTATGTGGCCAACGCGTCTCAACAGGGAACTCACTTCAGACAGCGGAGAATTGATGAAAAATATTTAAAGTTCTCAAGTGTTAGTTGAGCAATTGTAGGAATTCGGTACCTCAGCTTGTCGAACTTAGCAATGAAATCTCTCATAAGGTCATGAGGCTCCTTCATCTGTGTGAGTTCGGCCAACGGGGCAAGCACATCTTCTGCAAGCTTAAACCTGGCTTCAAATTTGACTGAGGGTGTTCCAGTCTGTCACAATCTGGGCCTGCAGATGATAGAATCAGTCTGCAACAACGCCTTGTGTAATTTCTACAAACAACCTAACTGCTACATTTTCATATTCCACATATCACGCCACAGACTATGCTGAAGGCTGCAATATGTTCATCAGAATGAACTCTCCCATCACTAAAGAATTTGAAAAAAAAAATCTTTGAACTACGTGGTAGCTCATGTAGAGGTGGACTAAGATTGAGCGGACCAAAAGAGTTACCTCAGGGGCCTTCAACTGCCATTGTATGATTATGGAAAAGGGGAATAACAAATCTGGGTTAGGTATGTATAGGCAAAGCTCTGCTAACAGCTGCTAACAGTAAAAAAAAAAAAGCTTTGCCTTGTAGTGGTGCCCTGGTATTGATAGGAGGAAGACTCCTAGTTCGTTGAACTTGAAGCTGTGGAAAAAATAAATCAAAATTGCCCTGCTGCACCAACTCAAAAATAGGGTCAACAACACCTTTGGACCTATGGTTTCTCGTATATCATGGAGCTGCCAGATTGCAAAGTTGAAATGGATAAGGATAGGCACTGCTTCAATTTGAAACTTGAAGCTTCAAACTGCACAAAACGATCCCCAACAGAGTCACCAAAAAATTGTTGGCGTGAAGCTGGCAGAGAATTGACTTTTGGAATGAAACGCTCGATCTCCAGCGTCTCTGGTTTTGCAGCTCAGAGTATATAATGGAAATGGATAAGGCTATAATGATAATGGATAAGACAGGTGATGCTTCAATCTGAAGCTTGAAGCTTCAAATTGCGCAAAATTGATGTCCCCAGCGAAAAAAATGGATAAGGAAAAAAACTGAAACTACTCGTTCTCCAGCATAGTCGCCAAAAAACTGTTAACGTGAAGCTGGTAGTTTTCTTCCCTACTTCACGTCGTTCCCCAGCAATATGAAATGCTTCAATTTGAATAGACTGGAAATGCTCGCCCTTCTCCATCAAAGTCGCCAAAAAATTGTTGGGTGAATATTTTGTCACCGGCTAACTGATGGGCAAAATAAGTTGTTTCAACCACAACATAGAGAGATTGGTCGGCCAAATGTGCAAATTTACCACATCAAAAGGGGACAAATCTCTTCTCATCAAAAAGTTTCCTATAAATATGAGGCACTATATATATATATATATATATATGCAAAAAATAACACTCAGGGGTAGGATAACACCATCCATCTCTCTTTTTTCAGAGATGATGTTAACAAACAAAAGAGAAACTCAAATGAAAACACTAAAAGCACTTCTCTTTTTTCAAAAGTGGTCTTGTAACTAACAACAAGAGTTCTTTCTAATAGATAACAAGTAACTGGTAACAAGGGGCGTAATAACCAACAAAAAAAGGTGTAGCACAAAGTCTCCACCTCAACTGCCCAAGAGTGAATTACGAAGGATAATGGGGGCACAAAGTCGTCCCAAAATCTTTTACACAGAAATAAACTGAAAACAGATACACTAAAGATAATTGTGACAGCACAAAGTCTTCCCACAGTTGGTTTTAAGACACTTTCCTGATTACTTCTACTAATTTTGTTTATTTCATTAAATGGACAAGAACGCATTCAAGAAACAGACATAAGAACAATCTCTTAAATGACACAAACTATTACAGCACAAAGTCTGAAAATAACTTGCTTCCTCATTCAAATAAAAGAATATGATTAACACTCTGAGCTCAAAGTCTCAGTGATCGCCTCACAATTTTAGCAGAGTTTTGTTTTTATAACCAAAAAGATCTCATTTGCATCAGATAGGAGATTACAATATATAGTAGCCAAGAAAGGCTTGGCACTTTGTTTCATGAAAACGGTCCATGATGCATTCAATGTCTTAAATGCATTTTCAGTTTTGTCAAAGAGGGCCATGTTGGAACAGGCCGTCTGCCTTAATTGTGGCGTGTCGATTCATCTCAAATGTCTTCTCTTCAGCATAAGTTGTCTGGTCTTTCACCAAATATGTACACGACTGTCTCCTCATTTTTATTCCAAGGGAGAAAAACAAGGCGCGTCTTTAATGTTTGCAAGCTCAAATATCTACTTGGTGGACTGTTCCACCTATTGAAAATAACTCCTATGCAGATATTTTTGGTCTTTCCCTCTTTCCTGTTGCAATTTGAGCTCTCGGGCTATCTTTTTCTCTTTTCGCTGGCATTTTCGACTCTTTCTTCAGCTGGTCGCTGAATTTGTTCTCAGGGTCCGCGCCATATTTGAAAATCAACAAATATTTCATTACCCTGAATTTGACGTTCGTGGGGATGCCATTGGTTCATTGTTTCAACGGTTTGAGTGGCCTTCTCGGCTCCTTCGTTCCATTGCTTCTCTGGTTCATTCGCTTTCCTAGTTCATTCACTTTCTTGTGCTCGGAGCTTTCTTTGAACCGTTGAACCCGTTGAACCTTTGAACCATTTTGGTTCAAGGTTCAACGGTTCATCTTCTTTCTTAGAAGCTTTTGTTTTCTCTAAGTCTCTCGAGCTTTAAAAGAGTCCATAGAAACATGTCTGCAGAGTCAGTAAAATCAGGTCTGCAGAGTCCATAGAAACAAACATGCGGAGTTCGTAGAAACAAACCTGCGGAGTCCGTAGAAACAGGCTTGCAGAGTCCGTAGAAACCAGCCTGCAGAGTCCATAGTTTTCTCTAAGTCTCTCGAGCTTTGAAAGAGTCCATACAAACATCTCTGCAGAATACGTAGAATCAAGCCTGCAGAGTCCGTAGAAACAAACCTGCGAAGTTCCTAGAAACAAACCTGCGGCTTTATATCTTTGGAACCTCCCGAAGGGAAGGTGTCCCTTCGGGCCTTGAGAAAAGTCCATTTCCTGGTCGCCGAGAGCTCCCCCGCAAGGGTACCTGCCCTTCGGGATCCTTCAGGTGGCGTTCTTCTTCAAATCCTTCAGACAAAATGTCCATCTGAAGGAAACCTTTCCTTTGCCTTAGCCGTTTTCTATCGAGCCTTTGATCATTCTTTCGGACAAAATGTCCGAAAGAATTCCTTCGGACATTTTGTCCGAAGGATTTCCCTTGTAAAGTTTGCCGCAAAAAATCTTTTCGAAGGATATCTTTTTGTTCCCCTTTGTTCACTGCCCTCCGCAAGGGCACTTGGCCTTTGGGCTTTGGGGGACTCCTTTGAACCGTTTGATTGAACCGACTTTGGTTCAACGATTCAATCTTTTGTTCCGCTCATTCAATTGACCACTTGAACCAACCATTTTGAACCAATCTCGTTGAACATTTGAACCCGTTGAACCTGTTTGGTTCAAGGTTCAACGGTTCAATCTTTCTTCTTTTCGTTAAGTCTTTTGAAGCCGTTGAACTTGCTGAAGCAATTGAACTTTGAAATTTTGTCGAAACGCTTAACTCTTTAACCCTGTCGACGTCATTGAACCTTTGAACCCGTTGAACCTTTGAAAGCAGGTTTTAATGGTTCAATGGTTCAGTGGTTCAATCCTTTGTTTGAAACTTGCCGATGGACCTTTTGGTTGAACCTCGGCGTTGAACCAATCTTGAAATTGCCTGAGTGTTGGAAACTTGTTCCTTTGTGAGAGCTCACCTGTTGAGGTTGTTGAATCTATTGAACCTGCAAGTCCCTTAGCCGAAAAAGCTTGAATAATAGAGAATTTGAATACTCAGAACAAATTTTTGAGAAGGGAAGAGAGAATTTTGGCCTGCAGGACCAAAATAGTTCATATGTTGTCCCAAAAATGAGTGACAGATTTTGGGAACAACATGACCAAGTTTGGAAGTAATTACGACCTTGCTAATCCCACCTACACCAAAGTAAAGGTTATTTTTTAGGACACAATCATGCCAAACGCCCCAAGGTCATCTCAGAGACTCTCTTGTGGAAGCCCACGAGGAAATATCTTTGACAAAGGGATCTCCTTACATTTATCTTTGTGACTAAGTTTGGAAGTAAACAAGACCTTGCTAATCCACCTACACCATAGTACATTTTTTTGGTTGCAGCCAAGCGAAATGGCATTTTTGCATATAAGACCCCCCTTTTTAGAAGCCCACAAGAGAATTTACCATTTTCCTTTTATAAATTTTGACCTCATGCCCAAGACTTGGGAACAAGCCCAACCTTGCCAATCCACCTACATCAAGAACCCCAAACACATTAAAAAGAACACTACTAAATTTAGAAGCCCATCAAGTTTAGCAACTTTATCATATAAATATTCCATAAACTGCCATAAAAATGCTAGAAGCTATACAAAATAATTCAAAACAGCATTTTGTGATTTTTGTTATTTCACAATGAAATTGGCACATTTCATTGTGCTTGAAGATGATTTTTCACAGCTAGAGAAAAATTATGCATCCCATAAAGTACACTTGCATTAGTTTCTTAATTTAATCAATTTATTGTACACTTAAATCATTATATATGGCATTCTCACTTTTACACTTGGGAGATTCCCACTTTTACATCTCAACAATCAGAAACTAGTCAAATAATACAAGCCCTTGAATGCAGAGGATTTAAGAGCTTATAAATCTCCTAGACATCATTGCAATAAATTATCAAGATGTCAAAGCAAATCAAAAATAACATTGCACTCCTATCAATTACGGATCATCATCATGGGAAACACTAACAATAGAGGACGATGGGAAAATTACAACTAATTTTCCATCTGATTGGGATTCATGAAAAATGCCCAAGGTTTTGGCATGGTATGCATCAGGATTCCCTCTTAAATCCACACATTTTATTTGACCTGTGTCAAGTTCAATAAATATATTAGTAGTGGCAAAGCTCAGTAAACTTGTTATTTGTATATGAAAACCAAATAAAATAATGGAATGTTGTGAAAGAAAAATCCTAGAAAGTCCTTATCTACATTCTTTTAAAGCGTGTTTCTTCTAACATAAACTAGTTCACAACTTATGCAGATGCATCTGCTTGTGTCAACGTAAGAAAATTATATCATGATTTGGTTCACGATATTATTGAGCATATTGCTGATAGGAAGAATAGTAGACTTTAATAAGTTTATTTGATGTAGAAGTCTCTAGTGCCACAAAAACATAAGTAGACAGATTTATATGGAAAATGGAAAGAGAAACAAGTTCAGATCCAAAAGTATGTTTTCCCCATGCTGTGTGGCTTAAGGTCGATGCAATGCTCTGCATGTCTCCTTTAGTTATGCAATGAAACCTGAGCTTCCATGCCATATGAATGTCATGGTGTGTATATCCATGCTGATTTGAGTTGAACCTTATGATTTCCTTTTAATTTGTATATCTACAATCATTAAAGTCTTATGATTTCCTTTTAATTTGTTTTGGTATCTTTAAATGGTCAACTATATATGGTAAACATCCACTAAACTAATCCACTTCACAGGTATTTTGGTCTAGAGAATTTTCTTGACATTATCTTCGATGTGACTCTCTCCTTGTGGTTTCCTTTTTCATTAACTACAGTGGTGTGATTGGCAGTCCATTTGTGTTGTGAACTCACAGCACTTCATGAACTGATTTACGGTCTCATGGTTGGCAGTCATATTACAGACCATCACCAAGTCTTCTACTTGTTTAGAGTGTGTCAATATTTGCCTACGTTCCATAATCTCCCAAATATTTGCCAGTGTCGTGAATGGTAGTCCAACTGGATGCTTCTATCCAGCAGTGTCTTCTATAATCATCTTGGCAGCTTGTTGTAGCCTTTATTTCTCAAGCTTTATGTTTGGATATTAAATTTTCTTTGCTCCACAAATTGTAACAATCAAGGCATCTGATAATGTTTTCATATTGACTTCTTTTATTCGATTCGACCAATTTGTATCCCTTTGGTTGTAGTCCCTGTCCATTGACACATGCTTTGTGATGGTGATCATGAAAGGCATCACATTATGGCCCATCACCAATCTTCATCACACTATTTGGAAATCAAATTGTGAGTTTCTACCAGATAGCATTCTCGGATCATTTTGGCAGCTTGTTGTAACCTTTCTTTCTCAATCTTGATGTCTGAAAATTCAATTCTTTGTTTCACTTCTTGTAATGATCAAAGTATCTGCTACTGTTTCCAAATCACTCTTTATCACCTGCCATCATTTTATTTGGGTAAATTTTATCCTTAAGATTAAAGTTGCATCCATTGATACGCTAGTTTTTGCACTTTGCATTGCCCAAATATGCACCGCCTTGTACTATGCCCATTAACTTACACAATGCTTGTTCAAAGACCTTCACAGTTCAAAGTTGCAATTGGTTTTCAACTTTTCACGTGTTTGGTGGTGCTAAGGCCTAGTGATATTTTTTTAGGTTCTGTGTGATGCAAAGTTGCACCAATAGCATGTTTTTTGTTTCATCGCTCTCCAAATTTACAGAGGAAACATGATCACAATGTTACTTTCATGATTATAATGGTGGATAGATGAAAGTTCCTATCAGTCTGATCTTGTCCGGAAAGCTTCAATGTGCACTAACACACCCAAGGTAGAGTTGCAGTCACGAATGCAGAGCCAAGGTGTTTCGTTACAACTCGGTTTCGAATTCAATATCCCATGTACATTTGGTGTTTGCAAGAATAATTATAATTTTATCAAAGGTTACATATTATGAATTGCCTAAAGTAAAATTTTGACGAACTGATGAGCACAAAGAAGTAAGAATGCACGAATTCTGAAATCTAATTTTGAAGATAGGACTCACTATTCAATTATGACAACAAAAATTTTACCTTAATTGGAGCCAATGATTGACTCAACACACAATCGGCAAGCAAACTGGGCCAATGGAGTGAAAGCCCAATCAGAAAAAGATTGTAGCCAGCGAAAAGTTAAAAGTAATTGCCTCGTCAGGTCATCGCTTGAAAAGTTCATCCAAGAGATCGATAAGCAAGATATGAGATTGATCTGCCAAGAATTAAGAGAACGCGATGATTGGCTGGTCAAAGTCATAGGTAGTGATAGGTTGATTGAGTGAGGATGTGGGCTGATGAACAATGGTTGTACATGAGTTAGATTTATCAAATCTGTTAAAGAATATAATCAATACGGCCATTCATTGAAAGAACTATTGTGTGTTTGAAAATGGAATATTATGTTGAAGAGGGAGAGATTGTTGAGAAGAATGGTAAAAGGTGAATATTCCGAAAAGTAGAGGTATATCTAGGAAAGTGATGGAAAAAAATTATAATTTATTTTAAAGTAATTATATTTTAAAGCGAAGGTGGAAAAAAATAAGGAAAGGAGTACACCTAAAATTCAAGTTTGGCTCTTATAAAAAATAAAGAGAGAAAGCATACAACCCTTGTATTGATTATTTTTCAGCACCCATAATAAAAAAATATTCCTTATATTAGGTATGTTATAATGAGAAAAGTGGAATATATATATATATATATATATATATGCCTGGAGGCATAGTTGTTTGGAGCAAAAGATAAAATGGGAAAGAGGAGAAGATGAAGCAGAGTGGATGTTGGCTAATGATTTACTTGTTTTAAGAAGATCCTGTTTGAAAATAATTTTATTAAAAAAATTACATAATTTTTTGCATGATTATATTTCACCATCGGTTTTTCAGAAAAGCACATTGATACTTTAAAGTGGATTTTTTGAGAGATTCACAGCCATGCAAGAGACATGTGGAACTCAAACTTAAGCATTTTCAGCAAAATGAGGCAACTCAAATTATAAATAATTGCTTTGCAATAGCAATTTGATCCTTTTAACTGGTAAAATCTTTTTGCTAGGATTCGTGCTCTTATCTCTGATTTTCTTTTTTCTTGTGTTTTTTTACTCTCACCCACATCCATCTTTTCTTTTCAGATTTGAATAAGAGCTGCAGCCCCAGTCACAGAGTTATCTATCCATTTAGTTTTCCACGAGCTAAGTAGATTAGGTTGCTTGTCTACGATATTCAATCTCACAGGCCTCCTTAAAATTTGAGAACCTGAAAAGAATTATTTTTTTAATCAGACATTGATTAATACCATAGTCACAAGGTTCGGTAGGGTAAAAAAATGCAGAATGGAATTCTCGGAAAAGTTCGAAAAAAAATCCGGAAAAATCCGATTCTATATATATATATATATATATATTTAATATTTCAAGCCATGCAATAATGAACAATGATTGGACACTTACAAACTTGAGAAATGCATAAAATAAATAAATTTCAATAAAATAGCATTTATTAATAATTTCAATTTTTTCTATTTATATTTTATAATATAAATAAATTTTAACTTAATATTGCAACTTATAAGTTAAAATTTTATAATAAGTTTAAATTTATATTTATTTATTTATAATAAACTTAAATTTTATCATAAAAATATAAAATATATTTTTATTTATTTATATTAATGATAAACTTAAATTTATATTTATTTGTGAAATAAAATCTAATATATTGCTATTGATGAATAATTTAAATTTATATTTGTTTCTTTATGATAAACCAAAACTTTATCTATTAAAGATTTTCTTTTTTCTTGTGTTTTTTTACTTTCACCCAAATCCATCTTTTCTTTTCAGATTTGAATAACAGTAATTATTTATATATTTTTTAAAAATTTAAATTTTATTATCTGTTTAATTTTATTTATATTATAAATATAAATATAAACAGCCCCAGTCACAGAGTTACCATCCATGTAGTTTTCCACGAGCTAAGTAGACTAGGTTGCTTGTCTACGATATTCAATCTCACAGGCCTCCTTATTTTTTCAAATTTGACAACCTGAAAAGAATGATTTTTTCAATCAGGCCGAACATTGATTAATACAATATGTATTTCAGTTTCCAATTACCTTGTCTTAATGGTCATGGAGGCTTGTTGAAATTATTGTTTTACATGCTTCAATGAGCTTTTATTTATGGATTGATTAGTAATCACTTAGTAGGATTCATTGTTTAGATCTCAACAAGCCAATTTTTTACTCCAAACACAATGAAAAAACTCAGCCAAAAACTCGGCAATTTTAAAAAAATCATTAAAAATAGCAAATTTTACAGGAAAACCCATTAATATACATTCCATATTAAATCAACTTAAAATGCACTCAAAACTAATAAATTACATCTACCATACACACTTCTACACCAAGAAGTAAATAATGCATATACAGCCCTTGCACAAAAAATCAGCTCCTTCAATAAAAAAATGAAAATTAGAATGAGAGTGAGTGAGAGAGAGTGAAATGGGCAAGTCAAATGAGAGTTGAAAAGTTCATTTTGGTGTTTTAAGGATTAAGTCACATTTTTATGTTTGACTTTTTTATTTATTTTTTTGACTTATGACCTTTTAGGACTTGAGAGTCTGCAATTCAAGGCTACAGAGTCGCCAAGTCTGCAATTCGAGGCTACAGCCTTCCCGAGACTGCCTCAGACTAAGATTGACAATCCTCATACAGACTCTTAGTCTCATAACAATGATTTAGATGCATTGATAAAATATTCTGGAATCTTGTCATGGGAGCATACGTAGTTGGATCTCATTGCTCATGTATGAGATTTATGTTATTTTATTTTCATTTTCACTATTCCTGTAATAAGTCTGTGGTTTTAGAACGCCCAAAGGATTGACAGCACCAGTCATTAGTGATCAGAATTACTTACAGAATACAAATCCCCCCCTCTTTCACAGATTATCTTTATTTTTACAACCTGCAAAGAGTTTTTCTAGAAAATATTGAGAGAAAGTGAGATCCTTGAGATCTTTGAAGGACATCCCCCAAGGATGTAACAGGCCCAAAGTGAGAGATTTCAGATACCTCTAATTGACACACGGGGTGATTGGCCGGACCATTGCTTTAGCAATTTAGCCAGGGGTCCAATTTGGGTGATAACAAAGATAATCTCTAAGAAAATGGCCCCCTTTTGGCAAACTTTGCATTGGATTATTGGTCTTCCACTTGAATCATATCCAATTTGTCCCATCATGATAGTTATAAAGGTCATCTTTGATTTTTCTATTTTATGTATACTCCATTTGATGGTTGATTTTCATTTCAAATTGTGATGTAAGCAATTCAATGTTCAGTTTTCTTCCTAGTCTTCATATTGAATGCAAATGTTTTGAGGTCATTAATTATAATGTCACTACCAAATTTGGAAGTGAGTACTCATCTTTAGAGTCTTTTTATTTTGCACACCTGATTTCTTCTCTCCTTTTATCTTGTCGCTGTAAATTATTTATACATGAAAACTGTATTTTTTCAATGCAGCAATTTAATTGAATTCCCCTTCATCATTATCATTTGAGCAGTTTCTTTTCATATTAGTTATTTATTTTGTTACTAGATTCAGTGTTCTCTCCAAAGGTTCAACAAATGTTCAATATGGAACAATCTTCAATTTCTTCTTGTATTTAGACGGTAAGTCTTCTATGAACCATCTCTTATTCAAACTTTCTACAAGTTTGCTCCTTAGTTTTATAACAAATGTCTTTGGCTTTCTGTTATATGCTCCCATTAATTCATCTTTTCTTGTTTCAAACTATATATCTCATCAAAACTTTCATTGCCAATGCAAAACATTTAATTCAACCCCACAATGTTTTCTTAAAATTTACAGTATTGTTTTCTTTGTATCATTTAATTTAATGACTTGTCAATTCTCTAAGTAGGAATGCCTTAAGCCAATATACTTTGACAGTTTACTTGTCTGTTGACCAAATGGTTTGACATGTATTGCCATGTATTACAAGATCTTTTCCATTCCCACTGGAAGTGAGCAATCTCATTTTGTCTCCTAGAGTAGCTTTCTTCCCCCCATAATTTATTCTCATGTTTTGCAATTCGTTCTAACAGTTTCTCGAGTCTTTCATTCTGAAATTCTCACTTATCCCAGTAGAAATGTTGCAAACATATCCTTGTTGCAATTCCTTTGTCAGCACTAGTGATCTGCATCTCATCAAGCATTGAACTACCAATGCATTCTCACCTTATTTATGCAATTTCAATTGCCAAGCCTCGAGCAGATTTGTTGGTGTATTTAATTATTCAAGTTGATCAATTAATTATTTATGCACCTATTTTGCATATTATGTAAATATCAATTTCGGAATATTTATTGGTTAGTTTGGAACTTAAAGTCAACTCTCCATCGTTGGAGATTCTTGTTGGCTTGACTGATCCTCAACTACCTTGTAATTATAGTCATCTCCTAAAAGACTGAGGGTATCTCGAGTTCAAATTAAGTTGAATTGAGAGAGAATCTTTCTATTTTGGGATCTTCTCCTTAAGTGCCTGCCCATGCACTTTTCTATAAAAGGGCTTGATGGATAAACAATAAATCATTAGAAAAACCAGACTTTATTGTATTTCCTATGAGATTTTTCAGTGAGATACATGGTGCAATTTTGTACCAAATCTCTATCCATGCGAGTTAGTTTCTTGGTGTATCAACATGTGGTTTTGCCAAATAGAGAATCAAATTGCAGATATCTTCACCAAGCCCCTGACAAAGGCCAAGTTCTTGCATCTTGACATTTTGTTAAGCATGAAGGAAATTGTCCTTAAGGAGGGATAGTGCATAATTCCTCCTTCCATCCCCTCTCTCACAATTAACTTAAGGGGGGATGTTGGTGTATATAATTATTTGATATTGTTGATGAATTATTTATGCACCTATTTTTTATATTATTTAAATATCAATATTGGAATATTTATTGGTTAGTTAGGAACAAGTCAACTCTCCATGATTGGAGATTCTTGCAGCTTGACTAGTCCTCAACTACCTTTTAATTATAGTCATCTCCCAAAACATGGCGTGCATCTCCAGTTCAAGTTAAATTGAACTGATAGAAAATATTTCTATTTTAGGCTTCTTTTTCTTGATTATCTGTCCATGCCCATTTCTATAACATGGCTTGATGGGCATCCACAAAATTACGAGCAACAAATGAATTTATTGTATTTCCTTTCAGATTTTTCAATGTAATATATGGTGCAATTTTGTACCAAAGCTCTATCCATGTGAGCTAATTTCTAGGTGCTTGATCCATTGTGTGTGAAAGCATTATTTAGTCTAATAAGATTTACTTCTACTCTTTCTTGCATTAAAATGGTTGTGCCTTTAAAATTACTTCTTCATCATAGTTTTTCATTAGTGGCCAATTTGATTTCTTATTGTCTTTGTTTCTCAATCGACCTTCTTACATGAAACAATGTCACCTATAGGGCCCACTAGAAACTTCCATGTCATCATTGACGTCATCACATGAGGCCCATCAAACCATCTTGATTCTTAACTACCATGCATCATTTTTCTGGATCTTGTTTGTTGACCATGTCCCTGTGACTCGTAAGGCCCATCTTTCGCCTATCATGAAAATGGCGCACTCAAAGTCCAAATCAGTTGCTGCGTCACACATGGAGTCCACCACACCTACCATGTGCCATCTTCTGCACTGACATGGATGATGGAACCCAAATAACCTACCATGGTGCCTTCAAGTCGACCGAGCTCCAACCTATGACTAGGGCCTGACCAAAGGAGACCAAAATGGAAACCCCTATGGGATTAAGAAACACATTCACAGACCTGAACTTTGCAGGCCTATGATGTTTGTATACAGTCGTCTTTTTGAGAGAGTGCCTTATTTTTTCACAAACTTCATGTTTTTGAAGCCAGATTCAAACTTGGCAACCACTCGATGCCATTAATTCTCTCTCAATCAAGTAATCCACCAATCCTCAGTTTTCTATCTTCAAGAGGAATAGCTTTCACATATAGTATCAAATTTAGGTGTTTTTTAAAACTAAGCAATTTTTCATAAGCATTTTGTTCATGAATTTTGATTTTGCAGATTCTGCTCTTTGGCATGTCCAATGTTCTTGAAATCAGCCACATTCTTCCTTCTTTTGGTCAATTTGGCAAATCCATTCTTGTAAGGCATTTTTTGGGTTAGACCATCATGTCTTTGTGTAGGAAATGACCACTTTAAGGGAAGCTAATAACTCTTTGTAGCAGGTTAACGATGAACTTTATGAAGAGGCTTAAGCTGAACTTTGATGGTGCAGCCAAAAGAAATCTGGTGGGTGCTGAAATAGATGGAATTCTGAGAAGACCTACATGCCAACACTGGATATCATATCAGCAATATGTTGGCCAACAAACCATCAATGTGGCAGAACTCCTGGCAATGAGAAAAGGACTACATATCATAGTTACCAAGTCCAGAAATCCAGATCCATTGGGAGGGTAAAAAAATCTGAGAATTCTGAATTCTTGAAAATGTTTAGAAAAATCCAGTCTGGATTTTTCTAAACATTTTCAAGAATTCAGAATTCTCAGATTTTTTTACCCTCCCAATGGATCTGGATTTCTGGACTTGGTAACTATGATCTGTAGTCCTTTTCTCATTGCCAGGAGTCCTGCCACATTGATGGTTTGTTGGCCAACATATTGCTGATATGATATCCAGTGTTGGCAATATATATATATATATATATGAGCATAGTTTTATAAACATGCAAAATTGACAAATACAATAACAAAAAACAATAATGTAATATAAAATGTTAGTATTATATAATCTATAAGGTTCCTGGTGTCTTTTTCTGCAGAAAGCTTTTTACAAAATCTAAAAATTTGAAGAAACTGAAAAAAATAGGGCCAAACCCAGACCAAACTTATCAAGGCCGGCCAAAAACTCCAGATCCAATAGGATTTTGTGCAGATCCGTCTGGATTTGGTAACTATACTAACATTTTATATTACATTATTATTTTTTGTTATTGTATTTGTCAATTTTGCATGTTTATAAAACTATGCTCATATATATATATATAATATATATATATATTATATATATATATATGAGCATAGTTTTATAAACATGCAAAATTGACAAATACAATAACAAAAAATAATAATGTAATATAAAACGTTAGTATTATATAATCTATAAGGTTCCTGGTGTCTTTTTCTGTAGAAAACTTTTTAAAAAATCTAAAAATTTGAAGAAACTGAAAAAAATAGGGCCAAACCCAGACCAAACTTATCAAGGCTGGCCAAAAACTCCAGATCCAATAGGATTTTGTGCAGATCCGTCTGGATTTGGTAACTATGGTACAGATAGAATCCCAAAAGGGCATGATGCATATTCAAGTGGAGCGGGATTTTCAAATTGCTGTTAAACTAGTTAGCAAAGAGCAAAATTCTACAACACCGAATAGAAGTAGAACTCAGCATAGCCCCCATACCAGCTGGGAAATGGAATGAACACATTAGTTAGACTCTCAAAAGAAAAGAGATAGCACAAATATTGCAAAAGAACATGATATGATGAGGTGCTTGTAGACACCAAAATACTTCACTAAAGATAGAGAGAATTACAACTTGCTTGATTGCCAAATGATGTATGAGTGAGTATTCATACCTCTCACAAAGCATTGGCATTGGCACACAACCGTCAAACCGACATATTATTGGCCCATTAAATTAAAACAAGGATCCAATTATAAAGCTGTCAGGGGAGGGAGAGGGACCCCGCCTCCTCGGCCTAGTGGTGTAAGGGGCATGGGCTCAACTGATGTCAAGTTGACTATCTATAGTCCGCCCTCAAGGTATAGACTATAACCAAAAATGCAAGTAGACCAAGGTCTGAGCATAGCGAATAGATATTGGGGTCTGATAGGACGAGGGCATTTATGCACCCGACTAACGTTAGGTCAACTATCTATAGCCTGTATTCAGAAGTTGGTAGGAAATTTCATAAGCTATTGAATGCAACATAGAAGAAGAGAACATAATGTTGTATCTAATTTGCTTTTCTAAGCAGCAGTTACAAACACCAATCAAGGCCAATTAATTCTCTATTATCAAGCCAAATATCTCCCCAAGCAATTTCAAACCATGGTAGCCAAAAATAGCTTGCATTTCTCACAATAATGATAATACATAAATAGAAAATGGCCTTGGCAAGTCTTGAACTCCTCACCTCCAAGTTAATCCAAGATTATAGGTTAAAATTGAAGAATTTCACAACCATTACAGAGGAGAATCAAATCCAATCAGCACATTACCCAAACTCGCAGGAGAAGAGAGATAGCACAAATATTGCAAAAGAACATGAGATATAATGAGGTGCACGTAGACACCAAAATACTTCACTAAAGGAGAGAATTATAACTTGCTTAATTGACAAATGATGTATGAGTGGGAGTATTTATACCTCTCACATGCACAACTTCCAATAATTGTCAAGCCTGCATATTACTGATCCATCAAATTAAAACAACGATCACTTTATAAAGTGAAGATGGGCCCTTGGGCCAATTACACAATATAATACAAAGTACAAACACTCTATTGTCGGCCATGACCAAAGTGAATGATTACACATCTCAACAAAAATCAATGGTCTTTTGTTTAGCCCATGGTCATATTGGAGATGCTTTTGTCACTTTTAGCAGCCATGGAGGCCCCACATTTTCTAGCATAACTCTGTTAAATTTCTATCTCTGGCCCTAACGTAAAACACACTCCTACAAACCCCTTGCAACAATAAATATAATATCCCTATAGCTATATGCTCTCATTCTATAGCTATATGCTCTCAGTTACAAGCTTTCCCTTAGATGAGAAAGGGTTACAGCCACTGCTATGCAGGGACACGTCCCCTAGATTATGGTGACACCCTGAATGTTTCGGGGACTTGGGGACTTGCAGGAGGTGTCCCCACTTTTTTTAATGATTTTTTAAAAGAAATTATGCTTTTATTTTAAACCAGAACCTGCCGCCCCCAAAAACAGTTGTTATTTTTACAAACACATTGAACTCTAATCCATAAAGTACACTGGAAAACATTAAATAAAGTTTAAACCCCTAAATTTCATTGAACAAAGTTAAAATATCTATGTATTATTTTTAATATAGTCCGCTTGTCATCCCCCTCCCATCCCCAAAATCTGCCAAAAAAAATTGTCATCCTGGAAAACCCATCCTGTGTCCCCTTGTGTACCCCTATCCCCTACACTTAGGTAACTAAGGTTACAGCTATATGCTCTCATTTTACTTGTACGCTTCCATACTACATTTTTTTCCAGTCACACGCTCACTCTATAGCTGTATGCTCTCATTCTACAGCTGTATGCTCTAATTCTACAGCTATATACAATCGTGCACTTGCCTATTGACGAAAAATGCTTACAGTTGTATGCTCTCATTCTGCAGTTGTACGCTTTCATTCTACAAATGTATGCAGTCACTCGCTCATTCTACAGCTTTATGCAGTCATTTTCTTCAGTCACTGCCCAGTCAAAAACTGTTTAGTCGCTGCTCTTTTCTCTTTTTGGTCTTCTGAGGTTGTTGGGGATATCAATGTAAACATGCTTCTATAGCAGAAATGCCAACGCCCATGTCCAGTCCAAACCAGGGCTTCATTAAAATATAAAATATATTTTTATTTATTTATATTAATGGTGAAATAAAATATAATATCTTTATGATAAACCAAAACAGTTTAAATTTATTATAAACAAATAAATTTAAATTTATTATAAAATATAAATTTATAAAATTAAAATCTAAATTTATAAGTTTAATTTTATTTATATTATAAAATATAAATAAAAAAAATTAAATTATTAATAAATTTTATTTAATTTATCAATTTATAATGTAAAATATATATTTAAATTATAATTTATAATATTTATTGTAATTATTTATATATTTTTTAAAAATTTAAATTTTATTATTTTAAGTTTAATTTTATTTATATTATAGATATAAATATAAACAATGGACCTTAATATATATATATATAAAATAAAAATTATGTTATAATTTAAATATATATTAGTATTATTTTATTAAATAAAATGAAAATAATAAATATTTTAATTTTATTTCTTTATACATATTTAAATTATAATTATTCAAAAAAATGTTTTTTTTTTAAATTGTTTTAAGATGATTATTTATATTTTATATAGTGTAAATAAAATTAAACTTAAAAAAAATACGGAATCATATTTTAACGTCATTTGCCCCTGGTGTCCGTGTTTCTTCCGGAAGAGGATGTCAAATTCGTTGAGGAGAATAGAACCTTGAAAGTAGTTGATTCTCTCCTTATTCAACAATAAGCAGCTAAACTTTATTGTTCAACAATAAGCAGACTTTATGGAGATTATTGGAAACTGCAGAAATGGACAAACAGATGGCTCTCTTCAAGAGGAAGAATGACTTTGGTTAAGGTAGTTCTTCAAGCTTTGCCAATTTATGTTTCCTCTATTCTTAATATCCCTGCTAGAGTTTGGAAACAGATGGATTCTCTCATTTAAAAAATTATTTGGAATGGAGTTCAGGAGCACAGAAAATGGACCTTAGTCAAACAGGATATTCTTTGCCAGCCAAAATTAGAAAGGGGTTTGGGATTCCGATCCAGCATTAAGCAGAATAAAACTTTAGCAGCAAAACTTTATTGGAGATTGTTGAAAAATTCAAATAATTTGTGGGCTGTAAACATTTGAGCTAAATATGCAGAAAATAATCCCCCTGAGAGAATAATTAGATTGGCTCTTCCATCAAGAGGATCTCCAATTTTGGCAGTTTTGAGAATAGGAGAAAAAATAATAAAAAAGGTATTTCTTTTGGATAGTTAAAAATAGCCATCAGCGAATTTTTGGACTGATTCTTGGGATGACCACCTACCAACCATCACCCAGTTCCCTGATTTGAAGTCTCTAATGGAAGTTCTTCATAATAAGGGCTGGGACAAGGTTGCTCATTAGAACCAGCCTTGTAGGTATCAATGGGAGGTTGGAAATCGATGGATTCCTTCTGAGGAGTGGCCAATTCAGCTAACAAAAGATCAAAAGAGGATAGTAGATTCTATTTTATAGTCAAGACCTTCAAGATCTAGAGGGCCGGATGTAATAGCGTGGGGGACTAATGCTACAGGGAGGTACTTTGTTTCAGATGGATATGCATATTTGTGAAACCTGACTCCTCATCCCCTAGGGGATATATTTAAAAAGCTATGGTAGGAATAACTCTGGCCAAAAGTTAGCTTTTTTGTCTGGTTGTTATTAAGAAGAAGAATCCTAACAGCAGACAGTGTAATCAAAAGAGGGTATAATGGAACCTATAGGTGTGTAATGTGCTTTGCTGATGAGGAAACCATTATTCATCTATTTATACAATCCCCCTTTGTGATGCAATTGTGGCAATATCTGGCTACCTTATTTCATATTTCCTGGAATGGAATTCAGGCCCTGGAGCAACCTTTTAGAGAATGGGTAAAGAAATTAATGACTAGCCAAAATCTGGAACTGGTATTATGGAGTGGGATAACTCTTTTACTATGGAATGTTTGGAATGAATGAAACAGAGGAATTTTTCAACATGAAAGTAGGGACATTTCATTTGTCTAGGAAAAGATAAAGATGAATAGTGCTGAATCTATCAAATACAAAGTTAAAATCCCACAGAACTTGTCTGCACAATGGGTTAATCTAATAAGAGTCTTACCTCTTCATCTGAGTAATCATCACCTGCTTGCTTTTAAACCAAGGAAGAAATCTAAAGATGGTAGTAAGTGGTCAACCCCTCCGTGTGGATTTGGGAACTTGAATACAGATGGAGCTTCTAGAGGAAATCCGGGTCAAGCAAGTATGGAAGGAATAGGTAGACTTTTTGATGGATCATTTACCTTTTTCTTTTTAGAAACACTAGGTTATGCAACGAATAATTTGGCAGAAATAAAGGTTGTTTACAGAAGTTTACAAGAAAAAGTTAAAGTTGGGTGGAAAAGGATTCAGGGGGAATCTGCTTCTTTACTAATCATCAGTGTTTTATCCAATTCGTCATTGAAAAAGGGCAAAAACTGCCAAGTAGTTAGAGAGCTGGAAAAAATTCAACAGTTGAAGGACACATTTCAAGAGATCCATTTCACCCATGTTCCTTGACAACAAAATAGAGTAGTCGATGTATTAGCTAATTGAGCTTTGGACAATAATGATATTCTTTATTATGGTCCCCCACAAAGCTCCAAGAGGATATCAGATAGATTTTAGATTTAGATTGACTTGATGATAATTGTTGATGTGATTAGATATGTTTCTTGTGCCAAGGCTTAGACTAATAATTATCATGCCTGGCATAGTAGAATTTGTATATATGCATTTCTCTTATACTTTATATAATTTCTTCCCTTTTTTTTGAAAAATAAATAAAATAAGTAGCTAAAGACAACTCCCTGCACCACTTCCATCAATTATTTGAGAAATAAAATAGCACTTTTTGATGCATGGATTCAAAACTTGTAAACAAAATCCACTCATCAAATTGATGTTTCTAGATTCTATTGGTGAGAGAGTTCTACAATTAGGTTAGTAAGTCATGTACACATCAAGATTTACTTGATGACTTAAAAGAGGATGCGAGTGCTTTCTTAGTTACTTTTCTTCCTTCACATTATTCATATGACATTGTCTCTTCATTTTCTTATCTTATCACTTCTAAGGTAGTGTCTCCTAGTTCTAGTGCTTTTGAGCAGTCTACATTTTAGTCTAGGTAATTGGACTGTGAAAAATAAATTAGATTGGTGCAAACCAAACTTGCATCACATTTTTGAAAGAGAAGATAGATTACAAATAAATAGGCCACAAAGTGGCTATTCACTTCATCTCCTATGGTGACTATTCACCTTCTACAATAAGACAAAAACAATCCTACACCTAAGATAAATAAATATTATGTACAATAATATTACGTCCCCCCCTTAATCCGCAAGGGTTTAGTGAGACCCTGCATACCTTTGAACTTTTCAAAATTCTTTCTTGCAAGCATTTTTGTCAGGATATATGTTGGTTTATCCACAGTTGGACAATGTAGCAATTTCAAACTGTCGTCTTTCACATAGTGACGAATCAAATGAAATTTTATGTTGATGCGCTTGGTTTGGTCAAGAAAAACTAAATTCTTTGCCATTTGAATTGTAGAAGTGTTGTCAACTATGAGTGGTGTTGAAGAAACCTGTGTTACCTACAAATTTGCAAGAATCCTTCTAAGCCATGTTATTTCCCTTGTTGCTTATAAGTTGTCATATATTCTGCTTTTGCTAAAGAAATGGCTAGTACTTACTATTGCTCTGACTTCTAAAAGATGGTTGTTTCTAAATTCATTAGAAAACCTGAAGTAAACATCCCATATTCAAAATCACCTGCATAGTCAAAATTTGAATATCCGACTAGATTGAAGTCTACTACCCTAGAGTATTTGATCCCAAAATTGTGTTCCCTTGAGATACCGAAGAACTCTCTTTGTTTCTACCTAGTGACTTTCTTTAAGTTGTCACATGAATCTAGAAAGAACACCAACAACAAAAGAAATGTCTTGTCTAGTTGTAATTACATAGATCAAACTTCCAATGAGTTTTCTATATTGAGTTGCATCTTCAAACTCTGTAAGATATTTTGTTATCAACTTCAAATTTTGTTTTATGGGCATATTGGTTGGTTTACAATCTGTCATTCCAAATTTGCTCAGAATTTCATCAGTGTACTTTTGATGTGTGATGAAAATATATTTAAGTTTTTGAATCACTTTAATAGCCACGTAGTAATGAGGGTAACCTAAATTTGTCATTTCAAAACCTTTCAATGAATCTACTTTATTTTTGCAATGTACCTTTCATTATTTCTTGTGATGCATAGAACATCCACATATACAACTAGAATACAACTGTTTTGTTAACTATTTTGACAAAAAAGTGTTGCATCTTCAAATTCAAAATGCTTAAAATTCATGCTCAAAAGGTGCTCAATGAGCTTTTCATACCATACTATTGAGGCTTGTTTCAATCCATACAGTGATCTTACCACCCTGTATACTTTTTGTTCTTTGTGGCAACTACAAAACCTTCTAGCTAATTCATGTAGACTATTTCTTTGAGATCACCATTTAGAAAAGCAATTTTCACATCCATCTAATGAAATTTCCATTCGTTTTGTGTTGCTAGGGCCAACAAAGCCTGAATAGTAGTCCATTGTCTATCCCTTCTTTTTGGGCAAATCCCTTTGCCACAAGCCTTGTTTTATATTTTTCAAATGAGCCATTTGTGTTGTATTTTTTTTAGAAGACACACTTGCAACCAATAGGTTTACAACTCATTGGAAGATCAACTAACTCCCAAGTTCCATTCTTGATCAAAGCATCACATTCACTTTCTATTGTTTTTCTCCATACATCAAGCTTTTCAACTTGTTTGAAAGAAGTAGGTTTCAAATCAAACGCAACATTGACTTATTCTTATAGAGGGTCATACAAGATAAATTTTTCTATCTTATCTAGAATTTCTTCTGGGAACATGTCTAATTGTTGTGCGGTTGTATGTGCACTTCAAGTGCCTGTTTTTCCGACCTCATTGGATTTGACATCTTTCAATGTCTATGTGACCCATTTTGGCATCTTTTTATGAGTTGCTTGTTGAATAGCTAGTGTCTCATTTTCTGACATATAACAACCTTCTGATGAAGTTTCATTTTTTTCTTCCAAGGGGAGTGTCGTTTTCAATTATAGGAGTCAACAGAGATTCAATTGTTTCCCAATTACAAGTCTCCCGTTCATTGTTTAAAACCTCCATATCAATCTCCTTTAAAACATCAAATTTAGCACATTTTTCAAGTTGATTCAATTGTCGACTTATGCTTGTTGTGTCCTTTATAGTTTCACAAAAGACATCATCTCTTGCAACGAGAAATTTTTTGTTCACATCATATAGTTTGTATGCCTTTGAGGATTCTAAGTATCCCAAAATGATGCATTTTCCAATCCTGTGTTCCAATTTATTCATTTTCTCATTGGGAATCAGTGCATAACAAGTGGATCTAAAAACCAGAAGATGTTGCACACAAAGGAAATGACCACACCAAACTTCATATGGAGTCTTCATTTGAAGGGCTGCTGATGGTGACTCGTTGCACAGATACATTATTGTTTGAGTTGATTTTACTCAAAAATGTAGATTTACCCCTTTGAAGTACAACATTGTTCGAATCATGTTCATCATAGTTTTGTTCATCCTCTCAACTACTCCATTTTGTTGATAAATGTAAAGCTAATGCTTGATCCCATTGCTTGAAAAAGATTTCAAACACCTTTGATGTGAATTCACCACCAATGTCAGTCCTCAGAGTCCCAATACAAGAATGTGTTTTATTTTCAATCATTGTTTGAAACCTTTGAAAAGTTTCAAAGGCTTTTGATTTTTGTTTCAAAAAGAAGATCCAAGTCATTTTGTTGTAGTGATCAATGAACAACATGAAATACTTATAATAGCAGAAAAAATTGGTAGAGAACACAAATCAGAGTTAACCAACTAAAATTTTATGTCGTCTTTCCATTCTGAATTTTGAAATGGTTCCCTTTTTGGTTTAGCCAATATGCAAGCTTCACACTTTTCAATATGTTTGGGCAATGTTGCCACAACTACAACACCATTCTTTTGCATTATTCGAACGTTTTTATAGTGAGTATGCCCAAATATTGCATGCCAGAGAAGACTAGCTAGCATTCCTTCTTCAACGAGATGAGTAAAATTTCTTGGAATTGAAGGTTCATCTCTGAGTTTCAACAACTTTCCTTCAAATCCAATCAAGACGACTGTATTATCAAAAAAAAATTATTTGTACCTCTACATTATCCAACAGAATGGAATGGCTTTGTCGAATGAGCACTAGAGACAACAAGTTTATTTTCAATTGGGGAAGATATAGGACTTTTCAAAATAAAATTTGGAAGTCTTGGTGTCTTGAGTCAAATAGTACATTTACCTTAAGGTTGCAAACTTGTTTTACCTACCAAATATACTAGAGCACAACTTTCAAAGAAATCCCTTCAAAAAGTCATATGTTGCATGGCACCAGTGTCTAGGACCTAAGCATTATTCTAGGTTGAATTCACTGAGACATTATTTGTTTCATCTAAGACGGAAAGCACACATTCAGTTGTGAACTAAGCTAAGTCTGATTCTTTTTTTTTTTTTGTTTTCCTTTTCTTGTTTTTGTTTTTGATAGGCCTCCATTTTGTCCCATAATGTTTTGCATTTATAAGCCTTATGGCTCCCTTGTTTGCCACAACATTTGCAAAACAACTTTTTTCTATCAATTTGATTTTGATGTTGCCCACTATTTTTGTCTATTTTGCATAGTTACCAGGTTCGGAAATCCAGATGCGTTCGGGAGGCAAGAAAAAATGCGGAATGTGGAATTTTTGAAAAAATCCAGACAAAATCTGGTAAAATCCAGTTCAGAAAATAAAATTATATATATATATATATGCAAAATATTTCAATCTACTAAGGAATGAACATTAATTTAACACTTGCAAAAATGAGAAATGCATAAAAATTTCAAACTTGAATTACATTAAAAGATTTCAAAATATTCATAGTTTAGAGCCTAAGCTCAAAATTGATATAGAACTTAAGTTTCAAACATTTGCAACATCAAACCCAACTTCAAAATCAAAACTAGCGCTAGCACCATCATTCATTCATTCATTCATTACTTCAAAGACAAAATGTACATTCAAATCTAGAATAAATCATCTCGATTGCCCACCAAATCATGAATGCCACTCCCATTATTTTTCAACTTTATCATTTACTGAAACTTTCTCTCACAAGGGCTCATCGGTGCATTGAATCTCACACAGTGCATGCCTTAAGGGGTGCACTGGGAATGGGGTGGGATTGGCTTGTGGCACTTTGCAAGAGATATTCTCATACTATTCTATCACGCATACATCCCTTCATGCAGCCTTCATACCTCCTATGATGTCTCCTTGAAATATTGAAACCCTGAAATATGGCTAAGTTTGAAACCCTGAAACCCTGGAATCTGACTAACTCTGAAATATGATAGGATCCTCCAAAACCTAGAATCTGCATTATAGCTCCTAGCGGTCCGAAACCCCTCTCAAACACCTTGAAAGTATATAAATAAAATATAACTTAAAAGTATAAGAAACTAGATGTCCATTTTATTTTATTTACATACTATTGGGTTCGGACTAGATTTACATTTTCTAATTTTTTTTGTTGACTTCCATTGTTTCTCCCTGCCGAACCGAATTTATTAATCCAGAAGCCCGCAAAAAATGCGGAACGTTCCGGATTTCGGCCAAATGCGGCCGAATCTGGTAACTATGCTATTTTGCCTCTCCTCGTCCTTTTTTTTTCTCTTTGCCTTCATTTTTGGAAGACGAGGCCTTATTGGAAGAAGCCTTATAAGAATTTCCCTTTTGATAAGCATAACAAATGCTTTCACCTATGATGTCAGTTTTTCTTTCAAAAATCTTCTCTTTCAACCATCTTTTCAACCAATTAATCAAAAGTGAGAGTCTTCAATTGAATGTTTGCTTGCAAAGACTCCAAATAGGTTAAATAAATAGGAAGAGCTTTTATGAATGCAGTCATGTATATATCAATTTTTACATCACAACATCAACATCATGCTTGATAGCTCAGATTTTTTAGACCAATTACACCAACAACATCAACATGCTTGATAGCTTGGATTTTTGAGGCCAAACTCATTACATCACCGTTTTTCAACTCAAAGTTGAACAATTGCAATTGCAATTGTATGAACTCCAATTCTAAATGAACTACTGCATTGCTTCCCATGGAGTGTTGCACCCTTGTATATGATGAAAAACTTCTCTATTAACTAAGGCATTTATCAAGGCCAATGCTTTTGAATTATTGTGCTTCCAGAATTGTAATTTCTTTGCTTATTTTGGATCAGCGAATTATGACTCCCTATCACAAATGTCGAACCACAAATCATTGAAGATAAGTGTGTTTTCCACATGTCTTGACCATTCTAACCAAGTGGCCTTCCTGATCAGTGTTGTGCCAACAATTATTTTTATTGAATGCATTTTTGCTATGAAGAGAGATGGATTGGTTTATTATCGTTCCAAAAAGGTTTTTTTTTATATACGACCAGACTAATATACCAAACCTCTTGATATACTCGTCATTCTAATATATCCAGTGGTAAGTGGAAAAAGCTCGTCCTTCTATATACCCGATAGTATGTGAAAGAGATGTTAAAGCACGTGATAACAAAATGATACATGGTACTTAGATAGTACGTGAAAATGATTAGTTTAATCTATCACACCTACTTAGGAAGAAGTCCTTGTACATTGGTGTAATCACCTTATATCCTCGAAATTTCTTGTTTTCAAGGTTTATGTCTAGAGATAGATGTGAATGGGTAATGGAGGGAAAATAGAAAAATGAAGTTTTATTCTTATTTTTATCTAACGATTTATAGGGACGATGCCTCAAACATCGTCATTGCAATTATATTAGGGAATAAATTAAATATTTAAAATGTGACGACATTACTCATAAATGCGAACCAGAGACATCATTAATATTGAATGTTGTGATTGTTGGGTTTTCACAATTTATTTTGATTTTGAAAAATGGAATGGTTTGCACAATAATGACATTTAAATAAGACAAAAAACCTCCAAATTGATTTTACAAACTTTGTTTTGGCAAAAAAAAAAAGACTTATTTTTAAAGTATATAAATAAGTCGATAAATAAAAATATATCACGTATGACCATTGCAATTTAGATTTATGGCATTGAATCAAACAAATGAAATATTTATGAAGTATAACTTAGCTGAGCTCCACCTTGTATGATTCCTTATCACCTTCCACATAGAAGGTATGATTTTAAATGAAATGCTTCATTTGAAACACCATCTCCTTAGTTAAGATGCCAACTTGCAGACCAAGACGCCAAAGAATAGAATGCCAAAATAACTCATGTCACCTTTCATCATGCCAAAGCTAAACATAGCTTCCAACATGATGCAAAGACACCTTGACAGATGAGTAATCAGATTGGAGCAGAAATGCGCAAGTTTGGGAGGTGGAAACGACAACTAGAATAAAACATCAACAGAAGGAATGCAAACTCAGGTTTTAAAATAGTTTTTGACCAGACGACTGAATGTGGCAGTCTCCTCATGAAATATTCAGCTTACAACAGGTCGTGGCTATGTGAAACACCAAAAGAAAAGAGCAGGATGCAAACATAATGGTGTAGGTCTCAAACAATGACAAAAAAAATGCAGTTCTTCCACACTAAAAAATGCCACCTTTGTTTATCATTCACTAATTTTATGAAGGCCATAAAGCTAAAAAGTAGGGAGGAGAATGAAAATAATTAAATACGCAAGCTTGTGCACCGATACCAATGTCGGGCAAAGTAATTGGATTGCGAAAAATAAATTAGATTGGTGCAAACCAAACTTGCATTACATTTTTTAAAGAGAGATTACAAATAAATAGGCCACAGAGTGGTTCTTCTCTTCATCTACTATGGCAACTATTTACTTTCTACAATAAGACGAAAACAATCCTACACATAGGATAAACAAATAGTATGTACAATAACATTACACTATAGAGCTTGCTAGTTTTGAGCATCAAGCCATGAGTATTGGCTACAAATTAACTTATAAGATGCATTTCATGGTGGAGACCATAGTAACTGCATTCGCCGAATTTAATTGTAGAAGTTCAAAATTCGCTGAACAACAAGAAAATCTTTGAAATTCGTTCAAATTAGTGATTAAATTCATTCAAATTCATGATTAAATTCAGTATTCAGTATCCAACGAACTTTTCATAGTTTGTTTATTTCAATCAAATTAAGATAAATTTTAGAGTTTGAAATTTTGGACAGATTCTGTTCTATTTGAAAATGTCATGAAAAATCTGAGTCTGATTTTCCTTGTATGCTTTTGTTTTGAGTCAATGTGGAATTTAGGAAAGCAGATTATCATTAAATCATCTTTTGAACAAAACATTAATAACTTTAATGAGATACTTGGTGGAAACTTGAAAGCTATTTTGACATGTTTATTTATACGAAATGTGATCTTTTTTTAATGGTGGGTTGGTATATTTTTAAAATAAGTATATTTCTATTAGCCAAATTTAATCACTAATTTTATCTCAAATTTTTTAGTTCCGAATTTTTTCCTTGGCAAATTCGAACACGAATTCGAATGTGGTGACTATGGTGGAGACGTTGGCAAGCTTGAATAGGCTATGGTTAATTTCAAGATCTTATATAATGTCTCCAAATGGTACAATTAGGCCAAGATGGGATTTCCCAACAAACCTTAACATAAATCTAAAATAAAATCTGAATTCTGGTATTAAAACCAACAAACCTTAGTGCCAATCGAGATGCAATATATATCCTCCTCAATGCTTAACTCAGACACGAACCCTAGGCGCCAAAGAGCCAAGGCTAAATACTAGATTCTAGCCACTAATCAATTCAGATTTCCTCTCATAAACTTGCAAAATAATGTCAATTTATTTAGTGCCAATCGAGATGCAATATATATCCTCCTCAATGCTTAACTCAGACATGAACCCTAGGCGCCAAAGAGCCAAGGCTAAATACTATATTCTAGCCACTAATCAATTCAGATTTCCTCTCATAAACTTGCAAAATAATGTCAATTTATTTCCACTAAATGTTGTAATAAAATGCCTCTTTTGATGCTTCTTGAGAGATGAGTTTATCACCTATTTTGGTTCCCTTCAAGTCTGATTTTGTATGAACTCACAGCCACCTGAATACCTGCTCCAAACACCTTGAAACCCTTGCAAAACATTTGAATAAATACACTACAAAGACTATCAAAATACATGGCTTTGAACACCTCTTGTTAGATGCTCACATCTACTTCCAAACCTCTCTAATCAAATCGTTACCCTCAGAATATTATTAGCTGTAATTAATGATGATTATGCAATTCCAAACCCTCATATAATTTGCCCAAACAAGCTTGAACTAATAATAAAAATAGACAAAAATTATAGGGATCAATTTACCTTGTTTTAGGGTCAAATAGCACCTACAATGTCCACAAAATTCCCCAAGGAGGATCTCTCCACTTGGAAAATATTATAAATAATTCCCTAAATGTTCGAGGGCATTGAGTGGCCCTCACAACCCTACAAAACCGCTCAACACAAATCACCCCTGCTAGAATAAATTAATAAAAAAACCACCAAACCCTAGAAAAGGGTTTCAATGTAAAAAAACTCTCTAAGGGTCTTCAATCCACCAACAAGTTCGCTCCACTAGGGAAAATTATGCAAATAATTTTCTAAATTATTTCCCTTATTTTCAAAGCTCAATAATTTATTATTTGTCTTAATCAGCTGAAACTTCAAAAATTCGTATATTCCAAAACATTGGGAATTTCAATGCAAATATTAACTCAAAATGATCACAAAAATAGTAGCTTTCAAGAAAAATTGGAATTAGAATTTTCCCTCCATGGGAAGTCCCTCAAAAGTAGTTCTGAAGTTACAAAAAACCCTAGTTACAGAGTTAGATTCTTCTAAAATCAACAAAACTCTTCAAACCAAGTTCATCCACCTTTTTGACTTGCAAATCATGAATTTCTAGCTCTTCGAAGAGTTTGCAATAATTCCTTAATGAAGGTATGTCTAAAGACACTTTTGTAGATCCTCTTGCACACAATTATGCATAATTATGGTGCAATTACAGCACTTGAATAGAGCTGCCCTAAGAGAAGAATTGAGGTTTTCGTCCTCAAACTCCTTGGTGCACTTGAAAGTTTTTGTCCTCAAGTCACTTGTTCAAGCTTGACATACTTGCACAAGAATTTCAATATCCGAAAAATGCATAATCTTCGAATGAACAACTCACCTTCCTTTTATATCCATGCCCCAAGTGTGGCACCTAAAATAGGAGAGAAACTGTCCTTTTTAAAATATTAAAAGAATCTCCTTATAATTTCACTTTAGGCCTTAAGTGCCCATGACCCTTAAAAAGGCCCCAACTTAAGTGAAAATTAGATTATTATTATTATTATTACTTTATTTTAAGTATTTAAAAATGCTTTTTATTTTAGTAATAATATTATTTAATTTCAAAATGGGGACATTACATCTTACTATCTCATTGGATGATAATATACATGTTTTTCCAACTCATAATGAATTAAGAAGGGTTATTGCACCATCCATGCCTACAAGAGAGAAAAAACACTCTAGCTCAATCAAAAAAAGGCACTCTCACTTTTTTCCCAAAACCGTCCTACCCAAAGAGAGAGACCATTTTAACTGTAATTGGAAGATAATGCGTTATTAGAATACAAAAAAGTTTCGCTGAGAAGACAAAACGCATGAGGCGCTACGAAAATAAATTGCATTTTTAGAGTGTTCCAATCAGAAATAATTTGATAAAAATTGGAGGAAGATTTGGCTCCTATTTTCTTAGGCATCCAGAATTGTAAGTTTAAGATTTCAAGATTGTTAATTTCTTTCTATTTTGTCTGTTTCCAGGTGAATTTAAGAAATTCAGATTTTTTTTGCGATCTAGAGTCATTTTCAGAAATCTGTTCAATTCAAAAATTTATTTCAAATGATCATGAGTTATTTTCATAACCTTCTCAATTCAAAATTTTTTTACCAAAGCATTTTTTCCTCATAACCGAGGTAGCTATTTGGAGTTTGAGATTTCAATTTCATTTTTCAGGTATTCTCTTTCAGAATAGAAAATCCTAAGTAGATATTGTAGCAAACTAATTCAAACCAAAATATTTCTTTTAGACCGGCAATCTAATGTTGAGAATTCAGAGTTGCTAGAAATTAGAATTCTCGCATTCAGACTTGCAACTAGATGCAGAATTCTTCAGTAGTATGCATCTAGACTCAAACGGTTGGAGGGCCTGAACACTTAGTTGGAGAGAAAGGGGCCTTTTTTTTAGTACATTTTTTTCTAAACAGCAGCAATAGAATTTTGTTACCAAAGCATTTTTTTATCAGAACAAAGTTAGATTTTGAAATTTCGATTTTATTTATCCAGAGATTCTCATTCAGAAAACAAAATCCTAGGCATACATTGTAGCAAACCAATTTAAACCATATTTTTTCCTTTTTGGACTGGTATTTTAATGTAGAGAAATTGGAGTTGGCAGAAATTAGAATTCCAGCATTCAGACTTGCAAGTAGAGGCAGTATTCTTCAGCAGTATGTGTCAAGACTCAAAAGACAGGAAGGCCTGGGCCCTGAACAGTTGAAGAGAAATGGACCTTTTTCGAGAAAAATGTTTTCTAAATAGCAGCAGTATAATTTTGTTACCAAAGCATTTTGTTTAATCAAAACTGAGTTAAAAGGAGAAAAAGGACCATTTTTTCTGTGTACAGTTTGTCCTAAAAAAGCAGCACAACAACAAACCTTTTAATTAAATGGTCATTACCATTCCTGCATTTTTTCATTCTGCTTCTGTTGATAATAAAGAAACATTAACTTGTTTCTTGCTACACCAAGAAATAACACAAGAACGAAAGGTGATTACATAACCTCAAAGAGACATACCATTAATGTCACCAGCCTACTTTCAGTGAGTGTAGCCCTAAAGTTTAAACTCACCGCATGTAGTGAAGAGGACTTCAAATCTGATAGTGACTTTTACATATATCAGAATCATTTTTGCATCCTTCCAATGAAAGATGTATGTAGTGTTGACCATTTTTGGTCCTGCAAGCCAAAAAATTAGTCTCCCTTTCTTTCCTTGCTGTCCCAGTCCTTGAGGCCTTCACCTTGCTGCAATCGTGGTTTTTTCCCTTTGTCGTAGGCTTGTTCCACGAAAGAGCTGAGTGATTTGAAACCTGTAGGTTTCGGGTTGATCTGAGGCTTGTTTCGCTTCAGAAAATTACCTCAAGCATGCCTTTTATTGCAAAGGAATGGGCCAGTTTTAAAGAAATGCAAGTCTTTTATAAACACTCCGAAGGGCAAGTGCCCTTGCGGAGGGCAGGAAGGTGCCAAATGGGGTCGTTCAAGCAGGTTCCGAAGGACATTTTGGACCCAAGGCGCCCTTGTGGAGGGCAGGGAACACATTTTGAAAAGAGATCAAAGAGAAGGCCGAAAGGGAAGTTTTCCTTCGGAAGAAATGACAAAGCAAAAAAGACAAGATTTCTTCGGACTTTTTGTCCGAAGAAAATCCATGTAGAACCAAGGGTGAATTCCTTCGGACAAAATGTCCGAAGAAATTCCTTCAAAGGAAGGTCCGAAGAAATTCACCCTTGGCACATTTCCTTCGACAAAAAGCAAAATGTTCGAAGGGATTGGGAACCCGAAGAAAGGCCGAGACGGGAGACAAGATTTCCTTCGGGCAAAATGTCCGAAGGAATTCTTCGGACATTTTGTCTGAATGAATTGAGAAGACAAAGGAGCCCGAAGGACAAGTGCCCTTGCGGGGGACTCTCAGCTGCCAAAAAGGGACCCTCTCCTCTCTTCCGAAAGGTCACCTTCCCTTCAGAAAGGCTCAATTGCAAAAGGCCGAAGGTTCAGTTGCAGAAAGCCGAAGGAATTACCAAAGTAATGACGGGCCCGAGCACGTCAATTTCAGCATGGCAAACTAGCCGTTGGAGGTTCAAACGTCCGGTGACGGGTGCGCGAACGTCAAATTCAAGGCAGTGAAATAGCCGTTGGTTTTCAAATAGTGACAGCCCGCAAACATCAATTTTGATGGGATGCGTCGGCTGTTGAAGAGAAACCAAAGGACCGATTTCTTTCGGGCATTTTGCCCGAAAGCACTCATGATAAGTGGCCAAAAGGAAACTCAGCGACCCGCTGAGAAAGGAGCCCGAGTAGCCAAGAAAGAGATAAGAAATAGCAAGGAAAGAGGGAACAAAACAGAGAATCCAGAACACGGCTATGCACACATGACAACATTTGGAATGTTCCAAAGGACACACTTAGCCAAGCACAGACACGAATCAGATCAGCCGCAGGTTGCAAAAGAAGGTGTCGACAGGAGAAGTTATTGTTGCGGATGAAACAGTCTCCACCAAGTGGTCATCAAAGAGTGCAAGCATTCAATAGCGCGCCCTGTTTTTCTTCATTTGAGCATTGATAAGCAGACAGTCGCGTAAGTTTCATAAAGAGGGGCGGCCTTGTCATTCAAACGATCAAGCAACCCATGCTTTTGCAGTGACATTTAATACAATTTAAGCACTAAAGTCAAGACCTGCGACAGCCACAACATGGTTCCTTTAGCGGACTTCCTCCTTCCTAGGTATTCAACACAGCATGGGCCACTTGTTCTGGAAGGCGCCAAAGTCTTCTTCTTCATGCTATATATTGTAACCTCTCAGTTGAGAAAGATATCTCTCATTTTGTAAGGCGAAGCCCTGCCAAATTTTACCTTTGAATCAATAAGAATGCATTTTACCTCTATTTGACTGGTTATACTTTTGA
Source organism: Torreya grandis (assembly GCA_037957365.1). Lineage (NCBI taxonomy): Eukaryota > Viridiplantae > Streptophyta > Pinopsida > Cupressales > Taxaceae > Torreya > Torreya grandis. The sequence goes on from JARHVA010000431.1 coordinate 2,668,696, forward strand.
GTATGTCTGTGTATCAACTTTGTATTCAGTCATTTTAGCTTGATGCTTTCATGGATTGACACCAACATACCTAGTGTAGCCAAGATCATTTCTGCAAGTTAACAGGAAGTGCTTCATCTGGAGCGCAGAGACAAAGGAGTAGTTATCTGACAGTGTGTTTCCTACAGTGCTTGTGGTAAGTTCCTTTTCATTGTGTCTTCATTAAGCCCCTGTTAAAGCTCCCTACAGTCTGGTCTTTTGTCAAATAAAGTGTCTGTTCGCCCCCTTCTGGTCTGAAGTGTTAAAATAGCTGAGTAGATAAAAAATCATTTGGTGCATCACCGTTTAGATAATTTCTGTTTTGGTTATATCCTTCTCCCTTTTCACCCCCCCCATTGTTAGCAGTAATAGTGAAAGACCTCAGAGATGCATCAAAGGGAGCTAGCCCTTATCTAGAGATTCTCCCCTCAGTTTTGCCAAGCCCACAGCAAGAGGGGAGTCTCCATTGTGCTGCGTGGAAGAGAGAAGCCGAGCCTTCTTTCAAGGGTGTAATCCACAGCGTCAACATGAAGCACTCAAACCATGGCACAACACCAACATAACTAATATTAGGCCTCGTGGTACTCAAATAAATGATATTCCCACAAGTTTCCTATACAGACTGTCAACAGTAGGTTTCTCAAAAGTGTCCCCGATCAGCTAAGCACCAACTTTCATTGGAGTACATATCTTTTGCAATGCTTCCATGCCTCAGTAGTTATTGAAAGGACCTAGAACAAAAATCTCATTTTTTTAATGCAGGGGCATGCTTGTAAATAGTTCAAATGTGTTTGTTTTTGGTTTTAGGAGGTATAAGAGGTCATGATTTCTCAATAAGAAGCCTTATCCAGACTTCATTGCTCAGTTTTAGGTCTTTTAGAGGTGTTTTTGGTTTTCCTGCCAAAAATAGGAAATTCAAATTTTTGAATTTGTTCACAAGGCTTTTGATGAGTTTGTCATCTTTTGGTGTATAAGAAAGGGCTAGATCCTTGTGTAAGGGGTCTTACGGGTCTGACCATGTGTCATAAGTATCTTTCAGTCCTTTACTTAATCTAAATCTATTCTAAAACCCCAACCAAGGTAGGAGCAACATAGGAGGTTTACTAAATCAAGCATGTTCTAGGATAAGTCATAGGTGGTTGAGAGAATCTTGTGTATGGAACTAAAGAAGACCAAGTTTAGACATTAGTTAAGGATAAACCTCGAACCATTAAAAAAGGAGGAAGAGAATGCATGAAAACAAGAGGAGAAGCTCAGTTAGTGGGTTGCTTGTGTGTGTGACATTTTGCAGGTATGTATATCAGTCTGTAGATCTATGAATAAAAGAGTTCTATTATGATCCTTTCATCATTCTCTGATCTTGTGAATGCATAATTGAATGTCTTTGTATGTTCTTTGATCTTGTTATACACTCTTGTGAAGATTCTTAAGTCATAAAAGTCTGTGACAACTTGCAGGGTTACAATCTAGGTGAAAAACCATTTTCTTAAGCTTTTCATGATTGATCAAGCCTGAAGAGTAATTGTCAAAGCAAGAGAAACAAGTAGAGGTCTTAACCCAGCAAAAAGGAGCCTTTGATAGTGGATAGATGTTGAGTTTTCTCAATTTTCTTGCTCTCTGCCTGCTAGCAGATTGTAAACCCTAGTTCAGGGATTTGTAACACAAAAACCTTTATAACTTTTGATTGAATTATGCAAAGTTCACAAAACTTTGTAGAATGGTAGAAGAGATAGTTTTTTAAAGGATCAAGGTGTTTTCATCAGTTTAGGAGCCGTACAGAGGAAGATATAAAGTTTCTAGTACTGCAAACCTGTAGGTTACTGTTAAAACCCTTGTGAACAGTCCTAAAAAGGGCATATCTTCAAAACCAATAAGCCAAAGTGTATGAAACTTTGTAGATAGGAGAGAGATGATGTTTTTGACATGTTGAAGGTGATTGCAAGATTTGAAGACACCTATAGTTGAAGTCATTTGTGTTTCTCTGTCTGCAGACCTGCAACTTGGCCTAAAACAGGGTAAAAATACTGTTTTTTCATTTCTCTTGAGAAACCAAATTGTAAAGAAGTCTAGACCCTGTTACTTGTTATGAACAACATGTGAATAAATGCATGAAGTTTCTTTGATGATTCTTAAATTCTAATTTGTGTATTACAGGCCTATAAAAGTTCAGATCAGACCTAGAACAAAACTGTAACCATAGTGGTATTTTTGAACACAGTCAGTTTAGGTAGATCCTATAAGTACCCTTACACCAACTTTACAAAGCTCCTTTTTGAGAGAGTTGATCTTACATGTGTCATTCTTTCGTACAATTTTAAAAATGGTTGCAATGAGGACATCAACATAGAGGGCAAATACAAAAAATTCACTATCTTCAGCTTTTACATATAATGTGTGATGCATAGGAAGTAAGGTCCTCTTCAATGATAGAGCACCAAACACTTGTAGCATGCTTTAACACATACAAGGCTTTTTTAAGCCTACAAACAAGATGATTACCAACTTTATCAAAGCCTCCAAGTTGCTGCATTTAGACCTCCTCATCAAGAATGCCATTGAGAAAGGCACCCTTCACATTGGTTTAATGTAATTTCCCAACGAATTGTGCTAAAAGATTAATCGGAAATCTGATTGTAGTCAATGTTTCTTCAAAGACCACCTCTTCAACTTGGGCATAGCCTTGGGCCTGAAGTTGAGCTTTGTACCTATCAATAGAACTATCAGAGTTAAATTTAACTATAAACCATAGTTGCCAAGGGACGGGTACGGATAATGGTACGGGGAGACGGGTATGGATAGTGGTACACCATTTTTAAAAACTTAGGAGATGGGTACGAGGAGATGGCAATAATATATATATATATATATATATATATATATATATATGAATAATTTAAAGAAATATATACCGTTGCAATATTATGCGAATGAAATCTATACAATGCAATATTAAATATTAAAATAAAAATTTTAAAAATCTATAAATTAAAATAAAAAATTAAAAACATTTTTAAAAAAATCTAAAATTAAATAATAAAATTAAAAATATTAAATGGTTAAAATAATACATATTAAAAACATAAAATAAAATACATTAATAATTTAATAATAATAAAAAATAAAAATAAATACTAAATAGTAAATAATAAAAAAGATATTTAATTTAAAACATTTTTAATTTAAAATTTAAATAAAATAAAAATAAATAAAAAGTAAAAACCTAATTCTAACCTAAAACTAAAAAGCTAAGACCCGAATCCATAGTTTTGAAGCATGCATACACTCGGTTGAGGAAAGGCTATGAACTGCAACCACAATGCAAATGACGATTGCACTCAAAGAACCCCTTTCTATCATTGATTCCCCTAAATCCAATGATGCCGCCATCACACAAGTGTTATCTTCTTCGTAAATCCATGAAAATTTATGTGGGCTTTGTTCCTCAACATCAATTTTAATAACTGCTTCTACTCCAATCCACTCAGAGAAGAGATATGGGCTTAACTTTTTATGCGCTTCCTCCACTCCGCTTCCAATCGTAGTCATATATTATAATGGCACTCCCTTAAATGCAACTGTAGTGGTAGTCACCGCGCTTGGACACCTCGATGTTCACGGCGAATCTAGGAACCACAATGTAATGTCCCCAAAATGGGACGGCAACCAAAAAAGAGGGTTTTCCAACAAACCCTAGCCAGATGAAGTACCAAACTGGAATCTAAAAATAAATAACCAATCAAACCCTAGCTGGAATAATGTACGATATTCAATCTAAAAGCATCCAAATAAATCCACAAGAAGCTAAAAATTATTTAGAGATTTTTGAGGTCCAATAATATGACAATTCGCTGAAAATACCTCACAAAAATATTCTGAATTTTTTTTGAAGGTACAACTATACTTTCTAGCCCTTAAATGCTTAAAAAAACCCTCCAAGTGGTTCACCACACCTCAATAAAATAGGAGTGAATTTGGAAAGTTTCCCTTGTTTTTCTCTCACCAAATCACCTTCTGGAGCTTGTCAAACAAATCACCCAAGTGCCAAATTTGTGAGATTAATTTTTGAATATTCTAGGACATTGAATGACCATAAAAAACCTGCAAAACCACTCCAACACAAATCGCCCAAGATAGAAGCCTGCAAATCAGCCTTTCCCAAACAATTCGCTACCCATAATAATTATTATTTCTGACAAATAAGCTAAAACTTCAAAAATTCATAACTCCCTCAATACTTGGAATTATGATGCAAATAAGAGCTCAAACTGACCACAAAATTAATGACTATCCAATAAAAATAATATCAAACATTTCCTTCCATGGAAAGGCCACCAAAACTAGCTTTAAAATTATGAAAACCCTAGTTTTCAAAATTTTCATGCTTAAACCCTAGGTTCACTCAAATTTTCAAAAGCAGATTGTGTTTCAAAACACCTTTGTAGATCCACATGCATGAACACATGCAATTTGAAGCTCACTTACAACCCTTGAATAGAGTTGCCCAAGTAGAAGGAATGGAGGTTTTCGTCCTCAAACCTAAGACACTTCTTAAATGTTTTCGTCCTCAAGAGATGGAAACCAAGCTTGACATACTTAATAATTCCAATATCCAATTATGCAAAATCTTCAAATGAATCCTTCCTTGCCTTTATATGCCACTCCTCCAAGTGTAGCACTCAAAATTGGAGGGAAGAGTTCCCTTTCTTTTTAAAATATTAAAAGATCCTCTTAATTTCACTTTACACTTTAAGTGCCCAAGATCTATAAACCCTACCACGCAAGTGAAATAGAAACATAAGGTGCTTTTTCATAACTCAACTCAAAATTAGAAATATAAAGTAACTTTTTCTATTATTAACTCCTCACAAGTAGCCCACGATGCTCCCTTTCCTTCCTCTACCCTTAGCCATTGGAAACAAGAATGGGCTAAGGGTCCCACGAGGGTTTAGATCAAAAATGGGGACATTACAGTTCTCCCCACCCAAAATCGCTTGTCCTCAAGCAATTGCAATATCTAAAGAGGTGTCCCAACATACTTTATGATGCAATGTCCACTGATGATTCCATCCCAAGTAAAAAAATCCTCAATTTGCTCCTTCATTCTGCTATACCTGTATTTTGGGGGCTGCCCCCACATGCTAGAAGTGTGCTCATAGCGTTCCAAAAGCTCCATATGCTCCCAATCAACCACCATTTCCAATACCAAGTGATGGATGAGCAAACTACCTTCCCTAATACCTTCCAAATGGGTTAAATGTGACCAAAAGTGAGGAAACCAAAGTACCTCATTCATCCGTGTGCAAAACCCTCTCATGTGTTGGACCATGACCCACTAAATTTGCAAACAGAAATCACCACTATACCTTCCAAGAGGTGAGGCCTCCAAGACATATCTGTCACCATGTATGGGTATCCGAGTGTGAAACACATACTCAACAAGAGGCTGATCCTTGTCACTCATCTCAAGCATGCATAGGATCTTCAAACTCATCAATAGCTCCCAAACATTCTCACAAAAAGGTTGTACCTTCCTGTTATAAATGCTTCTTACATCACCTTCCCAAGGTGCAACATAAGTATGTTTCCAGAATCTTGTATGAGCTGGACCAAATCAACTTTTCCTTTATGGTTACATGTCTGTCTATGCAAATAGATTACTAATTTTTCATGTAGACAAACACGGAAATAAACATACTCATACCTTTTTTGACCCAAGAGCTGGAACATGTCATAAAATTCAAAATTTTCCCCTTCCATACATGGCTGTGTTTGACCTCTTAAATCTGATTTTTCTAGATGACAAAGTTCAGAATTAATGTATGCATTCATCCATCCTCCCATGAACTGAAGCATGCCTTGATTTTGCAATTTTGTGACCACACTTAGTGGCTGGAATTGCTCACTTGACTCAGAAATTTTTGAATAACAAAATTCAGATTGAAAACTAATTTTTTCAGCTCCTATCCTTGGCTACTACATGCAAAACGAATTGACCTTTATGCCTAAAAAAGATCGTGCATGTGCCAATTTTCTTACAGAATTCTTTGGTGAGGGAGAGGACCAATTTTTATTGAAATTTGTAACTTGTGAACAGCTGCTCACAACTTGGGCTTGTTCCAACCTCAATAGGGGCCTCATGCCTTTCATAACACCCTCCTTATCATCTTTGCAACGTGGGATTGGGTGCTGCCCAAAACAACCTTGGGGCTTTCCTTGGAAAACAATTTCCTTGTCTTTTCTTCCCAAACAAAAATGATCAAAATCGGATTTAACCAAACTTACCAATGGCCTTGTAGAAAATGCTTTCTTTGAAACAAAGGGCTGATCATGATGTCTTATGACAGCTCTATCTTCAATTCCTCCTTGCCTTTTCCTCATGCTCATGAAGTAACCTCTCACCATGCTATTGGATGAAGATGAAGGGGGTCCCTTAACACTCAACCCACGCAAAATGACCTCATTCCTAAGGCTGCTCATGATTTGGGTTCTTGCCCAAACTATAGTAGTCCTCAAGTCTTCATCCATGTCTCCATTTTCAACTCTTCCAAAAGGTTGCCCATATATAGAGGCCAACTTATTACTAGCATTGTCCTTTGCAAGGGATCTCAAAATTAATCCTACACATGAAACAAACAAGGAAAAACATTGGTGTTTAATAACATCTGTGATGTCCCTTACTTAGGGGCTCCTTTTCTACAATAAAAGCTCTGATCTGGATACAAACTTGCAGAATATCAATGCAAATAAACAAATTACCACAATATAATTTATTATTTATTTGCTCAGACTATTACAATAGATCTCTGTCATGCACCTCAAAGAATATTACAATACTGTTTTAAAACCCTGATCTTGTGCAAATCTGGAAACAAATATGAATCTGGAAGTCTCGGCTTGCTGTGTCGAACACACAGTCGCCGGCGTCGGTCGATATACTGCCGACGTCGGTCGATATACTGCCGACGTCGGTCTCTGTAGGTCCTTATCTGCTGACGTCAGTCCTCAGACGGCCGATGTCGGTCACTGGGGATCTCTGTCTGCCGAAGTCGGTATCTGCATGGATCTGTACGGACCTGTACGGACTTCGTACAGCCGCCAATTTAGCACAACCTATCTGTTTGATCCCTGATTTGGAAATCTATGGTATCTAATACAGCAGATCTCTCTCTGTATGATTTATTGAAACAAAACATAAACTAAATAAAGAAATACCTGGAAAGCTCTGTGATAAACTTCTGTGTGAAGTTATCTCTCAAATCCCTGTAATACTATGATAACTTCTGGGTGAAGCTATCTCTCAAACCTGAAACCTCTGTGATAACTTCTGGATGAAGCTATCTCTCAATTTGGCAATAGATCAACTGATATTTCACAGCCTCTAAATCGCACACAATGAAGAGTTGACGTTCTCCACTGCAAATGGAATCCTGGAGCCTTGGTTCAGTCTTCTCAGGGAAAACCCTTAGCAAAATCTGTCTTCAATTCAATAATCAATTCATACCTCAATAATGGCCTCCATGAGAAACTTGTTTTTCCTTATACCCTCAAAAAAGATGTGCTTGCCCTAATTAGGTTTTCTTAAATTAGAATTAGGGTTTCTAATTAAAATTAGACCAAATAATTAATATTTGATTAAATCAATCAAATATTAATATCTCCCTCAATATATGTCGGATCCTCGAACCGTTTGAAGCTGGTGAATCAGGGAGTGATTCTGCACATGATCATGCCAAAATAAGGATGCTCCGCTACATGTCAGAAGTCCCTAAATAATAGGAGCTTAGGCCAACATGTTTGAAAGAACTCGAATGAAAACCAACTGAAACCATTCTGCAAGTCAAAACCAAGCCAATCTCCATCATGACCCCCTATCCATCCTCTCAGCATACGAGGGTCGCATAATAGGCTAATCATCAAATCTGTCGATGTCCACTAAAAAAAAGGGACATGACAACATCCTTCTGATCCAATTGTCACTTTCTAGGATCATGAGGTACATCCTTCCTTGAGGCCTTGGTCTTTCTTCTTTATCCATTTCAAACAATGGATTGTCCTTTGCATTCCACAACGAGTTGGAATCTTGATCTTCTCCCATATCCATTTTGATTGTATGCAAGTCCATCATGGTGTTGTTTTCTTTCAAACATTCCCTCCTCTCATTGTACATTGATCCATCAAGAAGCCCCCTTGTGCCATCCAACCATGACAAGGCTTGCACCCCATTCTCATTTGCGATTAGAAATTGTTCCTTCCAAGCTCTTTCATCAAATCTAGAGTCATGCAACAAATTTGAACAATTATTAGATACCAAACAAAAATCATCATTCAAATCATACCTTTCTATGAATATCTCAGTTTCTTTGGCTTCTTCAAAATCATCTTTTCGAATACCAAAGTTTGGGGTACTTGGCTACCCCAAAGCACCTAGCATTTCCTCATTTTCATCCATCATTGCAGCCCTCTTTGCTTCCCCAAAAACTCAGATTTTTTTTCCTCACAATTTCCCACTCTAGGCTGCCCCAAAGTGTCATATTTTTGTAGCTCGCCTAGATCCCATGTCCATGATGGATACTTGTCATGTCCATCCACTTGGAAGGGTAATCTTCCCATTGAGTGCCCTTCACCTCAATCTTAGTGATAGCACAAACTTTGCAAACAAGATAATGAAGTAACCAAGCATGAGGAGGAATGAATGAGAACTTACCAAGATGACCATTACATTGCTTACCCAAACACAAATCTGATCTTGTATCATGCATGAATAATTTCGCTATCCAAGTAATCTGCCCTTTATTGAAAGCTTGTTCCATACTTTTTGAAGTCACTAATATAGGTGTTCCATTGCTTAGAGCATGGAGAACAACTTCCTTGTTGGCTGCCATAAACTTCAGTTCTGATTTGTGCAAGTTATGAGTGTATTCGCCAAGGGATTGGGCCCATTGGGCTCCAAGCACAACATCTAATTCATCATGATCAATCACATTAAATTCTCCTTCAAATGTGTATCCACCCAAGGTTAATTTTAACCCCATAGTGTTGGAAATGCATGAGATGGAGGAGCCATCCCCAATGGTCACCTTAAATCCTTCATTTGCTTCAGTGGGCAGCTTATGTCTTGCAACGATTTGGCATTTATAAAATTATGAGTGGCTCCATTGTCCATTGATGTGATAACCCTATTTCCATTAATAGTTCCTCTAACACGAAAAAGGTGGCGTCTATTGGCACTTGATAGGGTGGCGATCACTTCTTCCTTTGTCACATGTTGGCTGTCCCTTTCTTTTTGATGCATTCGCCCTCCATTTTCAACTTGTTTTTCCTTAGATGGCTGCCCTCCTATGCTTTTTTCGTGTGTCTTTGACCCTTCTAAATTTTCTGCTCTTAACTTCAGTTGATTGCTTGTTTCTTTGGGTTCATTAATGGCCTCTTTTTGATGCTCAATCATTAAGGTTTCTTCATTAGGTGGCTGCCTTCCAACATCAGCTTCTTTGGCTAATGATCTCTTCAATTTTTTTAAATTAATTCCCAGTTGTTCATACCTCATAGAGGACTTTGTTTAATTGATTTTTAGACATTGGCAAGTTCTTGAGGTGGCTGAACCTTGTATAATTGGAAATCCAATTCTGGCACTTGCTTCAATGGCTGCCTTTCCTTTGACTGAAGTATTTTATCATGTTATTTTGTTGACATAGACGTGATTAGTTCCTCCTTTCTTTCAAACTTCTCTATTATCTCTTTCAACAAATCTTCATGTGTTCCCATCATGTTAAGCCTTTGTGTCATCCTTGCTTGATGCCACCACTTATGGGCAGCCCCTTCCAAATGTTGGATGACGAATATTAGAGCTTTTTTTTCACCTCTAGGCCTCAAATCAAGGTACTCAATAACCTTGTCCAGCCATACCCTAATCGAAGTGCTAGGATCCCCATCAAAGGTAGGAAGTACAATCTCCTCCAAATCATCCCAAATAACCTCTTGGTTGTTTTGTCTCCTCGTGGACCCTGCTCTACCATGCTTCCATGCCACAAGCTCATCGAAGCTCATTAAATTTCTGAGTTGAGGTTTGCATGTTAAGTACTCATCATAGTAGTCCATCAAATCCCAACGTACAGAGGGTTGTTCCTCAATTTCAAGGGGTTGGTCCCCTTTCATGTCCTTCACTAATTGAAGAAAACTAGCCATAGTTCTCATCATCCGATCTTGGGCCTGAATAAGCCTCTTCAACCTAGCCTTGTACATGTCACTGTTTGACATATGCCTCTCCATCCCACAGTTGGCCAAAAAATTGACTTTGATACCACTATAATGTCCCCAAATTGGGACGGCAACCAAAAAAGAGGGTTTTTCAACAAACCCTAATTAAACCAAGTACCAAACTGAAATCTGAAATTAAATAACCAGCCAAACCCTAGCTGGAATAATGTATGATATTCAATCTAAAAGCATCCAAATAAATCCACAAGAAGCTGAAAATTATTTAGAGAATTAAATACCTTTTTTGAGGTCCAATAATATGACAATTCGCTGAAAATACCTCACAAAAATACTCTGAATTTTCCTTGAAGGTACAATTGTACTTTCCAGCCCTTAAATGTCTCAAAAAACCCTTCAAGTGGTTCGCCACACAATAAAATTGGAGCAAATATGAAAAGTTTCCCTTGTTTTTGTCTTACCAAATCACCTTCTGGAGCTTGCCAAACAAGTCACCCAAGTGCCAAAATTGCGAAAATAATTTCTGAATATTTTAGGGCATTGAATGACCCTAAAACCCTGCAAAACCACTCCAACACAAATCGCCCAAGATAGAAACCTGCAAATCAACATTTTCCAAACAATTTGCTATCCACAATAATTATTATTTCCTACAAATACGTTGAAACTTCAAAAATTCGTAACTCCCTCAATACTTGGAATTATGATGCAAATAAGTGCTCAAACTGACCACAAAATTAGTGACTATCCAATAAAAATAATATCAAAATTTCCTTTCCATGGGAAGGCCATCAAAATAGCTTTAAAATTCTGAAAACCCTAGTTTTCAGAATTTTTCTCCTCGAACCCTCGATTCACTCAATTTTCCAGAAGTAGGTGGTGTTTCAAAACACCTTTGTAGGTCCACGTGCGTCAACACATGCAATTTGAAGCTCACTTATAATCCTTGAATAGAGTTGTCTAAGTAGAAGGAATGGAGGTTTTCATCCTTAAACCTAAGACACTTCTTGAAGGTTTTCGTCCTCAAGAGGTGGAAACCAAGCTTGGCATACTTGATCAATAATTCTAACATCCAATTATGCATAATCTTCAAATGAATCCTTCCTTGCCTTTATATGCCACTCCTCCAAGTGTAGCGCCCAGAATTGGAGGGAAGAGTTACCTTTCTTTTTAAAATATTAAAAGATCCTCTTAATTTCACTTTAGGCCTTAAATGCCCAAGACTCATAAACCCCACCACTTAAGTGAAATAGAAACATAAGGTGCTTTTTCATAACTCAACTCAAAATTAGAAATATAAAGTACTTTTTCTATTATTAACTCCTCACAAGTGGCCCACAATGCTCCCTTTCCTTCCTCTACCCTTAACCACTGGAAACAAGAATGGGCTAAGGGTCCCATGAGGGTCTAGATCAAAAATTGGGACATTACATACAACTTCAAATCCAACGACTGCAAAATCTAGACTATAACTTCAAATGCATTTTAGGTTTTTGAAACTGCATTTTTTTGGGGTGTGCATTTATGGGACTCGATAATGGTCGAGAGACGTCAAAGGTCCCTAGCAGATGTCTCCAACAATGGGAGATGTCTTTGTACACGTCTCCCGTACCCAAGACGCATCCCAGGGGTTGGGAGATGCATCTCCCTGCTACACTGCTCTAAACCCACCAGTAGCCAATTGTTCTTTTGTTAGAGGGAAGTTCACAAAATCCCAAGTGTCATTTTTTACAATAGAACTAATTTCCTTCTTTCACGGATCTTACCCTTTAGTGTGATTTTGGGCCTTCTTATATAACACATGTTCATCAATGCTCAAAGCATTGGACAATTATGCATAATTAATATGTATCCTTCTTGTTTGAACACCTTCATCGACATTGACATTTTCAACCTTTGAGCCTTTCATGGTTTTCAAGTTCCATTTGGAAAGATTTGACTTTTGACAAGAAAACAAAGAAGATGGTCCACTTTCACTTCTCACCTCACTATCACTCTTTACATTATTTTCTACGCCACTATCATTCTCATATCACTTCACTCAATTTTTCCTTGGCATTTTCACTAGATACAACCCCTTCATCATACTCATCAAACAAAACATCTCTACTAATTGTAATCTAATGCTGGGAAGATTCTGATTCATAGAAGTTTTTGAATCATAACTATATCCAACAAGAATAATACATTTGACACTTTTAGCATGCAATTTTGTTCTTATATCATCAAGAACAAGTGCCTATGCAATCCATTCAAAAACACAAAGATTGTTAACAAAGGGTTTTCTGCTAGTCCATGCTTCTTCAGGAGTAACATTCCAAACTGTTTTAGTACGAATTCTATTTAATATGCAGACAATTTTATTTACAACTCCACCTAGAAAACCATTTCGAGACATTTTTAGCTTGCAACAAACACCTTGCCATCTCCATAATTGTATGATTATTCCTTTCACCACACCAATTTGTTGTGGAGTACATAATGCACTAAATGTGTTTAAGGCCATGGACTTTGCAGAAATTGTTGAATTCATTTGATTTGTACCCACCTCCACTTACAGTTCTCAAAATTTTGATTTTATTATTTGAGAAAGTCATCAGTTTCAGCTTTAAATTCTTTCAATTTGGAGAATGCCTGACTTATGTTTGAGAAGATAAACTCATTATCTCCTATTGAAATCGTCAATGAATGTAATTAAATATTTTGCCCCTCCTAGTGAATTTGTAGAATATCCACACATAATTTTGAACTACTTCTGATTTGATTTTGGATTGTCATTTTGAGTTAAGCAAATTTTTCATCATGTAGCTTGCCGAGTGCACATGCATTACAAATTCTGTCATGCTTGGTTACCAAAGGTATATCACACACCATATTCAATTTACTTGAGATGAAGACTTTAGCAGTTCAAATGACCATATCAATCATGTCATATGGTATTTTGATAGCCAAGGAGGTCCATGATTATATTTCCCTCATTAACACTATGATAGATATTATTACCGAGTACCCAAAAAAGTACAAATTTTCATAGCTATCAAAAGTTAATTTATTCAACTATTATTTGTATACTTGGAAGCCCCTTGAATCAATTATTAAAATGTCTTTTATTTCAAGATTGAATTAACTACCATGGAAACCATAGTGATCCTTCGTGAAAATATCAGCTTTAGCCTTTTTTTTCTTGTCAAACTGCTTTTAAGCAATTCTTTTCATGGTGACCTTTATCGCAGTACATTTGATGGATTTTTTATTATTTTGAAGAAGATTCATTTTTACCATTTTCTTGTGTGGTTTGCTTTGTCCCATTTTTAGTGGACTTAAAAGTTCTTTTGGTTTATAATACATATGTCACACTACCACTACCATTCACACTCTTATAGCTACCCGGACTTTGCTATTCATGCAAAAGCAACCGTACCATCTCCTCAAAGGTAAGGGGATCTTTACAAGAAGACTCTGACCTCAATATTTTTGCATACAACCCTTCCAAAGCTGTCCAAAAATCATTTTTAGATCCTTGCTTTGTAGATGGGAAATCAAATCATCTGCATTGGAAATGCCAATAATGGAAAAGAACCCTAAATCTTTTTCTTCCCATTCAGCAGCAACATCAGGTTTAGGTGTAGCCACATCATTATTTTTCAAATTCCCTCAGGAATCTTGATTAGTTTCTTCATTGCCAAAATGCTACAAATTTTAATTTTCTATATTGAATATTTTCTGCCATTTAGTTTGCTAGCATCTGACAAAACGTAACCAACAATATTTACACTCTACTTTTTGAAAGAAAAAAAAAAAATTGTAGTGGTAAACCAAGATGAATGTACAACTTCTATCAATTGAAATACCCCTTGAAACTTGGATAACTCAAAAAAAAATCAAGCAGAAAACAGCCCGAAAATTTGCCTGAGAAAGATTGCAATGTTTAGCATATTTGCAAGTCGAATCTGAAGAACTTGTAAACAAAAAAGTCGTAGATCTTCTTCTCAGATTTTCAAGACTTTTGAATTGCCTCAATCCAATATTGGACAGAAAATATGCCCCTGTTTTATCAAATTAAACATTTTTTTCCTTTGGATCTGGTGATGAATTTCTGCATACGATTGAGAGCAAAATATTCTGCCCCTATCTTCCAATTCAAAAACTTGAAGCAAAATACTAAATCTAGTGTACTTTCCAACAAAAAATGGTCTATAAAGTGCCTCCTTATGTAAGAATTTTAAAAATATAAAGAATAAGAAAATTCACTACAGGATCTTCATCAAAACTTCCTACTCCCTTATTTTCTCCCTAGTGCCACCTCCATGAGAACACTATTAAAATGCCACAAGAACATTGTGGCTCTAATACCATAACGTAAAATGAAGAGAACATTCTGAAGAATGTAGAATAAGCATTCCGCTACAGAAGGCATATCTGATATGACACTAAAAGGCTGTTGGATTAATGCAAATGCATGCATTACACAGTCAATCTTTCAGGGAAATGGGAGCAAAATATCAGCTCCAAAATCTACAATCCTGAGACTCCTTTACCTCAAATAAATAGAGAATAGCTATCCGTTTAAAAGAGTGTGAAGGAATATTATGTAGGAAAATGTATGTCATATAAAAAGACACCTCACATAGGAGTTACAAGAGTGAAAATACAATAATCTAAAATATATAATGTTTGTGACAGTGTGACAAAAATCTATGACATGCCATAATAGTTGACACTATATAATGAGTACATAGAATGAGGACATGTATAAGATGAGATATAAGAGGAACAAAGGAATAAAGAATGGAAGGAAAGTAATCCTAATTTACACACCCTCATTACCCACATTTGATTAGTATAACCCGCACTAAATCAGGACATTAGAAATAACATTCCTAGACAGGAATTAAACATTATTTCTAACAGCAACAATCAAGGGATTAAGGATCTCAAGTTAATGTCAAACCCTAGAATACAAATGATCTTGATCTCATCTATAGATTAGGAAAAGCCACCCTTCATTATAAGAAAGTGATAGCAGTTTCCAACAATGATCCTCTTAAATACATCATACTTTTTATCAACGTATAGTTACCTCTCACCTCTATTGTATCTCACCTCTTGGGTACTTGTCTCCTAAATCAAATCTATCATCCATGTTTCAATCATTAGTATTTCTTCAAGATCTATTTTTATTAGTGTTCTTTTCACAATCCTTTTCCATGTGTCATAATGTTTTACAATAAGTGCAAGTAATCCATGTAGACCGTTAGTACTATTATCAACGTACTATTACTGATATGTTAGTTGACAGCATTGTTATGTGGTTAATGTTTGTATTGTCAGTGTTAGGTAGCTTTGCAAAGACTCGCTCTTTAGTTTGGCTATTAACAGTTGTGTCTAACCAACAACCCATTTGGTATTCTTGTCCTATAAATAGTATGATTAACGTTGGCGAATGGGCACTGGTATCAAGTCCTCCCCTTACCATACGAATTGTATAAAGACTAATATTTTATGAGTACAAAGCTGCTATTGTTCAGATGCTCTGCTTTGCCATGGCATGTTATGCAATTACTATTTTGTGCATGCTGCTATTGATAAGTTTAGTATCTCAGTAGACATTAATCATTCTAAATTTTGGTGCAGTTCCTTTAAAGAACATCGGGCCAAGATATAATTGGTTCAAAAGCAGCATGAGGAGGCACCCCATCATCTTATAGGATCCAAGACAAACATAACCGTGAAAGAGATCGACAAAAGACATTACAACAATACAAAGAGTTCAAGAAGGAGGAGACTGACGCATTCGAGCACTAATTCATGCTATTGACTATGAACTAGGGCAGAGAAGAGGTCAACATAGTCAAGGGACCAAGAAGTTAAATGGTCTAATTGATTGGTGGAACAACACAAAAGAAGATAAAGGCTGAAACCAGCAGCCATTTCTAAAAATTGATCAAGAGAAGTACTAAGTACAAAGCAAAAGCCAAGGCCGAAGAGTAAGTCGTCATAGTCGAAACCAAAACCAAGCAATGGTTCAGCTGGAACAGGCGAACCTTATGCCACTCCCAAGTAAGGAGTAGGTAGATATTTTCATAGGCCCTTCATGAGGAAGTGTGGACCTTGCTGACCAGGTTGGATTGGAGGGTGATGTAAAAGAATCATGTGAAAAGTTTGGGACCACCCGAATAACAAGTTGGAGGGAATTGCACAAAAAGGGGACCTGACGGCATGCAAGATAGTGTACATTTCCCTGCCTAACGAAGGGTCAAGCGTAGGGACATATTTGATAGTGCTAAGAGAGCAAAAGAATGCGCAACACAAACAAACTTTCTTGAAGCGAGAGATAAGATAAATATATTAATGTCTAACTAATGACCACAAAAGTAGGTCAAAGGGACTGCAGATTACAGAAATGTGTCAGGAAAAAGCGGGAAACCAAAAAGGTCTCCAAAAAAAAGAAAAACAATGCTGAAAGAAATAGTATAAAACATGGCAAAGAGCAACCACGTTCAGAGTCAAAGAACCACGCTACTCTTTATTATGGGCATACAAATGGGGAGAGACTTGTTTTCAAAAAACTACACTACCTTTTATTATGGCATACCAATGAACACGTGGTTAAGATGTTTTCCACCCACCCTTTGGGGAATGGCTATTGACTAGTGTGTAAATGCATCAAGTTTGGAGAAAGCAACATGGAAACGCTCAAGCAAACCTTCGAGAAAGAAATCAAACTCTTGAGGGAGGACTATGAGATTGTTGTGGAATCTATAATACCTCAGAGGGTAAACATAATAATGTTCTCGCCTATAACAAAACACTCCAATAACTACTGGGAAAACTTGAAAAAGAACTTGTTGACGATTTGAAGACGTGATGGTTCATTGAAGGTTGGTACCTTCATTGCGAAGGACAACGAAGGTGGTCCCACCCTCATCTTATGAAGATGCATACAAATAAGCCATGGATACTGAAAGTGAGAAAAAGTCACCCTCGCACTTGAAAGGATGTGAGGAAGAAAACCTAATTCCAGTGATGATAGAGATCCTAGATTAGTGCGAGCCTTGAAAAAATGACATGCTCCAAATGATGAAGGAACTAAAGGAAGACGATAAGAACAAAGGCAAGGATATTTTGTGTGAGAATTGTCAAGTTACAGGGCATTCAGTCAAGGATTGCCAGTACAATTTGTGGAATAACCATTGCCAAGTATTGCTCACATAGGAAGTGCCATCGACACCACCCACCATGCCGCCAAGTAAATATTGGAGACAAAATAGTAGCGGTGGTGAGAGTCAAATTCAATACTACTCGAAAGGATGGCCAATTATATAGTGTTGGGAGTGCAATGAGTGGGATCATTTTGCAAAAGATTGCCCTAACCAAAATGACATTGGACATCTTTGTAGGTGGTGTGGACTTGGGGACCATAACGATGGTGACTGTCCAAAGCAAGCCAACATCAATATGAAGATGCATAACGATGGTGATTTAGTTGAGGGCAAGGAAGTTATGGAAATTACCAAAGCACAAGTGAAGAAAGCCAAATACCCTAATCCATGTACAAAGGAAAGGATAGCCAAAGCAAGGGTGGAAGTCGAGAGGGCCATGATCAAAGAATGACGTCAGTCGAATGAACATACAAGTAGAGTGACAAGCAGATTGGAGTCCGACAAAGCTAGTGCACGACGTGTCTTGGAGACCACTATACATGTGAAGATAGTTGACTTGTTACAAAGCATTCCAAAATTCAAGAATCCTCTAGCTACTACCATACAAGACATTAGCCCGAACATGGAGCGTACAATGGCACACTTAAGGTCAGGGGATGGGGAGAGCAAAAAACAAACAAATACACTCATACTTGTCCCCCCCTTTCCAAAGGACCAAGTGATTGATCCTATGCTCCTGATGATGAACCAAGCCCAACAACCAACAGTTGTGCATGTGGAAAGTCTGGGCAAGAATTTGACAAACACTATCATCAATGGTGGCTTTCGTGTGAATGTTCTTCCAAATTGAACTTGGAAGAGTCTTGGGAAGCCAACCATGTCTCCTTTGACATTTCAACTAGTACAAGCAGAACATGACATTAAGGTATTGGGTGGACTAATGGAACAAAATGTAATTATTGGAACCCAACCCTTTTTGTTGAATTTTGTGGTCATTCATTGCAAAAGAAGGCCTACGATGTGCTATTCGGTTGGGACTGGTTGATTGCAGCCAAAGTCAATCATAATTGGAAAAAAATTGATCTCCATTGAAAACAAAGAATGGAAATATGTGATATATTTGAAGAATCAGGTCATCGATGGAGAAGCAGCGTCGTGTGATGCACCATGTTCAGACTTCGAAGAAAAATGCTCAGTTGACTGGAGTTGAACGATGAAGGGGTCTTGGAGTTATAGTCGTGCTCTAAAGATGAGACAAACTCCCTCAATAGTTTGTTCCATTGGCACATGGAAGACTAGGAAGAGTTCCATCCGGATTGCAATATTGTCGAGTTTATGGAGATTAAAGATGGCCAAGGAAAACAGCAAGATAGGCAAAAGCCAATGTCGGTGATGTCAAGTCCTTCCAAATCGGCAATGTCACTAACGTCATTGTCAGCTTACCAACCAGAGTTCAAAGAATACAATGTCAATGTCAGAGGTGCAAAGATCAATGATAAGTGGGCCCACCAATTTGAATAGGTAGCGAACATGAATCCAAGGAGCCAACATCAATGAGCCTGTAAGTGGAACATAGACATAGAAATTTTAATAAAAGGCTTGGTACAACCACCTAAGTACAACCCATTTTCATAGATACCATGTTTGGTCGAACCAAGGCAATGTTCGAATTGGACCGAAACCTGTCAATCCACCAAAACGAACATGTCAAGTTCATTCGGGTTTTTTTGGGTTAATCTAAGAAAAATAATATTAAATATAAAAGAAAGAAAAAAGTTACAACCCTAAAATTGCAGAGATGACAGCTTGCTACAAATTGTTTTTAGAGGCCATTTAGGGCCAAATGCGGTGAGAAGAAGCCAATGGAGATTAAGTACAACTTCAAGATAAGACCTTGAGCCTTGTAGAAGCGTGAAGGACCCTTGAGACCAAATGGGCTTGCATATGGCTTTAGGGGCTTGACGAGGGAATGAAGCCTCCTTTACCTACAGAACAATAACAAGACAAGTAAAGCAAACAATACATACCTTGAAAACAAATCTAAAATTAATGGAAACCACCACACATGGGTGAAGCCTTATGTTTTCATGTTGAGTCACTTTTCTAAATGGGGTTGCCACTTAAGTGACCTCCTTAATGTAGCTTTATGACTTAAACATTTTTGTATGTGGTTGAGCCAACGTGATTTTTTATAAAGTGAAATTGAAATGAAAATGTAAAGATTGCATGTATAATATATTTAGTTATAATAGAATTGAAATTTGCATTTTTTTAATATTTATGTGTTTTAAGGATTTTTTTTTCAAATGTGTATATTATTTTTTTAATTTTCTAAAATGAACCGAACTTCTTGAACATGGTAACCATGCCTATTTTTGAAGTAACAGTTAAGCTCGACATGGATGTACAAAGAGATGTCAAGGCACAAAAAGTTTTATTGTAACCAATACTAATCAACCATTTGAACAATCAAAAGCTTGGCACATAAAGATCATTGTTCCACTATATAAAAGACAAAGGACTATTCAAGCATGTCAAAGATAAAGGGACAGATTTGCAGTCAACATTCGACCTATCCTCCCACCAACCGTTCAACCTCCATATATCACCCTATTCCCTATTTCATTCCCCCTATCCCGTACGCCTATTTCCTTCCCCTACCCTATAGAACCTGCTTCATACAACTGGTCCAAACTACTAAACATGCCACTACGATCATACGACATGCTGCAACTCATTTCCTAACCCATGCATGATTGTTCTGTGCATATATGACATGTGTTTGATTGTCTTGTAGTTGCGTACATCTACCCAGGTCGTATTTCCGTACATCCACATCCACCAATATTCGCCCACTACCATTCGACCCCTCTGCAACCTACTTGACCCTCCATCTCCAACCATTGGTCATCGTACATTTTCTAAGCCAACTAGGAAGTTTTCCTTCGTAGTGCCACTACCATTGTTTCCACTCTTAGAGACTTTGGAACAAACAGAAAAAAGGAGAAAATCAATGGATCCGCTACTATTTCGGCTGTTGATGTTGCTCGTACAACTAGAATCTCTAAATTTATTTTACTCTCAATGAATGCTTACACCCTTCCATCATTCTTACTAACCACACGATCCTTCATCGGCAAGAAATGTGTAGAATCAAAGGTCTTTTCACAGTTTCCTATTGCAGGTATTGTGCTCAAGGTTCATCTAAGTTATGTACATGCTTGATTGGTTTGAGATGCTTGTTGATTCCAATGGTGAGCCACTCAAGTCATTTTTCCTTGCAAATAAAATCTTTACCAAGCCCTTGAGCTCTTTCCCAACTTCAGCCATGCTCTTGGCTCCTCCCATTAGTGTTGATGTTGTCATTGATGCAATTCTCAAAGCAATCCCTAATGCTTTCATTTTTGGTGTCTTCACAATTGAGCAACTCAAGGAATCAACTACAACAATCATCCTACATATGGCCATCCTTTTTTGTGGTCTACTTAAATTTTTCGTCAGCCTAAGAAAAACCCCTAGGCTTGTAGCACCATCAAGAGGCAATGTTTTTTTTGTATGCACATTCTGACTTCCATACTTATTCAACGATTCTACCTTTTCAACTTTAGTCTTCCCTCCTTATTCTATTGTTTATCATGTTGTCTATGGGTTGTGTTAGAAGGGACTCGGACTTATTTTAAAGGGGGGATAATGTAGACCGCCAATATTTTTATCAATGTATTATTACTTGTATGTTGGACGACAATGTTGTTATGTGGTTAATGTTTGTATTGTCGGTGTTAGGTAGATTTCTAAATGCTCTCTTTAGTTCGGTTATTAACTGTTGTGTCTAACCGACAATCCATTGGGTCTTTTTGTCCTATAAATAGTCTGATAATCATTGAGGAAAGGGCATTGGTATCAGGTCCGCACTATAGTGTACAAATTATATAAATACTTAACCTTTATAAATTATTAAATACAAAGCTGCAATTGTTTGGATGATTTGCTTTACCATGGTATGTTATGCAATTACTATTCTTTGTATGCTGCTATTCTATGTTGCTGCATTCAGCGAATTTTATGTAAAAAATTGAAATCCATCGAATTCCATATATGCCTAAAAGAATTTGTTAAAATTCATTTAAATTCACTAAAGTTCATCAAAATTTGATGAAATTCATTATAGAAATCGATGAAATTCATTCTTTTTTTGTTTTTGAATATTTAATTTAAAAAACAAGTATAATCATAGTTGCCAAGAGATGGGTACGGGTACGGGTACGCCTTTTTTAAAAAAACGAGATGGGGGTACGGGGAGACAGTTATATATATAATTTAAATATATTAATATTATAATCATATATATTTATTATTATATGAAAATAATAAAAAACCAAAAAATATGGTACTACTGATGGAGACACGGGGGTACAGGGAGACGCGTCTCAGGGGGTAGGGGATTCATCTCCATGCAACACTGAGTATAATATTTCTTTTAGCCGAATCTAACCATGAATTTGATATCGGTTGTTTTTAGCTAAGAATCATTTACGAATTTTATCCTCCATGAATTCAAATGCAGCAACTTAGTTGCTATTGATATATCTAGTATCTCAATAGTCATTAATCAATCTACAAAGCATTTAGTGTTCCCCTTGAATTTTGATTTTTTTTTTTTTTTTTTGTAAAAGAAAAACCCAATTATATTATAGAAAAATCAAAGTGTACATATTTTAGTATGCCAAGCTTGAAAGCTATTAGTCCAATCCTAGGTTGTAAACAGAAAAGGATACATATGAGCATTAATTAGTACAAATCAGAATCAAGAAGCTTTCTCAAATCTCCTAGCAGCTTGGGCAACCACCACAGAGGAGGCAAACCATAACAAGTAAGGTCGTGGTTGTCGAGAGCCCAATTCGCTAATCCATCCACTACTTTATTGTTTTATCCGGGAACATGGCTGAATTGGACCTCCTATAACTTACCCTGCAACCTGCGAAATTTTCCCCTCTTTTGCTATTTGCCATTTTTTGTTATTTGACAATTACCTTGGAGTCCAATTCAATTTGGAGTTTTTGCCACCCAATTCTCAAAGCCTCTTGCATCCCTTTGTAAACAACTTTGATTTTCATGAAGTTATTGATTGTATATCTCACCTTTTTAGCGAAGAACGTTGGAGACCTATCAATCGATCTACCAATACCTTCAATACTAGCCTGACCCAGGTTGCCTCTTGAAGCACTATCCGTATTCAGCTTATTGTACCCAATTATAGGGGTTTTCCAATGTCTATCCATCTGAGTTTTCTTTTAGGGTCGATAGGCAGTCATTGTTGAAGTCCTGAGTTGCAAAGAGAGTTGTTGGCACAAGTGGTCCCATTCTGGTGTTAGAATTTGATGCAAGCAGATCTTATTCTTGATAGATTCTGCAACATTAATTTTAATCTTATCCCAAACATAAGTTATATACCTGCTATCCTATTGGAAAATTCTGCGATTTCATTCCTTCCAAATATTCCAAATCAGAATGGTGATGCCAAACCACAAAGCCGGAAGAAGGTTTTGACCCTTGGGCAGGTGGCTATGCCATTCTCTAATCAACTGCTCAAATGATTGATTACTAACCCAGGGAAGGTTAAACAATTTGGATAAAAGCTGCCATAAGTAGACCACCAATGGGCATTGGAAAAACATGAGTTGTGGTTTCCTCATTATCCAGGCACAAAGCACATCAAAAGGGACCATAAAAGCCACGTCATGTCTCACGAGGCTATCTCCAGTTAAGACTCTCCTCTTTAAAATCAACCGCACAAAGAATCTCACCTTGGGCCATAAAGCAGGCAACCATATGTGGCTAAAGATGCAGGATGAGATGTACACCTACTTATAGAAGCATACCCTGAAGAAACTGTGTAGACACCTGTACAAGTTTTCCCCCACATTAAGGAGTCAAGCAATGGGGAAGTTGAAAGAGGATAGGCCAAAAGAATATTATTAATATGTGATTGTTGTTCCTCCCCAATTTCAATTGGCCATTCCAAAGTGGGAATCCAAGATTTTCCAATCTCGCAGGGATGATTAGTGAACTTACAATAGTTAGCAACCTTAATCCATCCCATTTCATGCAACACATCCATCGTTGACTTTAAATCTAGGTATTGAGTGATGGTTGGCAGATACCCATCCCACAAATCAGTCCAAAAGTTGGCACTTTGACCATTATTGACAATCCAAAACAAATGTTTTTTAATAAGATCTTCCCCCACTTTTAGAACTACAAGAGTGGGTGAACCTTTGGGGGGAAGAGATAACTGAATGATTATCTTAGGGGGCATATTTTCCGCATATTTAGCTCTAATATTGGCAGCCCACAGATCAGTTGGAGTCATTAACAGTCTCCAATAGAGTTTAGTTGCTAAAATCTTATTGTGCTTGGAAGAAGAATTGAATCCCAAGCCACCCTCCTTGGGTTGGCAAAGAGTCTCCCACTCAACTAGAGACCACCTTCTTTTTTCCTGCAAACCCCTCCATATGAATTTCTAACAGAGAGAATCCAATTGTTTTAGAGTTCTAATTGGAACATTCAAGATAAAGGCAACATATATTGGCAAGGCTTGGAGAACTGCCCTACCCAATACCATTCTTCCTTCTAAAGAGAGCCATTTATTAGTCCACTTCTAAAGTTTCATATCTGCTTTGTTTGTAATCCACTGCCATTCTCTGATTTGTTTAGCTGCTAGAGGAGGCCCCAAATACTGAAGCGGAAGAGAGCCTCTTCTAAAGTGGAAGATGTTATGAATATGTTCCCCCTATCTAATAGAGCAATGAAAGAAAATGATGCTAGATTTGGCATGGTTAACCAACTGACCAGTAGCACTAGAAAAACTTAAAGTTTATGCAATTGTTGAGCCTCGAAGCAAGTGGATTTGCCCAGAAGTGTAGAGTCATCCACAAACTGTAGATGAGTGAGAGGACGAGCTCCTTTGGCCAATTTAATACCATTGATCTTGTGTCCCTGACAAGTTGTAGTTACCAATTTGCCAAGGCACTTTGCCAGTATAATGAATAAAAAGGGAGATAAAGGATCCCCTTGATGTATCCCTCCCAGACGCCAAGAAAATCTGAGTGCCATTAACCAGGATAGAAAAGGAGAATGAAGACAAACATTCTCTCACCCAATCAACCCATTCCCCGAAGAATCTTAACTGAGCCAAGACTTGACATAGAAAATCCCAATCCACTCGATCGTAGGCTTTAGAAAGATCAAGCCTAATAAACATAGAAGAATATTTCTAAATGTCCATGGAATGTAAGGTCTTCCTAGGCCAACACAATCTCATCGTGAATTTGGTGCCCTGAGACAAATCCCCCATGTTTTGGAGATATGATCTTTCCAAGAAGATGTTTTAGCCTTTCTGCCATAACGTTGGTAATTATTTTGTACGGTACATTACACAAAGCTATAGGTTTGAAACCAGAAATTTCATACACTTCAGAAGCTTTAGGAATAAGAGCTATGAAGATTTTATTGATTTCCTTTAGCATTGTTTTAGCTGTCCTCAGCTCTTCCACCACTTGAAGAAGATCCCCTTTGATAATGTCCCAAAAAGTTTGGTAGAATTCAATCGGGAATCCATCCGGTCTAAGAGTTTTCCTTTCTTCATGCTAAACACCACTTTCAATAGTTCACTTTCCGTGAATGGAATGGTAAGCTTCTCATTATCCTGATCTGAGATAAGTCTAGGAAGGGTATCTAACACTGTCATTTGAACGAACTCATCAAGAGGTTGAGCTGTAAATAGCTGCTAGAAATACTGCTTTGCAATTTGTTGCATGCCTTCCAAAGAATTTGGTAAGAAAGCTTTTGTGGTTATGAGCACGTCTAGCCAACAAGGATTTATGAAAGAAGGTAGAATTTTTATCACCTTCTTTTAACCACTCGATGCTAGATTTTTTCTGCCACATAATCTCCTCTGGTTTCCCATTCATGGAGGGTGGCTTTCAAAAGGAGCTCCTTTTGCAGAAGATCAGCATTACAGCCAGAGGTTTGAAGGTAATAATTGAGCCCTTCCACCGGTTTTATAATCTGTTTTTTTCCGCTTTATGTCACCAAACTCAGTCCAATTCCAATTTTTCAATTTGACCTTTAGGTAATTCAAACATGTGGCAAAGGAAAACACTTGTGTCCCATACCGTGTTTTCATGAGATTGCCTATATTTTCATGCCTAAGCCACATCAACTGGAACTGGAAAGGAGCATGACAAGGAGCTGATTTGACCATCTCCAAACACACTAGCCAATGATCGGATCCAATGTTATTTAGAATCTAAGCCTTAGGGATATACCCCTTTAACCACCAATCTTCAAATAACAGATACCAATCTAGATGTTCCAAGATACAATATGGACCTTGCCTTTTGTTGGACCAGGTCATTAGCCCATTACCAGTCTGAACATCCACCAAATGAAGAGACTGTATGTATCTAGCCATATTGGATGAGCTAGAATCCAAGTGTGAAGTTCCTCCCTATTTTTCCTGTAAATTAAGGATTGTATTGAAATCCCCTCCAAGGATAACAGGGACACCAGGATAAGATCGGATCATAGTATCTATATACTACCATTGCAACAACTTATCTTCTGTAGCAGTTGGAGCATAAGCATTTATGAACAAAAATTGTTGGGCATCCAACCAGGAGTACACATGCATTAACAAAACACCTCTTGTACCACAAGAACTTAACACTATAATTAGTTTCGGATCCTAGATACAAATAACTCCTCCAGATGCTCCTTGAGAACCAAGGGATAAAGTTTGGGCCTTTAACCACCCATATACAAATAACTCCTCCAAATGCTCCTTGAGAACCAAGAGATAAAGTCTGGGCCTTTAACCATATTCTCTCTGCTAAAACCGTCATAAGTTATATTGAGGCTTTAGTTTCTTGAAGAAACACCATTAGAGGATGATGAGTTTGAATCTTCTTTTGATTTCTAGTATTTTAGGACTGCCTTTAAGCGCCCTTATATTCCATGTGATCACCTTCATTGAAAGGATTGGTTAAATATTTGGGACAGATCCCTAATTGTTCCTACATTACTCAATTTCTGAGCTTCTTTCTAGAGGTTGGTCTAATTTGATTTGCGACCAACCTTAATATTGGTATCTATTTTCAGTTTTTTACTATTTTCCTGAATGATTCCTAATGTTAAATCTTGTTGTTGTTGCTCTATAGAATTAGTCATCAACAACAATGGTTGATCCCTCCTTTCATCCTCACCTACCTACTGATTTTAGTTATCAAATTGTTCTTGAAGCTTGGTTTTACGGTGATAACTTTTCATAGTGGTACGGGCTTTTTTTTTTTTAAGAAAAGGATTTATATTATGGAAAGATCAAAATATACATATTCTAATGTGCCAGGCCAAGAAGCTATCGGTCTAGGCCTGGGCATTAGACACAGAAGCAAACATAGTCATCACAATCATTGATACAAATCTAACTCTATAATCTATCGAAGGTCTTGTTGAAGCTTGTCGGACCACCATAGCGACGGGGGACCAAAACAAGATATATTCCCATTGTCAAGAGCTCAATTTGCTAAAGCATCTGCCACTCTATTGAGCTCTCTTGGAATATGTTGGAATGTGATTTCCTGAAACCTATTTTTAAAACATTGTATTTTGTCCCTCTCTGCACAGTTTTCGATTTCTACCCTGATATACAACAAAGGTAGAAAGCAGTCTCACTATAATCAGAGAATCAAATTCCACCTGAATTCATTGCCACCCAAGTTTCAGGGCTTCTTGTAAGCCTCGATATATAGCTCTTATTTCAACTAAATTATTTGTGGCATACCCAAGATTTTCTAAAAAGAAAAAATCCACAGAACCATCAGAAAGTCTTCCAATGCCCCCATACTTGCTTTCACTAGATTACCTCTAGAAGCACCATCTGTGTTTAGCTTACCAATTCCTCGAGGAGTGGGAGACCACTTACTCTCAGCCTTATTTCTCTTTCTTGGTTTAGAGACCACCACTGTGGTACTGGAAGGGCATATTAGAAGTTTTTTTAGAAGACTATCCCATTGCAAAGATTGAGAATGAAACAACCAGATTTGGTGTCTGATAGATTCAGCTACATTCAACTTGATCTTCTCCCAAACCCAAGAGAAGTCTCTACTCTCCTGCTGGAATAGTCTTCTATTTCTTTTTTTCCAATTGTTCCATAACAATAGAGTAATACCGCTACATAAGGCCTGCCCAAGATGTTGACTATCTTTAGTATATTTACTCCACTCCCTAACGGGTTGCTCAATGGCTTGCATACCAGTCCAAAGAATCCCAAATAGCTTAGCCAACTACTACCACAAACTACTCACAAATGGACATTGAAAAAAAAGATGAGGAATAGTTTCTTTAAAGTCCAAGCACATGACACATCTAAAAGGGCCATAAAACCCTCTTTTCATAAACATGTCGCCTGTATTAATTCTTCTTTTCAATAACAGCCAAACAAAGAAACTGACTTTGGGCCATATGGCTTCCTACCAAAGGTGAGTGAAAATATCCCTTAAGGCGTGGGAAGTAACTCTGCAAAGAGAGTCATAACCAGCTAAAACTGTATATAAGCATGTGGCACCTATCCCCCATGCAATTGAGTCAACCCTTTCTGAAGATGAACGCTTTCTTGACCGAAGAATATTAGTAGCCAGCTGCTCCTGTTGCAGTCCTAGCAGAACAGGCCATTCATAAGGAGGAATCCAACTGCTCCTGTTGCAGTCCTAGCAGAACAGGCCATTCATAAGGAGGAATCCAACTTTTACCCATCTCCCAATGGTGTAAAGCAGGCTGGTAGTAATGAGCAACCTTAAACCAACCATTTGCATGAAGATTTTCCATAACTTGATGAAGCTCAAGATATTGGGCAATAATCGATGGATGACCATCCCAAGAGTCAATCCAAAACTTAGCAAATTGGCCATTGTTAACTATCCAAAAGCAATGTCTTTTGATGACAGCTTCTCCTACTCTCAAAACTGACAGGATAGGTGATCCTTTAGAAGGGAGGGACAAGCGAATGATGTTCTCAGGAAGATTATTCTCAACATATTTAGCTCTTAGATTGAGAGCCCACAACTCATTAGGACTAGCCAGAAGTCACCAATAAAGCTCGGCTGCTAAGGTCTTATTATGCTTAACAATGGAATGAAGGCCTAAGCCTCCTCCTGATTTAGGTTGACATAATGTATCCCACTTGTCTAAGGACCATTTGTGTTTCACTTGGATCCCACTCCAAATAAAATTCTAGCAAATGGAATCCAATTGTTTCGAAATTCCAACCGGAATATTCAAAATAGATGGCACATAAATTGGTAAAGCTTGGAGCACAGCGTTAACCAAAGTCATTATGCCTCCTGTTGAGAGCCATCTGCTGATCCATTTTTGTAACTTACTATTGGCTTTATTAAGTAACCACTGCCAGTCTTTGATTTGGTAAGGACTTCATCTTGCCTTTGTGTGCCTTGATAAACTGTGAGTTGTTTTCTTTGCAATTTTCTTTTCTTTGGAATAATGAAATCATCCTAAGGCTTTTCTTCCACGGGAGATTCTGAAACTTTAAGCGGACAGTATTTAACCAGATGGCCATACTCATGGCAAATACGACATCGAAAGGAAATGTTTTCATAATCCACCACCTGATCCCAATGATCGTCCTCCACAGCCAGAGAAATTTTAGTTGGCAAAGGTTTACGAAGATCCATCAACACACAAATGCAAGCATAAGATCATTTGTTCCAGCTGTATTGATGAGTCAGTCGTCATCATATAAATGCCAAGTGTGCTACCGATCGTAGTGAAGACACTGTTATTCCAATATTCCACAGGGAGCCCAAACAACCACACCCAGACGAGCTACAAAAGGAAGTTCTTCATCCACCTTGAACATGGGGTGCCAAGTTTTCACAAAAAGGCCCACTCGTCCAAAAAACCATGGCCCTCCTTGGAAGATGAATTCTCTATCTTCTGTTGAAGCAAAGAAAATCAAAAAGTATCCATTAGGGTAGACAGAGATCGTAAACTCACCTTTAGTGTGTCAAAATTTTCTGGTCTAGTCTTTAAGAGCAGCCAAAGAAGGACGAAATCCAAGAAAATGAACAATCAAACACCTGTTCTCGAGAACATTGATTCCCTCTTGCACATCAGTTTTCTGAAGTCTTACCACTGGTGATCCATCTATTGCTTTCATACAACCATTTTCATTTTTTCTAAAATCAATTTTGGGCATCCTCAAAGGTTGCTTTTGAAAATTTTAACCTGGCATCTGGGATTTGGATTCTCCTCTAAGTGCAACTATGAAGGACCGTTTGGAAGAGTCTCCAATCGTTGTCATTGGGCCAGGTCGAAACCCATGCAAATCAAGGTTAAAAGGCATTGCAAGTCCCACATGTTTGCCCCACAGGGCAAACGTGGATTAAAAAAGGGGACAAACTAACGCATAAGACACAATGGTAACCAGATGACGATGAAAAGGGAGCACGACGGAAAAAACAAAGGCCCAAACGCAAACTAAAACAAAACGACACAGATGCTAGGACTTAGATGGAAAAGTTGATGCAGAAGGACAAAGTCAAGCAGATAAAAGGCATCGAACAAGCATGACGATTTCAAGGCAGATATTGATAACTAGGGTGACCATACCTCTAATGCCAAAGTACTCTATTGTTTTCAATTGTTGCTAGAGTATCGAATTTTGAATTTAGACCTCTTTTTATTTTATGCAATTGATATTGAACCATCTTGGACTTCTCAAATTATAAGGTGATTGAGCTGCTGATCTCCTTTGATTATTGAATCCATTATTGCCTATAAATCTGGTTTTCAAGACAAATGCTTGCGCCATATCTTCAGCTTCCTCTCACAAACTATCTTCTACTCTTCTTGAAAAAAAATGTTATTCAAATTGTCAAACTTCATTTTCCTATCAAGAGAAACTCAACACCGGTCAAAAATATTTTGAATATTGGTGCCAAGCTATTCCAAGTGATGCTCATAACTACCAAACTCTTATTTCTTACATCGTCACTTGCCAAACAAAGTTGAATTGCAATGTCTTTTATCTTCATTAAATGATCCATTGTTTAGTCCCTATCTTTTATCTTTAAACAATGCAATTGATATTTCTATAGCAACCTAGACACAAAAGGAGTCGAATCCAATTATTGTGGATTCTCCTAAGGCACTTTGCTAACTATGTTCAGTTGAATTCATTATTGATATACCTATCAAAGCATGTCCTTCACCATCTTGCTCCTAAAACTAGAGCTTCATGTCTTCTCTTGCAAGTTCATATGTTTTTGCCACCATCAACTATGTCCAAGTTCATAGAGTGAGTAATCAAAGCGCCAGATATCATTGTCATTGCAAATACATATTCCAATCACCAAAAACCTCAAGTCAAACAAGAACCTAAAAGCCATGTCAATGAGTCAAATTCACCTATTAAGAAAAAAGTATGCCTCCAATAAGGAAAATAATATCAACTCCTGTCACCAAAGGAAAATGCTCTTACAACCCAGCAATGAAAAAAAACCTTATTGCCACGCTTTGTCCAGGGAAG
The DNA here is from genome assembly GCA_037957365.1 of Torreya grandis. Taxonomy (NCBI): domain Eukaryota; kingdom Viridiplantae; phylum Streptophyta; class Pinopsida; order Cupressales; family Taxaceae; genus Torreya; species Torreya grandis. The sequence continues at coordinate 2,699,692 of JARHVA010000431.1, forward strand.
GAAATTATTAAAATATATATATATATATATATATATATATATCTTTGAAAAAAAATTATATCCAAATAAACTAGTTGTTGAACTACTTATATCTCCATATAAGTAATTTTATACAAAAAATTGGATATCAATCTTCTTATAACTCCCAATGCATGCATTCAAATTAAATGACATTTAGCCAAGATATACATCCCAAAACTTACAATCTCTCGTAAATAGTAATGTAACCAACTCACATAAATGATTGGGGTGAACTTGACTGGAGTAAAGCTTTCCTAATGTCATTTTCTTCCCAATGTCAGACTCGTTTTCCTGTCACTATCGCAGCTTTGTCTTGCAAGAATAACTGATTTTCAATCATAACCATGTAATATCAGCCCAGTACATGCTCGTTTCAGTACTGCAGGTGCATGAAAACTACCCAGCCACCAAAACACTGCTTAACCACTAAAACATCATGCTCGAACCATGAAAATTGTCACATTCACAAAGAATTTGTCTATACTGCCAGAACAAATAATTGTTCACAATATAGACTTCATAACAGAGAGGAGGTATCAGAGGAGGGGAAATCTGTAACAAACTTGATATTGAGAATTGTGAAGCTCTGTTTACATATATCTGTGTTCCTCATTTATATATAACAGAAATTGAGCATGCAATGATGAACATGAATAAGGAAGACATTCCCAAACAATCAATGCCTGGCTTTCAAAATCCTTTAGCAGACGTATCAAGAAAATCAAGAATTGGAGGCTATATTATCTTCATCTTTAAATGTGTTGAGCAAAGGAAAATTCTGGAGGGCCATGTCAAACAAACACCAATACATCCAATAGAGTTTCTGTTTCTTTTATGTGGTATGTTAAATTACATTAGCACAATCCTAGGCAAGGCAGTAATCCCCAAAGAACATTTTCATTAGTTATACTTAGTTCTGCCTTCCCTTTTCACCCCTATCAGTGATCAAACCTTGCTTACAACTCACATCGCATGCCTACTCTCCCAAACTTCCATGATGACATAAAATTGACCTTTAATATCCATTCTATATGACCAATCTCTTAATGATCTGGCTCTCTTCTATACCGTCTTCTTTATTTCCCCATCTTATCTGTTGTAGAGTTTTAGACATAGTTACCAAGAAACTCCAATATAGGCACAAGGACCACGTACCCGTCCCCATACCCACACTTTTCAATGCCAACATTTATATAAAATATAGCCATACCCTTATTCATTTACTCATGTGCCCTGATTTGAATGGCGTCTCCGTCCACATAATAGTACATGTACCCCCACATCTCCTGGTAACAATGGGTTTAGATAGATCATGGCATACCCTTAGCAATGCAAATAAGAATACGGACTTTAATGGAGGAGTCGAGGTCTTAGAAGAGTGTCAATGGGGATAGGACCAATAATCAAGAGATGTCGTGAAATGACCCAAAAAATGAATAATGTAATCCCAACCACATTGAGGATGCGGTGATAGTGAGGGAAGTTGCCACAGCCCATAGAAAGTTGAAAGCAATACCTTTTGACTGCTTCAAGCCAGTGGCAATGAGTTTCAAAGACTCCAGACAGAGAATGTTGTAGCTGGCATCGATGACACTTATTTTATGTGAATGTGAGATGATATTTGATAACATAGTTGCTGCACCCAAGCCACCACGATTTTTACTGCAGAACTCAGCAGGAACAAATGTCAGTCTCTAAAAGGAGATTTAAAGCCCAGAAATTTGATATTCTGTCTATAATCCTACCCACAAAAAAAGTATCTAATAATCACTACTAAATTAGTTAATGAAATAATAAGCAGAGTCTCTAAACAGAATACTTACCTCAGATTCAAATAAACAAGACTTGTGTTGCACGAAACTGCTTCCTGAAGTAGGTTGCAGCCAGAAGATCCAAGTCCAATGCCTTCAACATCAAGCCATTCAGTGTGGACATTCCTCAAGAATTTTGCTAGAGCAGTTGCAACGGAGCTGAATTTGATATTAATCTCAGCCATAGAAAAGGAGCTTCTTTCAAGGATATGACAAACTGATATAATATTGGTACCCTACACAGATGTGTTTTCACATATTTACCTGCCCAAGTCATTATGTGCAATTCCCAGTGAATGAAGCGGTTTCTTCAGAATTGATAGGCTGTCGAAAAGTAAAGATGCTCCTGCACAAGAAATATTGCAATTCGCAATATTGACATCTACCAAAGGCATATCACTTTTGGAAATGTCCTGGAAATAGGAAATCAGAATCCTGCACAGTAATCAGTTCTAAATCCTAAAACTCTTTTCATGGATTATACACAATCTTATGTTCTGCGATTAAAATAGATATTCCAGTATCTTACCTTACACCGTTGTCGCCAATAGGATTATCACTTAGATCAAGTTTTTGCAGTCGAGGCATACACTCCAGGACTTTTTTTAATATGTCAACATCGTGGCTTTCTAGCAAGTTTCCTCTGAGACCAAACAACCAATTTTCATATAGCTTCTACTGCCTATGGATTAATAAACGAAAAACAATGATCTGATGCATCTGAGAAGATTTAAACCTTAGATTAAGAGCACTTAGCGATCCCAAGAAATATTGTTCATTTCTTGGTAATGAACTAAAATGGGGAGAATTCACAAGTTCCCAAGAAAGCCAACCAGAAAGCTGCACTGTCAGCAAAGAGATCGACAATGAAGATGACAGTTATGGAAACAATTAACAGATAATATACCATCAATATAAACCCAAGGAAAAGAATCTAAATGTAGAATTGTTCATATTGAAGGCTTGGGTACAATCTCAAATATTTTAAGAAATTGAATCACAATAAAATGTGAACTTACCTTAACAGATAATTTACCATCAATATAAACCCAAGGGAAAAAATCTAAATGTAGAATTGTTCGTATTGAAGAGTTGGGTACAATCTCAAATACCTCAAGAAATTGAATCACAATAAATTGTAAACTTACCTTATTGTCACACAATTCGAGAGCAGTAAGACCAGACTCAGACTGAAGCAGGGCAGTGAATATTGATGCAGCAGATGTTGGTTCAAAACCATTTTCAGAAAGTTTTATTGAACGAAGATATCTGGCCAAGCATGCTTCACAGGTATTACATACTATTTTCAGGGATTGTCCAAAGTGAAAACTAAAATCTCGAGACATTCTTAAAATAAAAATCAAACTTGAAAATAGAGATTAGTCCATAAGGATATTAATTAACTAGACAATGCATAAGTTTTCAAAGACATAACAAAGAACATTGCACAAAATTATATAATACTAGCTAGAAATAGCTTTCAACCCTTTTTCTACCTTTATCGGAACTTGGACACAATAGTATAAATTGCAGAAAAGGATAAGAACTACTATAGATAAAAGGAAGGAACTACTGGGGTACAGGGGGAATATGAGGGGGAAACGGGCAGGGTAAATCCCTGCCCCTGCGGGTACATCCGGCATATCCGGGCATACCCTCACGGGCAGGGGCATACCCTGCCCATTTGGCCTGCATACCCAGTCTGAAAATGCGTTTTTATATTTATTTATTTTCAATTTCGCTGCAGGAAAAGTCAAATATGGACCTCAAAAAACAATTAAAAACAAAACAAAGTGGATTCTCAACCCTAAAAGCAGCATTCACACTCATTTTATCAAAACAACATTTTTCTGTTATAGATAGTGTATGACCCTGCAAAACAACATTAAAACAAACAATTTGTGCTTTGAAAATAGATATAACATTAGTTGAAACCCCCCTACACATGGGGTGAAGCCTTATGGGCTTTTACTCCTTAATGAAACTAAGTCTACATTAAAACCATGATGTCTCCACCTCCATGGCAAGAAAGTCCATGCAGGTTTTGTTGGAATTTGGGGGAGGGGAAAAAGGCATGAAAAAGCCTTTTCCCTCTCACTCTCCTCCCAACCTTGTTCATGCTACAAATGAACCTCCAAAGCTTAGATTGACTTTTGTGAAGCATCCTTATGGATTAGGGTAACTTTTAGGGTTTACCCAATCCAATGGTCATGATAGAACCTAATCTAAGGTGGAGATTTTTTGATCCACTTTTGGAGGGAAAAGTGTTTTAAAACCAAGTTACTTTTAAAGTGTTTTTAAGTTGACTTAAACTTTATTAAGTTGTGCACCTTATGTTTTTATGTTGAGTTACTTTTCTAAATGAGGGTGTCACTTAAGTGACCCCTTTGGTGTAGCTTTATGACTTAAACATTCATTGTGTACTAAGTGTGTACTTTAGCTACAGATATTGAGTTATGAGTATGTCTTGTAGCTATTAACTTATTTTGTTTCCTCTATACATATTATGTGGTTAAATTTGCTTACATGGCTATATTTTTATTTTTATTTTTTTTTACATATATTTTTGTGTGGCCGTATCCAAAAATGTATCCAAACCCCCAAAAAAAAATCCCCGTATGCACGTATCTAATTCTTGTACCTGTATCTGTATCAGCAATGCAGCTTTAGAAAACATCTCTGGGAAAATCCTGAGGAAATTCCTAGATGTATGAAGGTTTTAAAAGATGCATGCCAGAAGTTACCTCCTAATGTCATCATTCAATGTTTCTTATAGTCTTACTGATGTCCCAAACCTTATGGTTTTTAATACTTATTTTGTTTCTAGTGATTCTACTATTCCTTCTATTTTTGTTGCATTGGAAGTTCCTTCTTTTCCTCAACATATATTTCTTCTAATGTTCATCCTATTTCTAATTTTAATTTTTGTGCTCATCGCATTTCACAACATGCCATTACCTCTATTCATATTTTTTCTAATGTTCTTCTTATGTCTCAACATGTTTCTACTATCCCTACTCAGCATGCTTAGTGTATGTTTACTATTTTAGATGCAATTGATCACTTATGAATAATTCATATGTAAAGTTCATAGGATGCATTCCATTTAATGATAACAATAGACCAACATGCGCCTAAAAAGTTTCATTTCAAAGACTTGTTTTTCTAAATAATGTTCAATCCATTTCCCATCCAATTTTAAAAGTAATAGACCAACATGCACCTAAAAAGTTCATAGGATGCATTCCGTTTAACAATAACAATAGACCAACATGCACCTAAAAAATTTCATTTCAAAGACTTGTTTTTCTAAATGATGTTCAATCCATTTCCCATCCAATTTTAACGATAACAATAGACCAACATGCACCTAAAAAGTTTCATTTCAAAGACTTGTTTTTCTAAATAATGTTCAATCCATTTCCCATCCAATTTTAAAAGTAATTGATTATTATTGAGTAATAACAATTTTCTAGTTGCATCAATCACATTTGTGTAGCTACGCAAAACTGTTACTTCATTACTTGCATTTTCAAATTTTTCAATATAAAACCTAATACATCTAAACATGTTGCTTCAAACACATCCAGTTAGAAAAAAGAATAAAAAATATATTGTTTTAAACACAAATTCTACCTACTTTAATCATGTTTCACGCAACAATTTAAAGGCAAAATTTTGGCATTTGAGGAAGCATATTTCGAATTACTTCAATTTGCCAGATACTTTCACAGGCTTTCCAATAACAAGCATTCCTTTACTCATAACTTTCTTCGTGAAAGTTATAAATTGAGACCAATCAAAGCTATCGGCCTTAAGCTAAAAAGCTGAAAAGAGACTGAAATATACCTGCTAGAAGACAAAAATTGAAGAAAACCAGAAAAGTAGGTGCTATCGTTGTTTATAAGAACCCGTGAGGATGTCATTGAGAAGAAATGAATCCTGTTCATTGAACTCCCCTCATTATTCAGAGTGGCACAAATGTCAGATAAATCGGCTGATGAGATTCTGCAATGAAATAACTCCACAGCTTCAAGTGTTTCCCTATTTTGTTTTAGAATTTGGCACGTTCCCTCAATCTGTAAAGGATAACTTGATTAGAATGGGAAAACAAAATTAGGTGAAGAAAAACTCAGTAATATCTGCAATGCAATCTGTCCTACAAGATCCCAGATACTTTTCTAATTACAGACTTCAGATTACCAATAGCGATTTACAACATCCAAGAACATGGATGCTACGGTTTTACATGCCTCCTTTAATTGCAGAAAACTATGACACTCACATGTTTCTTACTTTTGATGCCATCTAACACAATGCCCTGCAGTCTGCAACTCTTCAATAGATCCTGATATTAATACAGTACGAAACCACTATAAGATATAATGTTCACTAGCAAAAATATATCTAACTACTATACTCCTTATGCTTACTTTTCAAAAAAAATTATGTAAATATTGCCAGGCTTCTTGTACTGAATAAAATATGCCAGCAAATAAATATCTTACACTTTGATTTTACAAATTATGTTGGTATTGTATGCAATTTTTGTAATGCTGCGCAAACATAGATAGCACCTTAAAGCCACCAATAGATTTCAATAGATATTATGTCAACTTGGTTACGGTAATAATCGAACTCTAAAGGCCTACTCTTTATATGCCATATGTTTAACACCCATCTATTGGTTTTTGGATGGAAACATAGATTGTGCTCCCTTGATTGCATTATAGTTATTTTCATCGCCACTATCTTTTAGTGCTATGTGGTCATCTGTTAATGAGGCTATAATTTATTTGCTTTGTAGAATGTTTGGGTGGCAGCTACAAAAACAAAAAAAATAATGATATTCATCTCCATGCATGATCACAAGAGGTCAATAAGATTCTTTAATACATATATCTTACGTTACTAAAATATAAGAGGTATACAATATCCATTAGTATTGATTCTCATGATCTCATTTTCTTGGGACATGAAAAGTAGTAGGTTATGTTATTCTCTTGAAATATGTGGAATTGTAGTAAGGTGACTTTTTTTTTCTGGAGGTATCTTAAGTTGTTTGTTTTCTGTTGTTGTTAGGACATGAGGTATCTACGAGTATTGGGTCATAAGCGTTGTGCTGCCAATATATTAGGACGCATATGTTGATACATTGAGAGATTCATATTGATAACTGTATACACACAAGAATGAATGTTGAGTGTTAAATTTTTCTCCGATGGTGAACAAATTATAACCTCCTTCATAACAAGTTTCTTTCCAGCCCCTTGATTGCTTCCTGGTTGCACTTAGTGCCTATCATATGATTACATACCTTTTTTACCTTGATTTTATGCTAAAATAATATTTTTAGTTTTCTTTTGACCCATTAGGTCTGTGCCAGAATTTTGGCAGTCTATTTCTTTTCCTTGACAAAACTGCCACCTGTTCATTGTATAAAAAATGCTTAAGAGGTGCTTTTGTCAGAATAGCTCTTTGGCCTAGTAAACTTGTCAAATTGGCTATTTACAGCCTGTCCAGTTTTTCTGCCTACTTAAAAGTAAACTCACCTGTGTGTACTGCCATCTCATCCCCTGTCAAAACCACCAATTAAAACGGTGATTCTATTGGCTATTTTGCTTATCAGCATTTTTCAGGACAGTCCGAGTTTTTCATAGCATCTTTATGTCTATATATAGACAATTTTTGCAGTCACATACCCGAGCCCGGTCGTATAGGCTCACATACAACCATACTTTTCAATTGTCTTCTCTCTACCTCTTCTTTCTGTATTGCAACCAATTTACAAGATTTTAAGGAGTTATATTCTTTGACTTATGTCACTCTCCCCTTGTTCAACATCTTCTGTATTTTGAGGTCTTTATAGCATACGCTAAGACTTGGATTTTGACCTGCTAAAGCCTTAATTCAAGCACCTTGACTCCTCAATCCCTGTGGATAAAGGGAAATCACACCAGGAGCTCAGGCTTACTACAATAATAGGTCAGATTGCATCTGGATGTCGGTTTATCTGCATTCCTATTGGATGCATAGTTGTTCGAATCATCCGGCCTGATTGGTCAGTTTATTGTCAATTATTGCCATGTTTTAAAAAATAGTGCTTATTTTCTGCCACGGTTGATTAGTTCTGGTCTATTTGTGTTTTTTCACTGCCAATTGCATATGTTATTATTTAAAGACTGCTGTGTATTTACAGTTAAGTTGCTAAAAGATGGCAAAATTGCTAAATCTCCTTTGCAATGGCCTTGCAGCTTTCTCTTTCTTGTCTTTCCATTGCCTCACAGACTTACTTTTGGCCATAATTCATTGATTACATTAAGGGAATTGATGGTGTAAACACATATGATAGTGAATGCATGTTCAACAGTAAGTATGCATACACAAAATGAAAAAAATATATATTCTAGGAAAGAATAAAGAAAAATATTATATTAATGGCACAAATGACCAAAGTAGGTCAATGGGACTTGAAATTACAACCAGTTATGATAGAGAATCACAAGCATAAAAGGACCCTTGGTTTTGAAAGGAACCAAACAGTAAGATCTAAAAATAAAGAAGGTAAAGAAAACAAAGCGAGAGAGAGTAAATCAAAAATGGTTAAAACCCAAGCCATAAGATCTATATAAGGATACAAAATAGCCATGAAAGGGAAGGGCCCCTCAATGAAGCACAGAGTTGATGAAGATCAAAGCTAGAGACTAAGAATGGAAATCAACGTTGTCGCATGTATGTCACAAGGCTTGGGCATCATCTCTGATCACTATAAAATGGCCAATGCAAGACCTGATAATGTCCATCACAGAATGTCCAAGGCTAATGGATCCACTCTAGACAATCCTAGAGGGAAGAAGGCTGTTGTGAGTGTTTAACTACAATATTACATGATGAACATAAATGAAGTATCCATACACAAAACACAAAGATTTTGGAGTAGAATACCTTAAGGCTATCCATATCCAATATACTCAATAATAAGAGAAGAAATCAATGTTACAATGTGTATGAAATGGGTGGGCTTAGCCTCTTATAAAAACCCATACAATTAGTAACGTGTGAAGTAAGCTGACAACTCAAGACCCTGTACACCAACATACAGCCCAGTGTAAATTAAGGAAATACAAAAGGCCCAAAAAGCGAGATTTATGCTTAGAAGGCCTTGAGAAAGGTGGCATTCAGTTAGCCGACACTTTCCCTTAAAGAAGGAAAACACTTACCATTCCCCCCAATGACAACAAGTCCAAGCAAGTCCCATAGAGTGAACTTTACCTCAACCAATGGCTTCGTGAAGATTCTCACTCCAAACAAATTGTGAATTCATCACATCATGAATGTTGTGCTAAATGAATGGCATGTGGATCTCAATATGCTTAGTTTGTTGCTTCTCAATTGGAATGTGAGCAAGTAAAATAACACCCTAACCGTCATATAGAATGGCTGGTAAATCCTATGGAATACCCAACTTCACCAATACCTCCCTGATATATGTGATCTTCTGTGCTACATTATCTGCTCCACTATATTCTACCTCAATGGTGGATATAGAAATCGCCTTCGGCTTCTTGCACACCTAGATAACAAGAAAAAAACCCAAATGAAAGACATATCTCGAAGTAGACTCCCTTTAATCGACATCTCCAACCCAGTTTGAGTCCGTATGTCCTACCAAACACACCACAGCTCCACAAGAATACATAATACCCAAGTAGTACCATGTATATGCCTCAAATTCTCTTAGCCACTTCCCAATGGCTCTCCTTAGGCTCTGGCATGAACCTAGACACCATTCCAATTGCAAAGGAAAGGTCCAACTTGGTATGAATCAAGTACATAAGACTCCCAACAAGTTGCATGTACAAAGTACAATCAATTGCTGGAATAGAACATTGTGATGTCAAAATAATCCTAAATTGATACAGGGTAGCACACAATTTGCATTAGTCCATCTTAAACTAATTCAGTAAATCCAATGTATACTTTGGCTATGAGATAAAAAGCCCATTCTCCACCTACAAAACCTAAAGGCCCAAAAAGTAATGCAACAAGCCCAAGTTTATCATCTCAAAGTGTTCTTCAATTGATTGTTAAGATCATGAATCAAAGAATCACTATCTCCAATGATGATCAGATCATCCACATATAGCACCACGATAAGCATGTGACACTCAACATATTTGACATACATATTATGGTTAGATTCACATTTTGGTGAATCCAAAAGAGAAAAAGAACCTATCAATCTTCTCATACAATGCCCAAGTCGCTTGCTTCAACCCATAGAGCAACTTCCTAAGCCTACAAACAAGATTTGAATCCCAATCATGCTTCAAAAAACATAGGGATTGCTCCATATAAATCTCCTCCTTAAGATCATCATTAAGGAAGGCACACTAACATCCATACAATGTACCTGCCTTCCAAATCTTGCTACAAGTGAAAGAACTGTATGGATTGATTTTGTCTTAGCAAGTTTAGCATATGTCTCCCAATAATAAATCCCCTCCTTATGTGAGAAACCCTCAACCACCAAATGTACCTTATATCTTTCTACAACTCCATTGGAAGTGAATTTAGCCTTGTAAACCCACTTGCACTTGACAATTTTCTTTCCATGTGACTAAAGCATCAACTCCCAAGTATTTTGCTTCATCAAGGAGTTGTAATCATCCTCCAATAGCCTTCTCCCACTCCTTTTGCCCTTGGCCTCCTTGTAGGTTTTTAGATCACAAGGTTCCATCACCCTCATCATGAGTGCATAGTTGACCCTATGTTTTTTGCTTTAGGTTCTCCAATTGGTACTCGCAATCTCATCCCCTATCAACCTTAGCCTCCTCAAGTGTCGTAGCAATCCACTTAGGGTGACTAACCACCCCTTAGAGACAATCATTAGGTAGTAACAACCTTTGTTGGAGCCTCCTGTGCAAGACTATCCAAATCTTGAACCTCTCCCTCTATAGATAAATATCCAATCAAATCCACAATAGTTGCCAATGCTTCTCTAGCTGAAACCACCTCATCATCTAAAACAATCTCCTCCAAAGTAACTACAGAAGGAGCTTGGTCATCTGGAATTTGTTTAATAGCAAGAGTATCCAAACATATCTCTCGATATGATCACCTCGCACTCCATTGGATCCCATATTTTGTGGGCCATGGACTCCTCAAAATAGCCCACCATGATGGACTTCTAACTCTTTGGATCTAGCTTTTTCCACTTCTCATCCGGAATGTGAGGCCATGTTGCATACATACACAAAAACCCTAAAATGTGTAATCACATGCATCCTTAAATGATATCTCTTCATCAAACACATCTCTTTGAATGATCACCTCGCACTCTGTAATGTCCCCAAATTGGGGCAATCATGCAACTATGATTTACAGCAAACCCTTAGATAAATCTGATAATTCTGATATAAAATCCAGCAAACCCTAAGTAAGCAATTACTTTCAAAATTCCTCAAATAAATGCAAACCATAGGTGTCAATGCTTCCAACTTAAAGCAATAATTTACAGCCAATATGTAACTCAATTCCTCTTAACCAAAGTGTCGAAATTGGACCTAGATTTACCCCAACAAGAGTTGTAATGAATACCTTCTTTGCCAACGTATTGAGGATGATATTGTTGGTTTCCTACCCTTTAATAATTCATGTTTTTGACTAAAAATGCGGCAATTGTTCCTTGACAATTTCCTCTCTAAAACCCTAGCACACTTCACTAAAATTGATAGAACAAATATACAGAAGTTTCCAGCAGTAATTAGGCATGAATTGAAGCACCAAATGAGATTAATAGTCCTCACAAGTCACCCATACACAGAAAAATACAGCAATAATTAATGGATAATTTTGTAGTAGCAATGACCTCAAAATAACCTTCAATAATCATGAAAATTAGCAGACAAATATAGAAATAATATTCAAAATTATTTAAGTTCTAAAAGCACCCTAGAAGACTCCAAAGTAGGTCACCCCACTTGACAAAAATCTATAAATAATTTCCTGAATTGTTTATGCTTCAAAAAGTCCTCCAATGACCTCCAAACCCCAAGGGACCAAGTTGCCAAGTGAGAAATAATTCAGAAAATATTTATTAAACCCTAGGAGAGGGTTTTCTATGTAGCACGGCCCTCCAATAGGGGTCTTCAACCTTCCAAGCAAATCACCACCCTAGAAATGGCCTTCCACACATGCAATCAACTCCTAGAAACAAGTTGCCAACCTTCTCAATCTGAAATTCGCCTATTGAATCACAATTTGTAGCTCTTGACGTAGAGCTACTCACAATGAAGATGTGAAGAGTTTCGTCTCCGCACCTTGAAGCACTTGAAGGTTTTTGTCTTCAAGATACTATAAGTAAGCTTGACATACTTGAGCAATAGATTCAATATCATAAAATGCATAACCTCCAAATGGAATCCACTCTTTCCTTTAATAACCAAAGCCCCCCAAAAAGAACGCCCAAATAAAAGAGGGAAAATCTCCTCTTCAAATATAACAAAGCATCTTTATTAAAAAAAATTAGCCCATGGGTACCCATGTCCCTTAAGAAGGCCCCAACTTAAGTGAAATTAGGATAAAAATGTACTTTTCATAACTCAAGTGTAAATTAGAATTTATAATGTACTTTTTTTTATTAGTTGCTCTTCAAATGGACCCCCAACGTTTCTTTTCTTCTTTTCCCTTAGCCTTTTGGGAATGACTTTTAAGGCTAAGGACTCTAAGTGGCTCATATCAAAAAGGGGGACATGACACACTCTAATGGAACCCATAGTCTATAGGCCTTGGACTACTCATAATAGCCCACCATGATGGACTTCTAGCTCTTTGGATCTAGATTTTTTCGCTCCTTATCAATGTGAGGCCATGCCGCAAACACAGAAACACTCAAATGTGTAATTTTAAGCTTCCTACTACGTACTTCTCATGTGGAGTAACATCACATACAACTCTAGGAGGAGACCGATTCAGAAAGCAATTGGTGTGATTCACAACTTCAGCCCAAAACATATCCTACATACCCTTAGCTCTAGCATGCATCGAGCCATCCCTATCAATGTTTTGTTCTTCCACTCAACTACACTGCTCTACTAAGAAGTATATACCACAATGCATTGCCACATAATACCCTATTGAGAATAAAGTTCCTCCATAGCATTTTTGACATACACCCCCACCCTCAAACGATCTAATCCCGAACATTTCACAAAATGCCCAAATTGTTTCTCGACCATTCCTTTCCATCCAATGAACATCTCCAAAGTGAAAGACTTATTCTATAGAAAATAGCCCAAGTCCTTCGAGAGAAATCATCAGGGAAATTCAAGATACCTCACACTTGAAATGGATGAAGCTTTCATGTAGTACAAATTAGGATGTACAACCTCTAGATGCATCTTCATGCACCATGGCTTGCCCTTCTCAAACTTTTCCTAGTGATGCTTACACACCCTTGAACACCCTTGGCAAGAGTAATAGAAGGAAAGCCATGGACCATCTCCATGCTAACCATCAATTCAATACTTCAAAATTTTAGGTGACCCAATCTCAAATACCAAGGGCGGCTATCCTCATCAATCTTTGCCACCAATGCAAATTGACCTCAAAAACTGCCTTTACCTTTTACCAATATTTTTATTCTAAAACTAATTTAATATGTAACCAGGATGTCACTTTGTCAAAACACAAGAAAAAGAACTTTCTAGGAAGAAGAAAATTCCAATAACATCAAAAAAATTGATTTTTGACTAAGAGACCACGAGAACTTATTAGGAAATGGATAATGGTTCGAAGAAAAACAAGTTAGTGTATGGGGGTAAATTTTAATTGGATTTGGCCATATACTCGAATACACAAATGGAATGAAGAATTTACGCATTTTATTAACAAACAAATAAACAAGCCAAAACATTCATGTATAAGCAAAGACAAAAAAAATTACTTGTTACATGAAACCATTGACCAAAATAAGGAAGCAAGAACCCCTTTTTAACAGTTCCACGGGGACGCATCCCCCCAAAAATCCCCATGTTTTCGGGACGGGGACATCCCCAGGAGTGGGGATGTCAAGGGGACGTCCCCCTGACACACCTCCACTACCGCCTCAAACCGCCACTGTCCCCGGGATGTTTCCCTCTAAGAGGGGATGCCTCCGGGGCGTCCCTTCAAAAAGGGGACGTCTGGGGGACTTTGGGATGTCCAAGGGACACCTAGACGCCCCTCGACCCCCTAGGAAATGCATAGGCGTCCCCAACATTGGTGGATGCCAAAAAGGCATTTTTTATAATTTAAAAAAAAAATTGGTTTGTGAACCCTCTACCCTAACCCTAATTGCTAATGGGTCCCACCCCACTCCCAAGACCTCCCAAAAGCTTATAAAAAGCCCTATCCCTCTCATTCCGAATCACATAAAAACTTCATTGAGTGAAGTAGAGCGCTGAAAGTAGAGGCAGCAAGCTAAGAGGGCGAAGTTTGCAAGAGTGAGAGAACATTAGGAGAGGAAAAGTGAGATCAAGAAGAGGATAGAGAAGCCAAGAAGACTCAAGACTCTTCAAGTTCATCATTTGAGCCACTCAGTAGGCCCTATCACTATGCGTTTGATTCTTTGAATTTTTTATTTTTTGTTTCATTTGTAAATTGTATTGTTCTTTGATTCATGATTCATTTATAAATTGAAAATTCTTATCTTTATTTGTGAGTCATTCAAATGCTTAAATTTTTAAACCTTCATTCAAATCAAATGCTTAAATTTCAAATTTATTTTAATTTCTAGGTTGTAGCTTTGTAAGTTTTTTTTTCAATTTCAAGATTAGAATTTAGAAGTCAAATTAGGATTTCATCTTGTGTATCTTCTGCTTCTGTGCTGCGTGCGACTTGAAGTAAGAAAAACGAAGTGAAATCCTTGTTTGACCAAGTATTTACAATTGTCAATTTATGACAACAGCATTTAGGTTTTTAAATTTTTACTTAATGCATAAATATTTGATTAAATTATAAAATCAATCATAAAATTTGAAAGTCAAATTAGGATTGTAACTTTTGTGTATCCTCTAATTTTGCGCTTTGTGTGACCTAAAGTAAAAAAAATAAAAGTGAAATCCTTGTTTAACAAAGGTTAAGAACAAAGATTCTTATTTGTGTCTCCTCTACTTCTACGCTTCATGCGACCTTGAGTAAGAAAAACAAAAAGAAAATCCTTGTCTTAATCCTTTGAATTATGCATGGTTTGAATTTTAATTTTTAAATTATAAACTTGCAATAAAATTTATCATTTCTTACAGTGTCATGATTTCTCATAGCATGAGTGAGGATAAGGGTCAACATCAAGGGATTGAAGTTGAAGTTGTAAGTGAAAATGATTTTGATTTTGCTCCTAATGATCCTAGTTTAGAAGCAAGGAAAGGTGACCATGAAAATCAAACTAGTTCTGTTGGAACTCCAAATTAGAGTTGCCCTTCACAAACCCTACAACAATATGCTAAGGGTTCCTTTGATCCGAAGAAACCTTTAAAACAATTTGCAATCAAGGTACCAGCAAAGCCTAGGACATATGGGAGCACTAGGAAATGGAAGTGCAATATATGTGACCTTGAATGGTTTGGCAGCATGACTAGAACAAATGCTCACCCTCTTCTTATCCGAGGCAAAGGTGTAGATGTATGTGAAAAGGTGGAAAAAATCCTGAAATTTAGGGCTGAAATATGTAAATTAAGGGGTGTTAATGAAGAAGATGCACCTACATCTGTTACTTTGCCACCAAGGGGGAGGGGTCATCAAAGACAGAGTTCTAATTCTAGTACTTTCAAGAGGCCAATGAATCCATATAGTTCAAAGGCAGCAGGGCCTAAGGGGAAACGCAAAGTGACTAGTGATGCTTAAAATCCATTGGCAAAATTATTCAATGTGCAAGCAAAGGATGAGGCAGATGATGCCGTTGGCAAATTCTTCTTTGCCAATGGCATTCCATTCCATGTGGCTCGTTCTCCTTATTATGAGGAGGTTGTGGAAAAAATAATAAGAGCAAGACCATCATATTTGCCACCAGGGGAGACTAAATTGAGGACAATAATCTTGGATAAGAACTATTCAAAAATTAATATTTTAATGGAGAAAATGAATAATAATTGGGTCACAAGTGGATGCAGCATCATCATGGATGGGTGGACGGACATTAGGCATCGTCCACTCATCAATATCATGGTTACAAGTATAGTTGGCCCTTATTTCCTTAGGGCTAGTGATTGTTCAGGGCATCGCAAGGACACTGATTTTCAATTCCAAATCCTCAAAAATGCTATAGAGGAGGTTGGGCCACAGAATGTGGTGCAAGTAGTGACAGATGCAACCCATGTGTGCAAAGTTGCAGGGAAGTTAATTGAGGAAACCTATAGACATACTTGGTGGACTCCTTGTTGTGTGCATGCCATGAATAATGTACTCGAGGACATGGGAAAAATCCGTTGAATCAAAGCAATTGTTAGTGATGCTAGAGATGTGCAAATGTTAATCTACAACCACCACACTTCACATGTACTCTTAGGGCCTTCTCCAAGAAGGAATTATTGAAACCTATAGAGACTAGGTATGCATCATACTTTATTCTCTTGGAGGGGATACTTGAGTTGCAAGAGGCATTGCAACTAATGGTTATGATAGCAGAATGGAATCAGTGGCTTGAGTCGAAAACAGAGCAGGGGAAGAGGGTCAAGGAGGTGGTGAAGAGTGATGTTTTTGGGGCTAATGCCAAATATATTGTCTCCATCATTACTCCAATCTTCATAGTGATTAGATATGGAGATGCTAATACACCTAGCCTTGGAGAGGTGTATGAGTGCATTGATACTATGCTTGACCAAATGAATTGTTGTACGAGAGAAGACCCCACATTGCAATTCTACATAAAACATATTCAGTTGATCATTCATCACAGATGGGAGAAGCTCAACACTCCCTTGCACATGGTTGCCTATGCATTGAACCCAAAGTTGTATGTGCGAAGCCCTGGTAGAGTTACACCTATACAAGATGTTAAGGTGAAGCCCTGAAGGCCATTCAGAAAATGTACAATTTTACAGAGGCCAGCATCATTCGTACTGAGTGGACAAAATTTGCCACTCTTAGGGGATATTCACAAGAGGCTGAAATAGATAGGGAGACAATGGCACAGGAGGAACCAATTTTGTGGTGGACTTTGCTTGGGCCTACTTCTTTGACTACCGATCTAGCCATTCGTTTGTTGTCCTAGGGTTCTAGTTCCTCTGTTGCTGAGAGGAACTAGTCTACTTATAGCTTCATCCACTTTGTTAAGAGGAACAGACTTACCTCTAGGAGGGCAGAGAAGCTTGTCGCTGTACATAGTGCCTTATGTCTCATTGACCGCAACACACTTACGTACAAGGAGAGTCCAGCAGCCAAATGATGAAAAGTTTGCTGAAAAGTCATAGTATGTCTCTCCTTATTAACCTGTACCATCAACTTGTGAACTGATTTCTCATGAAAGGCCATTTAGTTTAATCATTCAATGATGTAATCTGTTGTTGGACTGTTCTGACCCTGACCCTGCAGAGTCTGTTGTTTCAAGCTATTCACTGTTGCACACACAGAATTACAAGATAACCAAGCAAAGCACACTTCTCTATCACTTATAATATCATATGTAGCATAACTTCATATCTTCAGCTTTCACATCCTTTCAAAGAATGGCCGCAGCCATTATAGAATGTTTTTAATCCATTATTAGTAGACTTGCCTCATTTGACTCCTTATCAAAATAGACGCATAGCATCAGAATTCTGACAGATAATTTTCAGGTCACAGCTTCCTCTGCCTCACTTGTCTTAACAAAACCCGGTCTAATGTATAAACAGGGCTAAACTATAGGTGTAGTATATCTCTCCTGGCTCAGCTAGGCCTCTATTCAAAACATCAGTTGCCTATACGTTGTAATATTGCTGAAAAGTCTAAACATTGAATATACTACAATTACTGAATACTCATCATAATTCTCAGCATTGGTTTGCTATTCACTGGCCAACCCAGAAATTCGTTTGAAATTTCTGTTGTCATCATTTTGGCAGATAAGAAGACCACCCCCGCATACACAGCACGCAGGCACAACTGTGTATATATGACATTATCTGATGTCACGTGCATTCCATTTCATTACAAGTTCTAATGACAAAAGTGGGGTTCTCACTGGAGAGGGATGACCAAACTTGTAATTTGTACCAAACTCGCAGATACCAGTTTTCAGATAGAACGTGCAAACAGTTTCTCCCTCTCGCCTTGGAAGGCCTGCAAGAGTCAGCGTTGCTGGTTCAAATCTATTTAGAGGGTGATTATACTTGCATGAAGGCCCAAATTTGCGTTTGCCAGTTTTCATATAGAAAGTACAGCTGTCCAGGGCGCTGGGGTGGAATATTAACTCCTAACGGATGTTGTGGAAGCAGCTCCGGATAAGCAACTAGAGGTTGATCCTGGGTAATAAGTTGGCATAACATCAGCTAGTGGATTTATTATCCTCTCAGGATGATTGAATCGGCAAATATTTACAGCTTCCTGTTTATCATCTTTGGGGATGAATCTATTTGATCTTATACCATGGAAGAATAATATCCAATTTATATCACGATCTAAACAGGGTGACCACAAGCAGAATTGACAAACCAAATATCAACGTTCTCAAATCAACCTTTTTCAAAATCCCATCTATTTATGAACAGGAATAGCAATATCTGGGAAAACAACCATACCTATTCGAATAAACCCTCTGCACTTTCAACAGGCTACAATATCTAGGATAACCGGAAGGAAAATACTCTGCAGCCTGGCCAGAATGGCTTCTTGACTCCTCTCTTCTTCTAGAGGAGATCTTTCTTGCTTCTCCTACTTCTACGTTCCTCTCTCAGGTCCTTCCTCTTCATACATTTTTCTCTTCTTACAGCAACTGTTCTTTAAGAGAGGTCATTTTTATTTTTTCTGTCCTTCCTCTCTCTTCTACGCCAAATCCTCTCATCCTCCTCTATATTTAATTTTCTTGTTTTTAAAAACCTTCTCTCTCTAACTTCTACGCCAACTTGGGCTGAAGGTAAAACAGAAACAGTTTTCAATTTACTAAGGTTGAAATCATTTCAACCATTCCTCCATTATTCCCTCAACAGCCCAGCAATCATTTTTTTTACGTTTATCTTTTTACAATTACTCCTCAATTTCAACATTTTAGAGGAAAATACAATAAATTCAAATTTCAATTTAATCATGACCACGTCTTGCCAAGACATATGTAGATGCTCCTGCATCACCAAATGGGATGTAGAGCTAGAGGAGCCAGCACAGATTGATGATGATGCTACACAGACAGGGCCGGTTGGTATTGGTTTGGAAGAGCTTGAGCATGTGGAGTCCAGCAGTTCTAGTGATGAGGAGTTTGGCAAGAACTTTGGGGATGATTAGCCAATGACTCATTAGTATTTAGTATTTTGTTTTTTAACATTGTTGATACTTGATTGTAATCATGAATCATCATTATTTAATTTTGAAAATTCTGAATTCGATATTTTCATTTTCATTTTCAATGTTCAATGTTCATTGGTTCAATGATTCAAACTTGAAACTTCATTGTTAAATAATAAAAAGTTAAAACTTAAATGTGAAATTGTTGATGTTCAATGCAATACACTTATTCCTTATACATCTTTTTGTAACTAATTTTTCAAGTACCATATATATTTGCACCGCTCCCCCAACGTTGCCCCCAAACTTAGGCCCCCCGGCCCCCGGCCCCAGAAACCCATCCCCGTGTCTCGCCGTCCCCCCATCAGGAAACTCCATGGAACTATGCTTTTTAACAATTTCCATTGAAAGCATGGAGTTCTTGTAAGGTCATAACCTGCAATGGAAGCATTTTTCATAGCATTCTAATGGGAAATAGGACGCTGACTTAGAAATACAAACACAGACCCACGAACCTTAAGACGAACCATTATATGCAAGACAAGAGAAAAGGGAAAAGTTGAACGATCAGACCTTTGTAAAGTATTTGCATCAAGGCTTACACCAGAACAAGAAAGGTTCTAGAACAAGCTCTACATCAACTAACTCACCAAAGTATTCTTCCATGCACATTAAAAAACTTAGGTATTTCGATCCTGCAGTCATTGAATAAAGAAGTTCGCCAAGGTTACATCCTATTATTCCCAGAGCAATGGATACACCTCCAAATCATAAATCACCTTCTCGCATTGGAAAAAACTCTCCATTTTCGGGATGTTAAGCACTCTACTTTCTTTGTCACATGAAAATTTTCCAGAAAACTCCTCAACAGACAGTTGAGCTGCAAAGGATATAATCACCTTGACACCAAGTTTAGTGATGCAAGGGTCTTCAATTTTCTGCAATAAATGAAACGGAATGTTTGCTTCATCGGAGACAAGTACAAGGTATTCATCTTCTTCTCCAATGCTGCTGGAAGGATTGGGATGTAAATAGATGGCCAGAATGTAAACTTTTGCAAGGCAAACCGCCATCTTCACTCTCAGACTGTTCTTTTTGTTCTTTCACAGAAAATTCAAACTCTAAATCTTTTCCGAATACAATAAAACTGAAATTTCTTTGAGAGCATGGCTGCTCTCTCTCTTCGTTCTTCACATTTCTTCATACCAAATGAAAAAATATATATATTCAATTTTCTTCTTCAGCACACAAAAGTTCTCTATGAAAATTCTCCCAAGTCTAGTAAGCCAGAACAGCTCCTTCCTGGTGTAGGATATAAGATCCCAGCTCACTAGTTTCCTCATCCTACTGCCAAACGTAAGTCTCCAACTGCTTATTTTCATGTTGTAGTTGCACTTCGTCCTCAATCAAACCCTTTATATGATTCTGCAAACCCAAAATTTTCAGAAGTCCAAGATTCACAGAAAGCTCCATTGATGGATGGATGGGGATTAATGACAATTATAAGGCACTGTGACTCCCAAGCAAAATCGTCAATTCGTTGACACTTTATTCTGTCACCTCAAAGTTCAAACCCCCAATAAAGATTTGATTCCTACCCAATGGAAAAGTGACAATAACTGATCAATTCAGTGTTTGTCATGGGGGATAGATTCTATCAAATGGCTATCATGATTGCATGTAAGAAGGCTATCAGCACAATTGAGACTGCAAGAATTTTCTTTAATCATGTTTGGGTTCACTTAGGAGTACCTTCATTATGTCTGACCACAACCCAAGGTTTGTTACCCATTTTTGGCATGCCTTGTGGGTGATATTGGATACACACCTGAAACAGTCCATGGAATTCCATCCTCATATAGATGGGCAAACTAAAGCAATCAACAGAACACTTTTCCATTTCATATGTGTGTACACCACTGCACACCCATGCAGATGGGATGAGAACTTACCATATATTCAACATTCCTACAACGGAACATGGCATAGCTCTATACGGCAGACTCCATTTAAGTCTTGTTTTGGGTTTCAGCCAGCAACATCCCCAGACAGCGCCCATTGCACGCCATTGATTTTGCAGTCACCTGTGCAAATAAAAGAAGTGCACAAGGAAAAAGGCTTCTGCAACATATTTAATAAGTGCATCACCAAGGTCATCAAATTCATCACACCATCAGCAAAAGTACAAATAGTGCCCAATGCTCATCGCTTGCCCCATCATTTCCAAATTGGTGGCAAGGTTTGGCTCAATATTCAGAAAGACAGCTTCAACAGCCTCATAGGAAGATCAAGCCACTGCACTATGGTCCCTACACCATACTGCACGAAGTTGGAGACAATGCATTTGTACTTGATCTACCGTCTTACCTGGGAATGCACCTGAGTAAATGTCAAGTTACTCAAGCCTCATCTTCCACCACTACTTCAACATGCATTAGTTCAGCACCCAACTAACTAGGATCCTGAGCACTTGCGACCTACGCAGAATGACCAGCTCTTCAACACCAATGTGTCTCGCACCCATCTGGGCACTCACAAGCTGTTTTGAGTTGTCAAGGTTCAGTAATATGTTGATCAAGCTAAATCGTATACCCTTGAGCAGCTTTACACTCAATTTCCACAATTGAAAGAAGACATGATAGGAGCCATTGCCTCTCAAGGAAGGGAAATTTATATGAGCGCAACCGTAACATGTTATTTTGTGCATTGTCCCATGCAACAGCCTCGTGCACTCCATCCGTGCAACAACACACTAGGAGTAGGAAGCTAAAACACCACAACAAAATATGAATCCACAGCCAAGGACCATCATAGGAAGTTGAACCGTCTTGTAGCTGAATTGCCATATATCCATATAACTATTGTACTTCGGACTCTGAAGGAAAGGAGCAGTATTCCTATTCTTATCCAATCACTATATCATACGTGCATTATCCCTATTCCGATTGAATAGAAGAGCTTGTTATGTTATCTCCCCATGTTGTGTGAATGGGTAACTATTAGCTACTGAATTGACACATTTTTGCATGTTCATCTCTCATAACACATTAAGATTATTAACTAATTCAGTGTATTGTCCTCCTCACCACCAGTCAGGCCCCACGATGCAGATCGCCTCTTCTAATAGCTAGTGAATGCAATGGACAGGAAAACAAATGCAGTTTGCTCGGTGAAAATGTTGAAACCCTTGAAATCCTGGAAGCATAAAGTCATCCGGCTCCCCCAATCAATTCTTTCTAGAAAGAAATAAAGAAAGAAATTATGTTAATGTCCAGAGATGACCAAAAGTAGATCCATGGGACTAAAGGATACAACCAATAGCAATAGAAAGTTCTAGGAAGCGAGAATCCTCGAGGCGAAACATGGCACACGGTCCACGAGGAATCTCACAAGCCCAAAGCTTGAATAACCCCAAATTATGAAGCCCAAAAGGAAAGTTGTTTTCGCTACATATAATCAATGCATTAAAACCAGTTTTCAGGACAGGCAATGCATAAATTGATTTTGATTTATAAATAAAATCATGCATAGAAAACAACCAAGCTGCAAATCCATCTTAAGTGGCATCTCCAGAAGAAATCAGATTCCATCTTCCATCCATTCCAATTTATAAACCAATGCAACAAACATTTTTAGAATTTTATTATTGCAATGGCCAATTAGCCAAGAAAAGAACCAAACCCTCTATTTAATTTTACATCCTTTATATAAGAAACAAGTAGTTAAAACGACTTGCAACTAGCTTCTCAATTCACCTACTAACTCAACCTCTAACAACTTCAGAGTTCAAACTTACATCTAACTGCTAACTTCTACTATCTTATGCTCCACCTAGTGATTTAATTCAAGTCACTTTTGAATTGCATGTCCCATCTAATAAATCACTTAAATATGACCAAATTTAACATTGTATGTGTCGTGTATATGATTTTACATATGCATGTGGCCATTACACATTACTTACATGATTTCATAGAATATTTTGCATTGACTTCATGATCCACGGAAATTTTGCTGTAGTGTTTCTCTTTAAGACAGCTTGTAGAAAGTGATTACACATGGATAATCTTAGTTTGAATGGTGATTCTGCTAGTATGTGGGACCCATGTGTGCCCAAAGAAGTACAGATGGCATTCATACCCATTTTTGCCAAGGTGGTAAAAACAAGGGATAACAAAGAATAGGATGGTTCCACTATCCTAGGTGATTGCATTGACGTTTCGGAGGGCCTTCATCCCATGACGCTCAATAATTGTTTGATGATGTCATGTCCCCTTTTCGAAATATTTAATGATAGAAATAACTAATAATAATATTTTAAGTTGTCCTAAGTTACTTTATTTTATAACATGGAAAAAAGACACTTATGTATTATTATTATAAGGGGGCCAATAGTGATATTTATTAAGTGGGCCAGAAAGTAATATTTTATTAAAAGTGTTTTAAAACGTTTTTAGGGTTTCTAGAATGAAAAGTGAAATTATAAAAAGTGTAGTTGGGCTCAAAAGTTATTATTCATTATTCATCTTTGAAATTAAAACCCTATTTTCAGATTGGAGCATTTGTGTTCAACTTCTTCATCTGAGGACGAAAACCTTACAGTGTACAAGTGTAGAGGATGAAAACTCTCTTACCCATTGAGGTGATTCCATCCAAGCATAGTCACAAGGTTCGCCGAATTTTTACCTAAAAATTTGGAATTCGGCGAACTTAATGCCCTTCACTAAAAATTCGCTCAAGTTCGCCCTGTTCGGCGAATTTCATGTTCGGACCCAACAGTATATAAATAATATAAATGAAATAAACATTTAAGTATAAGAAGGACATCTAGTTTCTTATACTTTAAGTTATATTTTATTTATATACTTTCAAGGTATTTGAGAGGGGTTTTGGACCGCTAGGAGCTATAATGCAAATTCTAGGTTTTGGAGGATCCTATCATATTTCAGAGTTAGTCAGATTCCAGGGTTTCAGGGTTTCAAACTTAGCCATATTTCAGGGTTTCAAGATTTCAAGGAGACATATAGGAGGTATGAAGGCTGCATGAAGGGATGTATGCGTGATAGAATAGTATGAGAATATCTCTCGCAAAGTGCCACAAGCCGATCCCACCCCATTCCCAGTGCACCCCTTAAGGCATGCACTCTGTGAGATTCAATGCACCGATGAGCCCTTGTGAGAGAAAGTGTCAGTAAATGAGATTGTGCCCGCAAGTGGTCTCAACACTGGGGGAGAGTAGCCGAGTGGTTTAAAGCGGCACAAGAAGACATTGTTAGCATGGATCCCCATTTATGGCGGCAGACGTATGGTTCTACTCTAGAGTTACAAAAACTTGCCGTGCGTGTCCACAGTCAATGTGCCAGTGCTTCTGCATGCGAAAGAAATTGGAGCACGCATGATTTGATCCATACTAATAAGAGAAACCGACTAGGGGCCAAAAAGTTGTCAGATCTTGTGTTTGTTCATAGCAATTTAAGATTGCTTGAGCACAATCTTGCAAAAGAAGATGACAATCTTCATCTTGGAGAACCATCCTTTGAAGGAGTTGAGAAACATATAGATAGTGTTGATGAGCTGGATGGAGGATTCGTTGATAGTGCTAGTGCTAGTGCTAGTTTTGATTTTGAAGTTGGTTTTGATGTTACAAATGTTTGAAACTTAAGTTCTATATCAATTTTGAGCTTAGGCTCTAAACTATGAATATTTTGATATCTTTTAATGTAATTCAAGTTTAAAATTCTTATGTTTATTTTTATTTTATTTATTAAATTAATTTTATTTTTTATTTTATTTATTTATTTACAATTATTTTTAATTTTTATTGGATTTCTTTTTGACTTTTTTTTAAAATATTTTTTATGTTTTTATATAAGTCGAACTTAATGGCGAATTTTTTTTCGAACTTTATCTATTGGCGAACCTGAATCGAATTTTATCCTTGTCGAACTCGAACTCGAATCCGAACCTTGTGACTATGCATCCAGGGATCACAATTGGGCAGACAAATCAAGTTATTTTCATATTTCAGTTGGCTCGAAGTGAAAATCAATTTCCATAATTTTTGTGGGGATTTATTGGATCACCAGGCAGGGTTGACTGTTGTTCAGGCGATATCATGCCCTAGGAAAGACCGCTACACCATCTGGGAGGCAGATCACTGCCCTAGGACAGTTGCGTTGGGGTTGTGAGGAACTATTAAGGGAGCACCTCACCTTGCCAGCTACCATTATTCATCCACAATTGTACGGCTACACTCCTTGCTGCTGTACAGCGATTCTGCAAGTTATAATTCGGTTGTAAGGGTTTCTTATCATCACAAATTATTGTTTCAGCACATTAGGGTTTGGCAGTGATATATTTAGCAGTCAATTGAGATTGTTTTCAGTCTTATTTTATGTGTAATCAGTTGATTAAAAAAAAGAATACAATTGGGTTTTCAGTATTAAATGTTGCGTGTGCTATTTTAGTATTTGAATTATATCCATTTTAGCGAGGGAATCATAGTACATTCCAGAATTCATAAATTTACCTAGAAAGGACATTAAAGATGAGGAACATGGGCTCATTGCTTTTGAAGTATTGCCATACATGGTTGTCAATTCAAGCAATGGAGAACATTGTTGCATAAACGTGTACGGTGTTCGTAGGGCTTCTAAGATCTAATGTTATTGCAATTCATGTAGCTCCACATCAACTATGTATGACTCTTGTGTGGATATCTCTTTAAATTTAGATCCAAAAGTTGATTTCCGAAAAAGCTAAATCACTTAAATATATTTAAATTAATCAAAGTTGCTTTTAAATTGCATATCCCACCAAATAAATCACCTAAATATGACCCAACTTTACATTGTATGTGTCATGTATATGATTTTACCATGCACATGACCATAGCTCATTTTCACTACTTAAACTTAAACACTAGAAGTTTGAACTTAGGCTCAAAACATATATTTTACACGATTTCATGACCATTTTGTATTCAACTTCATGACCAGAAGAAAATTTTATTGAGTGTTTCCCTTGAGGACCGCTTCTGGCAAGTGATTGCACACGAATGATATTTGTTTGAAATCTTTAAATGGCGATCATGGTAGTATGTGGGACTTATTTGTGCCTAGAAAAGTGCAAATGGTATTTATACCCATTTTCTCCAAGGTGATAAAGATAGTGGATAACAAATAATAGGATGGCTCCACTATCTTAGGTGACTGCATTAAGGTTTGGGAGGGCCTTCATCCGTTGATCAATAAAGACCTCTTTATCCCCCATGATGCTCTATAATCGTACAATGAAGAGGATGAATTAATTTCCTTTGAAGTAGTTCCATAATTGGTTGTCAATGCAAGTAATTAAATTCATTGTTGCATAGCTCATAAGGTCTTCTCTAGACTTCTAAGATTTGGTGTTATTGCACTTCATGTGGCTCCACATCAACTACTTACAACCCTTGTGTGGATATCTCTTTAAATTTAGATCCGAAACTTGATTTCCAAAAATGCTAGCAGACACTTCATTTGCAATGGGGAGCTTGGTCAAATAGGGACTTCAAGCCAAAGAATTGGTATCTCCACGCTCTTAGAATATTTAGACTTATTTGTAAGGCTTGAAAGATTAGTGTCTGACCAGAAATTGAATTGCCATCATAGTCAAGTACAAATAGAATCCATGAATAGATTTCTAAGTAAAAATTTCCATTGAGTATGTGTTTCCACACTAAAAGATTTGTGCATGCTTACACAAGAAATACATCCAAAAAGGTCGATCACTATTAACAATTTCCTTTTTTCCTTTAGGCATGTCTCCTTACATGCAATCTTCCATTGTTGGGAAAAAGCAAAGTAATAGGATGTGTCTCATATGCTGAGGATTCTGATGTATCATGCTCTTCAGATATATCTTCTAAGTTTGTGAATTAATTGTTGTTAGACATTCTGGTAAGTTAGAAGTGGAGTAAGTTAGATATGGGGCATTATATATATTATATCCTATCTACAATTAGATGACCAGTGGTATAGATGTGACAAGTTTGTGTCTCACAACTCAAGGAAATAGTGATGAGAGGCTAAAAGCTTCACAAAAATATATGATGTAATATGTTCATAAAATGTTTTTATCACATGGCATGTTGGTGCTTTCTACTTGAGATTTTCCTAATCACGTATGAAAACAACTTCTGGTCACGATTATCCTAATTGTGTTTGGCATCCAAGTTTATTTTTGCCCGTCCATAATCGATTTCGTCGTGGGTTTAGGTTTTTTCAGAGTTTTTTGGTATTTTTGTTCTTTCTCACCCCTGCTCAAGTCGTGTTTGCCCTTCAGGGCAAACGTGAAGGGTGTTTAAGGCTTTTTGAGGCATAGGTCGATTGGGGTTTCTGCTTGGCACGATTGTCTCACTGGCAGCTAGGACGTGCAGCGAAGGATGGAAAAAGGAGAAGCTTCCAAAAAATCTTTCAAAGACATTCTGAAAGGGGAATCGAACCTCACATTTAATGGCTCCAAAATGCAACGACGCCCCTTGCGTATGCCCAAGATCAATCCACGAAAAAATGAAAATGGTTGTTTGCGAGTTGTTGATGGATCTCCTGTAGTGGTGCTATTAAAATCCAATATTCAAAGTGGCATATAAGATTTAGAAAGTTGTGGGCTGATCGTTCGATTTATGGGATTCCATCCTTCTCTAATGGCTTTTAAGGATTGGGCATGGAAAAACTAACATACTAAGGGTGAGTTCTCTATCTCAATGTACCCTAACGGTTATTTTTTTAATCATTTTGCTAATGCTGAAGATAGAGAGCACATATTTCAAGGGGGGCCTTGGTTTTTTGGTAGAGCCGGTTTGTTTATGAAACCTTGGCATTCAATGTTTAAAGCAGAAGAGGAATTACTTTCATAGGTTCCGGTTGGGTTCGACTCTTTGGTCTCCCAGCGGAATTTTGGAATAACAATGTATTACAGCAATTGGGAACACCATAGGAACGTACATGATGACTGTTGATAGTTCCTTGCAGCTTGAACAGATGATTTATGCTCGCATTTGTGTTTTGATGGATCTTAATAAGCCTCTACCAAGCAAAATTACCTTGGATGCAAGAGGACAGTGGGAACAAGTAGTTGACTATGAGAATATTCCTTTTATATGCAGGAATTGCCATGAATATAGACATTTGGTGAAGGACTATCTTTTGAAAGCTCAAGAACAGAAGATGGAGGAGAATATTCAGGGAGAATTCATAACACCGAAAAAAAAAATGTCCCATCAAATCCAAGTGGAAACAGATTTTCCAATCTTCAAGTGGAGAATGAGGAAACTGATAATGAAGACATGATGGATCGCAAATCCCAGAAACTCAAAAGCAGGAACTAGATTTTCATGAAAAGATGAGAGATGGGTTGAATAATAATCAGTTATCTTTGGTTCCTATCACACATCAGTTGGATCCTTCTTGTAAAACAATGAAAAGTTATCAAAGAAAAACCAAATTTCAAGAACAATTTGATAATAACAACACACAGGTATATCATCGATAAGACACAGGGAAAGCTCTAATGATTCTGCCCAACCCATTGGAAACACAGAATGCAGATATAATTTTGGGAGTTAGTCAGGAAAAGGCAAAAAAGATGGGATGGATTCAAATGTTAAATTAGGAAGGAAAACTACTTAGGCCAATTTACAACAAGAAGGCCAAAGACTAAGTTCAACTGGGAAAGTCAAGGATTTAGCACATATTTTCCTTCAGCTATCCCAATGAAAGTTATAACTTGGAATATCTAAGGGCTAAAAGGCAGCCCTTCTAAAATTAATGAACTCAGAAGAATGATTCAAACAAATAAACCTCAGATGATGTTTCTACAAGAGACTAAGGTATCGTCTAAGTTAATGGATGTATTAGCAGAAAGGATATGGTCCCATACACAGGGACTTTCTTTAAGTTCTCAAGGAGCTTCTGGAGGAGTCACTTGTATATGGGATCCCAAAAATATAACAATAATCAACTCTTGTGGAAGCAATGGGGTTATTCTAGTGCATGCTTACTCCCGAGAGGATTACAAACAAATCCTCTTTATTAATGTCTATGCCCCTTTTTCCATAGAAGATAAAAGATTACAATGGCAGAATATTAATCAGATGATCCGATCCTTTCAAGACATTCCTCTAGGGCTAGGAGAGGATTTTCATACTATTTTAGATCTTGAAGAAAAGAAAGGAGGTATGGCAATATTAGATGCAAGTTCACATCATATCACTACAAGCATACAAAATCGTCAATTAGTAGATCTTAAACCAAGCAATGGTATGATGACATGGTCGAATACAAGGCAAGGTCAAGACTGTATTCTTGAGAGGTTAGATAGATTTTTTATTTCAGAGTCCTGGTGGACTACTAATTATATTCCAAAGGTTCATATTCTTAATAATCTAGGATCAGATCATTGGCCAGTATGCTTGGAGATTAGGAAAACCTTCCCGTGCCATGCTCCATTCAGATTTCGATTGATGTGGCTCTGACATGAGAACATTCACAATCTTATTTGAAAATGGTGGAATGAAGGCAAACCTAAGTATGGAACTCTTATGTATATGTTTGTCAAAAGATTGAATTATATTAAGACTAAATTGAAAGCATGGAATTGGATGGAATTTGGTGACATAAAGGAAAGAAAGCAACAGATCCATAAAAAGTTAAGAGGAGATCAATGCAATAATCATAAATATGGGGGATAATGAAGAATTAACCAAAATGAAAATATCTTTGAAAGCAGATTTTCAAGAATGGGAGCGGTGAGAGGAAATTATGTGGCAGCAGAAATCTAAAATTAAAAGGTTGAAAGAGGGTGATAAAAATACAGCATATTTTCATAAATCCTTATTGGCATGAAGTTCTTACAATTACATAAATTCCTTACGAACAACTGATGATAAGAAAGAATGCTCCTTATAAGGAATGCAGAAAATTGCTACGGAGTATTTTTCTAATCTTTTTATTGTTCTCTCTTTAGATGATATGGCACAAAAAAAAGTTTTGGGCAAATATCCCAAAGATTATTTTAGAACAGGACAACAGAGATCTATATACTCAAGTTTTGGAAGGGGAATTAAAACCAATTGTTTTCACAATGAAAAAAAGAAAAACCCCTGACCCAGATGGTTTTCCGATCGAATTTTATCAAGCATTTTGGGACATCATTAAATATGAGCTTCTTCAAGTTGTGGAGGCACGAAAGGCCAAAACTATCCTAAAAGAAATAAATAAAAATGTTATAGCTCTAATTCCAAAAGCATCTGAAGTGGAAGAGATATCAGGTTTGAGGCCTATAGCTTTATGCAATGTTATCTACAAAATTATTACTAAATTAAAGACAGAAAGATTGAAACCTTTGATGCACAAGATCATATCTCCAGAACAAGGAGGATTAGTCTAGGGATGCCAAATCCATGATGAGATTGTTTTGGCTCAAGAAGTTTTACACTCCATAAAAACGCAGAAATCTCCTTGTATGTTTATTAGATTGGATCTCTCAAAAGCTTATGATAGAGTAGATTGGATATTTTTATGTCAAGTTTTGAATTAGTTTGGCCTTTCTCAAGACTGGATTAATTGGGTTCAAGCTTGCTTACAATCAGTCTCGTATTCAGTTATGGTTTAATGGAAACCCCTCATATTTTTGGTGCTTCCCACGGAATCAAGGAAGGTGATCCGATTTCTCCATTCTTATTCATCATTCTCGCTGAATGTTTGGGACAGTTGATGACTAAGGCATGGAATGACAAAAAAATAGGAGGTGTAAAGTCGGCGAAGGGAGTAAGTCCTCTGACTCACTTACAATTTGTTGATGATTCTACACTTCTTGGAAAAGCTACGTGTTTGGAATCTTCTCAAATGCAAAACAATCTTTAGATCTTCACCAGAGCCACTGGACAACTTATTAATCAAGACAAATCCAACATTATATTTTTCCATTGTTTTGAGAGACGAGGCTTTGATTCGTGAAATATTTAAGTTCAGAAGAGGCTCTCTTCCGATTACTTGTCTAGGAGTACCAATTGCAGATAATCAATTAAAAGAGTGGAATTGGATATTAAGCAAAGTGAAAATGAAATACAAATATGGACAAGCAGATGGGTATCCTCAGGGAGAAGAATGACTCTACTTAAAGCAGTCCTTCAAGCCATGCCAATTTATATCTCATCTATTTTAAATATCCCAGCTGGAGTGTGGAAACAGTTGGATGCTCTCTTTCAAAATTTCATTTGGAGTGGAGTTTGAAAGCACAAAAAATGGTCCTTAGTGAAATGGGATATTCCTTGCCATCCAAAATCTGAAGGGGGCTTGGGATTTCGTTATTGTTTAAAGCAGAATAAAGCTTTAGATGCTAAACTTTATTGGAGATTGTTAGAAAAATCCATTAATCTATGGGTTGTAAATATTCGAGCCAAATATGTGCAAAATCACCCTCCTGAGAGAATAAGCAGATTGGCTCTCCCATCTAGAGGCTCTCCTGTTTTAGCAGTTTTGAGGATGGGTGAAGCAATAATAAAGAGATATTTTTTTTGAATTGTTGGAGATGGTCAATCACCTAATTGTTGGACTGATTCTTGGGATGGTCACCCACCTATTATCACCCAATTCCCTCATCTAACATCTCTAATGGAAAATCTTCATAGTAGTGGATGGAATAAGATTGCTCATTACAGTCAACCATGTAAGTATCATTGGGAGGTTGAAAAACTATGGATTCCTTCCAAGGAATGGCCAATTTCACTGAAACCAAATCAAAAGAGGATAGTAGATTCAATCTTATAGGGTAGATCTTCTCCATGCTCTACAGGATCGGATGTAATGGCATGGGGGACTAATTCTACAGGAAGTTATTATGTTTCAGAAGGATATGCTTCTCTACGTAATATTAATCCTCATCCTTTACGGGATATATTTAAAAATATATGGAAGCGAGAACTTTGGCCAAAAGTTAGTTTTTTTGTCTGGTTGTTGAGAAGAAGAATCCTAACAGGGGACCGGCTAATGAAAAGAGGATATAATGGTCCCTACAAATGTGTAATGTGCTTGGATGAGGAGGAAACTATCATGCATTTATTTATAGAACGTCCCTTTGTGCAGCAAATGTGGCAAAATTTAGCACCTTATATCAAATTCCTTGGAATGGAATTCAAGCCTTAGAACAACCTTTCAAAGAATGGATGAAACAATTAACCAGTGGCCAAATTTTGGAGTCAAACCTATGGAATGGAATTACACTTCTTTGGAATGTGTGAAGGAGCGAAATAAAAGAATTTTTTAGTAGGAAACCAAGGCTTCCTCTTTTGTTTGGGAAATAATCAAGAGGAATATTGTTGAATCAATCAAGTACAAAATCAAACTTTCTCAAAACCTGTGTGCTCAATGGATTGATCTCACAACAAGGTTATCTATTAACCTAGACGGTCATCAAATGGGTGTTTTTTAACACAAGGAGGAAATCGAAAGGTGAAGATAAATGGATAACCCTTCCATGTGGCTATGGGAAGTTGAATTCTGATAGAGCATCTAGAGGAAACCCAGGACAAGCAAGCATGGGTTGAATACGCAGACATTCGGATGGATCAGTGACATTTCTCTAATCTGAAAGACTGGGTTATGCAACAAATAATCTAGCAGAAATTAAGGCAATTTTTAGAAGTTTACAAGAAGCAATTAAAGTTGGATGGAATAAGATTCAAGTGGAATTTGATTCACAAATAATTATTAACCTGTTATCCAATTTGATATTGCAGAAGGACAAGAATTGGCAAATAACTAGAGAGATGGACAAAATTAACTAGTTGAAAAATATACTTCATCCATGTTACTAGACATCGGAATAAAGTGGCGGATGCTTTAGCCAATTGGGCTTTGGATAATCATAATTTGGTTTGCTATGGTTCACCACCTATATGGTGGCCCATTAAGCTACAAAAAAATATCCAAAAGATTCTAGATCTTGATTGGCTTCCTCTATATGGCAGTGGTGAATAGATATGTTTCTTGTGCCATGGCCTGGACTCATAGTTATCATGCCTAGCATGGTAGAATTTGTATATATGTTTTACTCTTTGAATTAATATAATTTTCTCTGTTTTATTTTTATTTATAAAAAAAATGTTTTTTTCACATATCAAGTGAAGAAGCAGGTTATGGGCTCCTCCACAGGAGAACTAGTGAATTTAGATGCACATAATCTATCAAGTCACTAGGTGCCAAATGCAACTCAACCAAGTGGAATAATAGCACAATGCCAACTTGAGGGCTTGTGGATAGGTGGTTTTCTAAAATATTCTGCTTACATTTGTAAGTTATTTTCCAGATTTTACTCAACCTTAGGGGTGGACTTATAGTCCAAACTGGCCTTCAGTGTGCTACAGATGTTGCATGAACATTTATACAAAAGCATAGATTTATTTGGGCACCAAGATGGATTTAGTTTTCATAGCAGTACTCCAGCTATTGGTCAGCTCCATCAATTATGAGCAAATGGCAGCATAAGTTGACAAGTGGGTGTCTATGCATGCAGTTCTAGAGGTGCTAGACAGTCTGCAAGTGATGTAATGCAGGTGGTTTCTCAGCTAGTATTCTGGTGGGCATGGCAGTTGTAGGAGTGGCAGTTCTATATGCCTTATTTAATGTTATCTGAGAATGGACATGCAAAAATTCCATGAAGGTGATTGAATTGCCTCTTCTTCTAGTTGGAATTTGGGGCCTTGTTTGTAGCATGTATTTCTCAGCTTAGAGGATTATATAAAATAAAATAAGATGAATTTTAACATCCTTTAAGTTTCGGCCAAAGCAGTCTGTAGGACCCATCATAAGTGTGTTCAGTTGTTTAGAAGATTGTTTCTACGACTGTTTAGTTTTAAAGTAAGTTTCCCAGGCTTTGTTTGATTGTCTTGATTTAATCTTTCCTGAACTAGGCTGTAAATATCTGTATAAGTATGCCTATTATCATTATTTAGTGAGAAAGTTTGAAGAAAATGTGTTTCATCTTCTAATTCATTCAGTTGTGCATCTTACAGATTCTTTGTTCCCAAGGTGTCTTTAGTGTCCATCTACATATGCAAAGGCAGCAGATGTAGGTACATATTGGTTGAAAAGGGAAAGCAGTGGATTCCTGAAGATGATCCACATAATCCTGCTGTCATTGCTGGCTTAGTTTAAACTTGGAGGCAATGTTGGTAATTGTGCCGTGGAGATAATTAGTGCTTCCAAGCGCAATCTCTGAGTTTCAATTCTCCTATCTCGGCATCTAGCAATAGATCCACAGTTTGCTTTGGTCTTTGTGGATTCTGTTTGAGAAATGGTGAGGATATCTGAAGAAACCAACTGATCTTCCTCTTCTACCTGAGATGCTGCATCCTTCGAAACATCTGAAACCTGAATATCAGCTCCCCCAAAACTCTTGGAACGAACATAACCATTAGTTGCTGGAGGTGCAACCTCAGGCTGAGTTGAGCAATTGACATGGCTTCTATCCTGTTGGCAGCACTCAATCTCACTGCAAATTGGGAGCGAAGTGAGGTGGTCAGCATAGGAAAACGCAAAATGTCTCCCAACAGAATCAGCGTTTGATCTGCCCTCTTTCTCGACCAATTTCTGCAACCAAAACTTGCAAATAATTTATCATACTTTGTGAAAAAACACTCTGCCAATTTGGCCCCATCTGATTGCATCGAAAGCCTCTGAAAGGCAGACCATCAAAATTGAGGAAATGGGTCTAGACACCATGGGACGACACAATTTTAATGGAATGGATAATTGGCCTTGATAAATCAAACCTCACAAATCTCTACTGAAGACCATTTGAAATCTTATCTATTCTGATCTAAGGAAGCATATGTCACTGACCGAATCAGGAAATGAAGACAAATGTATTTTATGTCTAATTTTTTTAAGGAGCCATGAAATCGTCAGCAAAATTTAAATGAAATTTTAATGTCAAAATATATTTATTTTATTAAAAAAAAGATAAACATATAAAAGTAAATAGAAATAAAACATAAAATAAAAGTAAAAAGATAAAATATATGTAAATAAGAATATACTAAAATAAAAAATCATTAAAAATAAATTAAAAAACATAAAAAATAAACAATATTCAAAACAAAACCTAAAATATTTTTTTTAAATACATAATAAAAAACGAATGAAAATAAACATGAAAAAATATATATTTAAAATAAATTTATAAAATTAAAAATTCAAATTACATACTTAAAAAAGCATTCAAATAAGAAATTAAAAAAAACATATAACTATAAAATTTTAAAAAAAAACTAAAAACTAAAATAAATGTGTGAACTAAAAACAAAACCTTAAAAACCGTATGAAATAAAATTTTAATAACAAAACCTAAAAAAAATGTTTTTAAAAAATCGTATGAACTAAAGTTTTAAAAACAGAACCTACCTCTTTATAGCTGTCAGCGACGCTAACCTCCACGCAGAAGCTTGACACAGCAACAACCTCCACATAGAAGCTCGACACGGCAACCGCAGGCAATCTTCAATGCTATTGTAATCTTCAACAGCAGCTGGCAGTTTTCAACAGCAAGCTTGACGCAGCCGCAGGGAGCTCCAAGCAACAACAAATTCAACCGCACACAACAAATGCAGCCAAACACACAATCTACACTCTACATAGCCTGTTACGTGATTCACATAGTCCACGCTGATTACAGAGTCTAAACAGCTCACACACAAGCTCGCAACACGATCCACGACTCGCACACAAGATCGCAGCACGATTCACGACTCTCTACAGAGTTTAATGCATTCGAAAACTAGTGATTTTCCTTAGAAATTTTAGTATTAAAGCCCTGCTAGGGTTTTTCCCGCCCTGTTTTTTGTTGTTTTTGCCGTGGATTTTTACCCTCGAACTTTACGAATTTCATGATGTGACGGAAAAATCGGCGAATCTTGTGACTTAGATTTTGATAAAATCACCAAATTTTCCCATCAACTGCAGAATCAAAGTTGGGCTTCTCTTGACCAAAGGGAGATTGTATAATCTAACCCACAGAGGGACTCCAGTAATCAGGATTGTTGCAAAGTCATAAAAGGTAGTCCACGGACACAAGAAGAAATTGTGCTTTCAAAAAAACGACATCCAATTGTTTCTCGCAAATTCTAAGTCCTCGACAAATCGAGAATGAACCATAAAGAACCCTCTACCCAGCAAAGAAATGCAGGGATCAAAAAAAAAATTCAGCCAACTTTCATCTAGTAAAATAAACCTTCAGAGGAAGGTCTCCTTCCCAAACATCTATAGATCATGATCTTTTGCCAAACTCCGCCCTCCATTGAGAGTATATTGTCATCATCCAAGACCAAATATGGCACTTCTTCGGCTAAACTAAATGGAACATCTCCCAATGAAAAAGGTGTTGATTCTCCCTAGGTCTCCTCTTTTCATTAGAAACCCTAACCGAGTGAAAAGCTGGAGAAGCAGGAGGAAGTTGTGAAACCAGCTGAAGGAAAATCAATTTTGGAGAGAGAAACGAAAAATATTAAATGATTTTTTGTGTACAAAAATCTCCATAGCTGTGGAAAGGATAGAGGAAATTTTTGCATTCCTAAATTTGAAAACTTGCCAAATCCGAAAACTGCTATGTAGCAATGACGCCATGATCTAAGATTGTTTAGCCATTCAGAGGGTTTTTGTTTAGCATGGTGCCGCTGGAAGTAGAAGTTTTTTCCTTCACAAACTTGCCATTGTATCTTTCAACCAAAGCTTTCGTAGAATATGCCCCTCGATTAGTCCTCTCCACAGTGCTTGCTCAGCACCCGCCGTATGCTTCATTTCCTTCTCTGCCTCTGCATCTACGCTTCCACTTTCCATGGTTGTCTGATTTCCACTCAATAGGTCAAGCCTAAATATTCTGTTAAGTTTTGTGGCCATTCTCGTTTATTTGACTACAACCTACAATAGAATAGGGTCTATGTTTTCAATACAATAGCCAATTTGACTATTATTCTACCGTATATTAATAGTCTTTTCATGATTTTTCTCTGGTTAAAAGGGTGAGGGCTCCAACTTTATGCCTCTTTTTAACAATAAAAAACAAAGGATACGATAAAACAAATAACACAAAACCAAAAAACTTAGCATCTAAATCTGAAGAATATAAGTTTTGAAATGTTCGAGGGTGATTAAGGATAAACAAAAGGAAAATGTCTTCTTGGCGAATCATTCTACTTAACTAGGTAACAAACAAAGGATTCAACCTGAAAATTCTAGCATGGTATACAATTTAAGGAGCATATAAATGTAGAATAGCACCCTCCGGCGTCTTGGCAATACAAAGGATGAACATTGGAACTCAAGAATTTATGATGTACGTTTTTGTGATTCATGCAGACCAGCTTATGAAACCTTATTGGAACAAGTGTGACTAGTGACACAATTGGAAGAAAAATAGTTTACATAACTCATGAAACGCGTCTCAAGCAAGCTTGTACTGGGGTTCTAATTATTAGAAAGCCAAAAGAATAAGAAGTACTTACACACAGTTCTTCAACACATAATACATTTCGTAGTCGCAAATGCCTGGAAATAAGAAAAAGAGATGTCATTGTTGTATTACATTGTCTTCTTCAAAATTTAGTCTTATAAAAATTCAAAAATAAATACACACACACATGGTAAGATATATGTCAAAAGAATAAATTTCATATATGATTTTCTTTAAGAATGGAGTCTAGATGAGAACGATTGCGGTGATCTACCTATGACGTTTAATGGTCATTTCACTATAAAACATATATAACATTGTATACCTAACTATAATGCAACCATGTAGTACAATCTAATAAATCTTATTATATGGCATTATTTATGCAAAGGGGAAAGAATTTAAGCTTACACTACACAAAAGCACAAAAATCCATCCTAAAATCCAACTATATCATTTTAAGCACATGAAGTTATCTACAGTATAGTTGTCTCTCTATTTTTATTGAAGGATAAGTTGTTTAGGATGAATGATATTCATGATGAGAAGCAGCTCGACGAGAATTGAATGGTTTAAAAGATACATTGTGCTTATAGAAACATATTACAAGGAACAAATAACTAATGAAGAGCTCCAATATTTTATTTTTGTGTCAACAAAGATGCAAGATGAAATATATGAAATCAACGGAATTGATGCCAAAACAATGGCTTTGAAATGAAACCTTGTTATGGTCAAAAGTATGGAATTCGTCTACACATTTTGCAATATTTCCGAACACTATTCTCTAGTTGTTTCGAGATAAGGGTTCGACTTTAGGCTTAATATCCCAAAGAAGGGTACGATAAAAAAAAGCTTGATAATTCCCATTGATATTGGGTCTTCCTCATGTACCTCCTCTCTTCTAAAATTTCCTTAGGATGCAGTTGAGGTCCCTTGCAATGGTGAGCCTTTTATTGCTAAGAGTGCTCCACAAGGTCAAAAAATATTTCCAACTATTGTGCTTGAGAATAGGGTTTTCTGGTGCAAAAACATTAATGATGTAGTTGCTTCAAGAAGCTTAAGATTTTGCAGCTGATCCAATTTTCTTTTTTTCTAGGTAAGGGAGCCTTGTATCTTATAGGAGTTCCTTTTGGTAGCAAGACCACCAAATTGCCCATTTTTGTTAGAAGACATAACTCCTAGATGTTTCCATGATTTAGCAATTATTTCATTCATTTCTATGGATGTGTGCTTGGTTTCCTAAATGAAAAATACCTTATTGTTCCATAAGCAGCGTTGCCCCTTATATTTTATGAATAGACTTTCATTTCTTACCATTGGGCAACAATTTTGACCGCCCTCCCCCTAAGGCTTCCAAGAGTTGCATTTGAATACCAATACCAATTGCTTCTTAGCCTTATTTTTGATTTGCGGCTTCTATAGGTCTTCCTTTCCTATACGAGCCAACATTTGGGGCTTTTTTGTTTTATGATTGTCTCTAATTCAATTTCAAGATGACCAAAGAGTCATTCTCCACAAGTTCAACATCGATGAGTACTACTTGAGATGGGCAAACTATGGACTCGTTAGGCATAAATTCCTTGCCAAACTTGGAATAGATGGATCCTCAACACATGATGAGATAAGGAACTAAGAATGCATATAAATCATTAATGGGATTTCAAAAACCAGAGTGTCCAGAGAACCCATAATCATTTGTTGCATTTGATCCTATAAATGTTGCTCATTTGTGGATTTATCTATTTTTTAACACCTGATAATCTAGGTGGTCTCCATCCAAACTTTGTTTAAATTTTTGGGCTTCTGAACTTCTACCTTCAACACCACAACAAGGTTATTTATTTGACCATGGACATTTTAGAAATGGGAAATTTTGTTGATCCGAGCGCAGTCACACCAAAACACGCTCTTCTCCTAAGAACCTTGTGTACCCCGCACACGCATCATAGTCTACACACCTCGGCACTGACTTGCGCCATCTGCCAAATCTCTGTGCACACTTGCACACCACCAAAGATAAAAGTTATGCAACACTTACGACTCTATGCAAAACACATCGGCCACATAAGAATCTCCATGCCATGCCAATGGCACTCTTAGAGCTTGTGTTATGCTTGCACACCTATCAACATCTATGCATTTGGAAGTTGAACCATCACACCTACAAC
Organism: Torreya grandis; assembly: GCA_037957365.1. Taxonomy (NCBI): domain Eukaryota; kingdom Viridiplantae; phylum Streptophyta; class Pinopsida; order Cupressales; family Taxaceae; genus Torreya; species Torreya grandis. The sequence goes on from JARHVA010000431.1 coordinate 2,739,638, forward strand.
TTGGCAAACCATCATCTATTATAGAAGTTCAACCGTTTTTGTAGTGTCCTCTTTTGTAACTGCTTTCTTGTATATATATGATGGTTTGCCCTACATGTTGACGCTGTGGATTGCACCCTTGACAGAAAGTTGAGCTTCTGTCTTTCATGCGGCACAATGGAGACTCCTCTCTTGCCTATGGGTTTGGCAAAACTGAGGGGAGAATCTCTAGATAAGGGCTAGCTCCCTTTGATGCATCTCTGAGGTCCTGTATTTCCTACTGCTAACAATTGGGGGGGCAGGTGAAAAGAGAGAAGGCTTGTTGAAAACAGAACCTAAACTAAACGGTGATGCACCAAAAATGGTTGATCTACTTAGCTTGAACATACACTCTCCACCAAGAACAAGCTGATATACACTTCATTTGATATGAGAAATTCTTCTCCATCAGTGAGCTAGGGGTCCTCTGGAGATACAGGGAGGAAGAACTACCAGAGGTGTTCTAAGACACACTATGGCAGCCTGTTCACATGCACCTATACTCTGTTGTGGACACTTCTGGCTAACTTGCAAAAGAACTCACAATACACTAAACATGCTAAAATCATTCTATGAAAGCATGAAGGAAAATGACTTAACACAAGACAAAGCCATAGACATATGCAAAAGTGCAAGCTCAAATGGAGGCAAAAATGCTTCTTTTTTATTCAAGGTAAATTTCGGCAGAGCTCCGCCTTACAAGCTAAGAGATTTTTTTCTCAAATGAAAGATTACAATATATATAAAGAGGAAGCAATGGCGCCCCTTTGGAAAAAACTTTGGCGCCCTTTTTTACAAGTGGCCCATGTGCGTTGAGAGCATCGAGAAGAGGAAGCCGTTGAAAGAGAATGTTGTGTTGGCTGCCAGTCTTGACTTTGGTGTTCAAACATTATTGTGAAAGCATGGGCCGCGCGTCTTTGTCTGCAAACAAGACCGCTCCTTCAAGACATTCACGCGGTTTGTCTGCTCATCAATGCAAAGTGTGGAAAAAACAGACCACGTCTTCACTATTCGCGCTCCTCGATGACCACTTGGCGGAGACTGTTTCAACTGCTGGAATAACTCCTCTGCCGACGCTTCCCTTTTTGCCACCTGGACTGTTTTGTCTGCTTCTGTGCTTGGCTTTTGTCTTTTCCCAGCTTTTGTCTTTTCCTGGCTCTCTCGGCCCTCAAGGCTATCTTCTGTCAATCCTTGGCTCTTCGAGCTCCTTTCTCAGTGGTCTCTTCCTTTTGGCCTTAAGGCCTTTGAATTCCTTCGGGTTCGCGCTCAAACATTTAAAGATCAACAGCTATTCTATTGCCCTGAATTTGACGTCTGCAGGGACGTCATCGGACGTCTGGATTCCAACGGCTAGTTCACGATGCTCAATTTTGACGTCTTCGGGCCCGTCACCCCTTGGTCAATTCCTTCGGCTTCACTTTCCTTCGGCTTTCTTAGCTCTCAGCTATCTTTCCGAAGTGTTCCTTTGACCGGGCTTAGTCTTTGAACCCTCCCGAAGGGAACGTGTCCCTTCAGGGTTTGAGAAAGGTCCCTTTCATGGTCTCCGAGAGTCCCCCACAAGTACACCTGCCCTTCGGGGTCCTTCGGACTGCCTCGGCTTTTCAAATCCTTCGGACAAAATGTCCAAAGGAAATCTTTCCTTCATTCTGCCGCTTATTTCTCTCGGCGGGTTTTATCTTCGGGCATTCTTTCGAACTTTTTGTCCGAAGGATTTGCCTTGTGAATTTTTTCGGACAGAAAGTCCAAAGGAATTCTTTGCCTTGGTCTTTCTTATTGAAGGAAACTTACCCTTTTCTGCCTTGTTCACTTTGATCCCTCCGCAAGTGTTCCCTGCCCTCCGCAAGGTCACCTTTGGGTCCAGAATTGCCCTCCGTAGCCTACTGGAATGGCCCAGTTTGCCCCTGACTGTCCTCTGCAAGGGTCCCTGCCCTTCGGAGCTTTGTAAAACCTTTACATTCTTTGAACTGATCCATTTCCTTGCCGAAAGGTTTGTCTAAGGCATTTGCTCAAAGCGAAATAAGCTCCATACTGAACCGAAACCTACAGGTTTTAGATCTATCAATCCTTTATAGGAACAGGATTTATACCAAAGGAAAAATGGGCGTTTGCAGAAGGTGGATACATTCACGACTGATGGCTCAAAACAGCAGGGGAAGGAGACTGATTTTGGCCTGCAGGACCAAAATGGTCAACACTACACACACACACACAAATTGAAGGCAATTCAATCTCAAGAAGGGGAGCTAAAAGCATCAAATGGCCATTTGTTCACATTCCAATCTAAGCAAATCAGTTAGCAATTATTCCCCCTACTGATCACGAGAATCCTCATTCTCAAACTTGCAACACGTACACATATGTACTATACACTATTCTATAATGTCTCCTTCTCAAGCCTAGTCAGTTTGGTGACCGTTAACCTATTCCTTGAGTTCTCATAGGCTAATTGGCGTGGTATGGGGACTCCAAAGATCTTGGAGAGCACCGATTTTGTTTTTATTGTTTTTTATTTGCGGCTTTGAGCTCAGTTGGCATTATGGATCGCAGTGATGCTTTCAGAAGCATTTTCGGACTCCTAGTTTGTGCTACACACTTCTTGGAGAGCACATCTATTTTTAGTAAGTAACCGAGTTGGCCCGTCATCATCCCACTACTTTAGTTACGCCTTGGCATGTTTAGTTTCATTTTCCGACGCTTTGGCAATGCTTTCCGCAACTCAGATGGAGTATTTAAATTATACAATTAAGTTTCTAATGTTTAATGTTTGATTATTCACTAAAGGGTTATAATTTATAAAGTTGTTTTATGACCCCTCCTTAAGTGGGCGCCTAATGAGTGAGAGGGAATATGTTATTAATATTATTTTAATTCTTCAAAAAGGGCGTTAGGGAATAAGGAGGTTATATTATATTTTAAAATTATTTTTCCCTCCCAGAGGCTATAAAAGGAGGTTGGGGCTCTCATTTTTGGTATGCTGAAGATTTCTTATGCCATTATGTACCGAATTGAACCTGTGTGTTCTCCTGTGGTCTTTTGAGGACGAAAACCCTCATGAGATTTCTAGTTACGGATTTGAAAGACAATCCCCAGCTAGTTTGGAGTGGTTCTATTCAAGAATCACCATTGTTATTCACAGATTTCCAGTTTCAGGGTTCAGGATGATTTTTTTTTAAATTTTTGATTGCAGCTTTCAGGACTTGAGCAGAGGAGTTTATTTAAATCAAATTTATTGAAGATTTTACAAATAATAAATTTGTAGGGTTGGAGGTTAATTTTCATATCTAAGGGTTTGAAGAGGTACGAAGTCTGGCATCCAGATTTGAGTTTGTTTGATATGAATATAATAATATTTTATCTTCTGAGTGGGACGTGGGGAGTTTGTTGTAATTTCCCCTTTTTCGAGCTAGTCATTGGGATGAGACCCTTAGCTTGTGCGTTCCCAAGGGCTAAGGATTTTAAAGGCAAAAGGGGAACATTAGTAAGCTTCAAGGATATGTTTGATAAAGCACTTTATTATCTAATTTTTGGGACTTTTTTAAAGGTCATCCTGAAAGTGCTTTTATAAGGAAAAAGTAATTTTCCCTTTCTATTTTGGGTGCCACAATTGGAGGAAGAATATAAAAGAGAAGGGAGGCTCTTTTGAAAAGGCTATGTTGAATATCGATTTGAAAATTTGAATTAAGTATGTCAAGCTTGATTTCCACCTCTTGAGCACGAAAACCTTTAAGTGTCAAAAATTTGGGGACGAAAATCTCCATCCCTTCTACTTGGGCAACTCTATTCAAGAGTTGTAAGTGAACTTCAAAATTTCATGTGTACATGCAAGTGGATCTACAAAGGTGTTTTTAGACACCACCTTCATTGAGAAAATATTGCAAATTCTAATTTCACAAGTTTTGGAAAAGGGCGAATCATATTGAGAGCTTGTTCGTGGTGCAGAAGATCATCCCAAGGGGTGGAGACTTGCCTAGGGAATTGGGCAAGCCACTTGGAGGTGTCATTGGATACCAAAGAAGGTTGCTTATTATTTTATTGAATTTTTCAGCTAGAGCAAATTGATTGGAGAGTGGATTTCGAAGACTTGAGGCTAATTGGGAGCATTTTGCGAAGTATAAAATATTGCAAATATTTTATACTAATTTTCCAACTTAGGCGACTTGCCCTAGGGGTCCTTTGGAGGAATTTTGGTGAGTAAGATATTTTGATTTTATTTATTATATGTTCAGAAGTAGGGCGAACTAGTTGGGAAGGAAATTGAGCATCTTCTTAAGGCTTTTAGACTTTGTTTGGCAAGGTACAAATTGTTATACTATTTCTGATTTTTGTGGCAATTTATCATAAGGGTTTGAAAGAAATTGAAAGGGAAAGACTAGGGTTTCATTCTAAAAATTCTACTATTATTTTATGAGTGGGGTGATTCGCTTGTGAAGTATTTTCTAAGGGTTGTAGGGTGCTTTTAGACCCTAAACAGTGGACAAATAATATTATAATTATTTGTTTATTTTGGCATATTTTTCGAGGACTTTGACATCATCCTCAGAGTGAATCCAAGGGTAAAATTCTAATTTAATTCATATAGTAATTTTCTGCACATTGGGCAACTTGCATTGAAGAGTTTTGAAAGCCATTGGAAGGGCTAACTTGGAAATATTTAATTCTGAAATATTATTATATTTTTTTTATTATTATTGGTGAGTTTTGCAAGGGTTTGAAGGTTGATTTGGCAAGGGAAAACGCAGCTGTACTTTCATAAAAAAATCAAAAATATTTCAAGGGTACTTTCCCGAGGTACATCCAAATTTGTCTCACCTAAGTAGGGATTTATTACAGCAGCCTAATCAAGGTTTATGTATGACATCATATGGATTAAAGGTGAAAATTCAGTGAATATATACCGCATTGGTATTGGAATTAATTGTGCAATATTGTTGCCTAGAGTTTGTTTCTATTTGGGGTGTTTTGAGCATCTTAATTTCAGCTAAGGTTTGCTGATTTAAATTTTCAGAATTTAGTTTGTTTGGAGTTGATTAAAGGTTTTGTTGGGAAACCTTCTTTTTTCATCATTGTCCCAATTTGGGAACATTACATTTGTGGTTGAGGCGCTGCCTCAAATAAGAAATTTGGGATTTTTTTTGCTAGCCGCCACTCTTTGGGGTGACTTGGATGTCATTTAAAAAGAAATAGCTGTGTAAACTCTGCTTCATTTAGCTTGTCCAGCAATACAGGAAATTGATAAATTTGTTACAGCAATGTACAAGGGGTTGAGCAATTATTGCAAGCATTATTTCTATACATTTCTAGTGTTTGGTACCACAGTACAAATCCAGATTTGCAGTCACAGCAACAAGGGTATCATTTTAGTCATCAAGAGAAAGTCCAAAACAAGTTTGTAAGGTTAGACATCTTCAAGTTTATCATATCTGTAATTCTGATTTATATCAGCTAGTTATATTGTACTCTGTATTTAAATTGCATTTTTATAAAGAGCTGCAAACTATTTGACAAAATGTCTCTATGAAATCTTTGAACATTGCCATAGTTTAATGAGGAATATGTGATTCAGAATTTTAGTTGCAGCCATTATGATTGTTAGTATTCAGAAACTCTTCATATTTGGTGGTATGCAAATTGTTTGACAAAATGCCAATAAGCTAAAAAATCAGAAATATTGCAAGTTTGAAACCAAATTTTTAGGTAGGGCATTACATATTCTTTATCACTGAAGAGAAGCCACATCATTTTTCTATAACTCATTAATTTACTAGCTAAGTTATTGGGTTGTCCTTTGCATCACCATCATGGGCCCCATGGTGTGGATCATTAATGTCGAAGCTAAGCTTTCGCATGCATGTAAACATGCGAGCACAATAGCAAAACGAACATCCACTTGGTTATGTTTCAAAGTATCCGAAGAACGTTGACACAAGATTAACATGAATAGTTCCTAGAAGCAACCTTTTGAGGCATCTCCAAACATCCAACAACTCATTTGAGGCATTCTCGAGGAGCAACGCTCTACACTCTTCGGCTAACTCCATGAACTCATGATGCAACTTGCTACAACAATGTCTCATTTGTTCGTGCAACTTATTAATCTATCGTTTCAGCATCAAAGCCCTTTCACAATTCAATTCAATGTAGGCATTCCTATGTTCTAAGGTGAAATTGGAGCCACAACATTAGATAGTTGGATCTGACAATTGGAGGCCTAGTTCTCAGTCAAGCGCTTCAGTGACGCAACGATCACCTTCGCAATGTTGAAGATGTCCGTTTTAGTCTCACACTAGTGGGAAACCTATAGTGTGTAGCGTGAGCAAGTCTTCAATCTCATCAACACTTGGAGCCAGTTTGTCACCACTATGTAGAAGGAATGCCATCCCCTCAGACACTATGAGGATGAGTATATGAAATTTTAGTAGTTGCACCAGCGCAAGGAGTAGTCAATTCAAGACTACACCAACAAGTTCCATGACTGTGTTGCATGCCTACGCAACAACACAACAGCACAACATAAGGTGCTGAAGTACATCAAGTAGTTCGCACCTTCTATATGCACCAAGATGGAATTCTTGACTTTCGATACATTGGGGTAAGCATACCGCCACACTGCAAAGATTGAGGCCAAAGCCAAGATGATGTAGAATTTTTCCTCTTTGTCCAATGGCACACACATGAGAAAAATTGTGCTGAGTACAACACCAAACTCTCTTGCACAGAAGCAGAACACACCGCACAAAGGAGAAAAACCTAAACAGGTCGCAAAACCATATAGAAGGCTCAAATACCTTTAGCATCAAACATAGGAAAAAAGAAACAAAGCGATAGGTGGTACCACCACCACTTCACAAGTTCACAAAACGATTTTGAATGCCATGCACATCTATCCTTGTTTGTGCAATCTACATTTGGTCGTGTGCAAGCAGAAGACACTAATCTAAATGCCACTTGTCTACGCACAAACACTTCCACCATCAACCCTTCAAGAAAACAAGAATGCCTCTTTCACATTGTGTAGTGAAAGGTTAGCAACTACATGTCATTATTGATAGTGGGAGGCAAAAGAACATCATTGCACAAGATGCAATTCAGTGTCTAGGTCTTACCACTAAATCACATCCTCGACCATCCTCTTTGGGATGGCTACAACAAGGGAAAGATATTCAAATTTGGCTTTGTTGTTGTTTGCACAACAAGCCCTAATTTCACATTGAGAAATCATGGTACCCCTTCTTTTATCTTTTGAAATTTGGGTTTGCTTTCAGTTATAATTTTTAAAGTGCTTTGGATGCGCAGTGTAGTTTCTTTTTTTACCCATCGACACTTTCCAAACCTATTTTTGCATAGTCAAATAAGGTCTAATTCTTTTGAAATCTTGCATGATGGTAGCCAAATGTGATAGAATGAAATGATGAAGTTGCACAAAATACTTTCCATGTGAGAAATTTGCAGCAATAAAAATTGGCTTCTACACTGATTGTAGTCATTTTCTACATCTTTCTAGATGTCAAATCTAGCCACTGAGCACTTTTCATGAGGCTTTTCACACAATCAAAAGAGGTCCAAATTATTTTAAATCTTGCATGATAATAGCTTGATGACATAAGAATATAATGCAGTTGTTTTCACAGTGATTTATTTTTATAATGAAAAGATATGGCTGCGCAAAATGGTCCTTTCCGGAAGATCCGTCACTTAGCCAACTTTTAATCAGAAAACACTTAAAGGGTATTGTGCACAGATTAACCTGATTGTTTCAAAAAAACTAAAAATACCCTTTCCAAAAGCTTTTTGACAATATAAGATACGATAAGCATTGCTCATGTTTTATCTTGCAAAATTCTTTGAACACGTTATGAAGATGCTAATTTGTTTGCTCGCGACTGTAAATGGGCTTTTAAGCCATATCTTTTGATCTATGGCTCTGTTTTCAATGTCGTTTGTTGCGTTGGAAAGGTGGATTAACTAGCTTTGCAATGAAGTAGGTTTTATATGGAACCAATGCAAGTTGAAAAACCCATCGATGATTTAATTCCGGGACTTAATTGCTTTGCTAACGCATTATGCATTTAATGTATTTGATATCTATAGCTCTTATCAAGAAAATGTGATGCTTCATTTATTGTCTTTTCAGGATTAAATGATGATGACACACCAGTTTGAGGCAGGAATTGTTGCCAACATTTATTGGGGCTACGACTCGCACATTGGAAGTGTGCAAAGGAGACAAAGCAGGAAGAAATATTGCATAGATGAATGAGATCTTGTGTTGGACATGGACACTTGTAATATTTTATTGTTCCTAACAATTCTCTATCACTTGAATTTAATGTGAGCCTATCATTAATGATTTTGGCATTTACTAGCTTGGGATTATGTAATTTGCCATTGACTATGGACCTTTGGTTGATGCCTCTTGTTTAACATTTGCAACCCCCTGGTGGGTGGGTGATCTTTGACTGAAAATCTATATAAGGCCAACAATCTGAGATAGAAGGGGCTGGTTGTTTTGGATAGAGATATATAGAGGCGCAGACATTGGATTTTTATGCATTTCCCTGCTTTCTAGTGAGTTTTTCCCTTTGTTGTCTATGTTGTTGTGAGCATATTTATGTAATTCAACTGACTACGGTGAATCCAAACTTGTGCTTCATGCAATATTCTATAAATTCAAAGGCTATGGAGATTATTGTTTATTACCTGTGCATGTATATGATAGTTTTGTTCCTCTTACTTCATAGTTGAGTTATCCTCAGACTTCAACACCATCTTTGTTTATTGGTGTGTGTATACTAGTCTGGCAGAAGATTGGTTTCATGGGATTTATCTAATAAACCGAATCAAATCTATTCATCACAAAATAAGCTCATTTCTTTCCTCTTAACCCTTATATCTTGCTCTTTTTTATGAAAAATGTTAAATTAGGTTTAGAATAGATATAAAAACTTGTGATATGATCTTACAAAGTTAAATGTTTTGATTGCAAGTCTAATTCATTGTTGTTATAAAAATGATGAACGTATGCAATGAAATCATATTTTATCAGTTGTAGTCATTTGTAAGATCTGAATTTGTTATTCTTTTTGGCTTATTTGTATGGAAATTCACCTCATTTTGTTAAGCTTAAATAACATGCCCCCTAATTGGAACATTAAAAACATCATCCACTAGGTTACCCAGTATACCAAGACTTGGTGACATAGACCTTGGGGAGATTTCATCTCCTTTAAGGAGGGGCAGGGCAGATTTCCTGCCCCGCCTAAGTTGGTGTGCCAAACACCCATCAACATGTGCTAATGCATTTTGACTACAAAGTTAAAACCCATGCGAGAGACAGTCGTTTGTAACATCACGCCATTGGAAGTCTGCAACCTCCTACTTGGAAGACCATATGTGTATGACTATGATGGTCCCTATCAAGCTCAACCACAACATCTTTAACGTCCTAGAATCCCCTCCAAAGACCAAAGTCACTTTTGTATATGTCAAGCAATGTTGCAAGCTTGTAGAAGTTGAAGTTACTCAAGGTTTGTCTAGACCAAGCAAGCATACTCTAGCAAAAAGCCATGTCGTGCCATCATCGCAAGAGCAACTTGACAAGTTACTGCAACAATACAAGGATGTCTTTGAAGAAGCAAAAGGCCTTCCCACAAATTGCATGGTAAATCAACAAATCCATTTGATTCTTGGATCCCCTCTTCCAAACAGATCGTTCTACTGTAGATCCATTTGGGAAAATGATGAAATACAATGCCATTTCCAAGAGCATTTTGATCAAGCAAGATCAGACCACGCTCTTCTCCTTGTGGCAGCCCAATAGTCCTTGCACCAAAGTAAAAAGACATAGCACTTATGCATTGACTATCATGTGCTCAACAAGATAATAGTGAAGCATCGATATCCATTGATGTGCATTGACGACCTTCTAGACCAGCTCTAAGGTGCACAATACTTCACCAAGATCAGCCTAAAGTCGGGTTAACATCAAGTTCCAATCCAGCCTAATGATGTTTGGAAGACATCATTTTAAACAAAGGAGGCATTGCACAAATGGTTGGTTATGCCCTTCAGCTAGACCAATGCACCAACAAAATTCATGTGCCTGATGAACAAATACTCAAGTCCTTCACCAAATCCTTTGTCATCATTTACTTGGATGACATACTCATCTTCAACAAGACTTGGGATGAGCATGTGAAGCATGTCACACTGTGTATTAGACACATTGCGCAAGCACAAGTTGTAAGCCAACGTAAGCAAGTGTACATTAAGTGCAAAATAGATTAAATACCCAGCCTACATAATTGACAGCACAAGCATCCATGTAGATTTGTCAAGCATCCATGTAGATCTACCAAGTACCCATGTAGATCCAAAGATGATCAATGTGATCCAAGTTTGGCCAACTCCCTCACAGAGCTCAAGAGTTTTCTTGGACTTACTAACTTCTATTGCATGTTCAACCTTGGATTATAAAACAAACTAGTCTCTCAACCCCTGTTTATCATGCTCATCCTGGGAATGCCTAACATTTGCCACCCCTTAGAGAATGAGACCAATGCATCACTCTATGCACCTGGCGCAATACTCACTCCACATGGATATTCAGTCGTTTATCATTCAAAGGCACAGTTTAACACTATTCCACCTATGAAAAAGAGTTTTACACCATTATTCAAGCAATCAAACAATGGCACCAATACATCTTGGATAAGAAACCAATCATTCACTCAAATCACAAGCCGATTCAATTTTTGCATACACAACAATTTGGAGAGTGTGCGTTAGTGGATGACATACTTGCAGTAGTCCAATCTAGTGATCAATCATAAGAAGTGAAAGTACAATAAGGCAGCAAAATGTCTTAGTTGCCCTCCTGTCTAGGCACTCATCACAGTGCTTGACATGCGTGGCCACAACTTATCTAACTGGGCATCACCATACTCTATAGACCAACAATTTGCACAAGCCTCCACCACCCTTGCATAGCGCACAAGGTGAATAGGTTTCTGATTTCTACATATCCGGTCAACATTTCTACAAGCGTTTGCATCTGTGTTCTTGTTGACACACGTCGCCAAAGACTCTTATGGGAGGCGCACTACGCTAGTACAAGTCATTCCGAAGATGCCATGAGACTAGAAGCACTATTGCAGCACTTCTACTAGCCTCATATGCACATAAACATTGAGTGCAACATCAAGTATTGCATTCCTTATTGCATCACAAAGCCCACGAACAAGAAGTTAGGGCATTTTTCCATTCCAACAAGGCCTTGAGAATCTATCGTCATGGATTTCACGTTTGGACTATCTGTGACGAAGCACTAGAATGATTACGTATTTGTTGTAGTGGATAGGTCTTCGAAGATTGATATCATCGTTGCATGAAAGAAGAGTATCTGTTATAGCTTGGAATTGCACCCTTGTGAGAGAGTTCTTCAGGCTCCCTCACTTCCAGCTACAAGCATGGGGACAACCTCAGGTTGTAGGTATCCTATGGTGAGGTTGAACCTCTAGGCTTTTTTATGAGACTAGTTCCTCAAGTGCTTCACTTCAGCTCTTGATCTCACACTAAAATCTACTATTAGCTAAGGAAAAGGGGTAGGAGGATGACTGAAAAGAAAATCTAAGCTAAGAGAGGTGATGCACCAAAAAGAAGTGATCCACTTGGTCTGGGAAAAGAGCCAACTACTGATGAACCCAAATACGACACAGGCTATTCTGGTTATATCTCAAGGCCATAGGCACGGAGCTTTTGCGTGGAGGTTGAAGGGAAGCCTCGTGCTTTGAAAGATAACAAAAATAGGTCTACGGGAGACACTATGAACTGGTAACACTTCAAGGAGAGCTCAACACACAGACACTTCACGCAATCCTGCACAAAACCAAAAGGATCAAAAGCAAAGTGCTGAAAAAATCGCAGGTGATGAATGACAATCATACATTCTGCAAATGAAACCAAATGTGCACACTTGTTTTAGCCAGAAACAGAAAAATCTTCCTTGTATTGCTTCAAAAAAGTCTTTTACAAAGCGATTTTTGCAAAGGAATTCTATCACCAATCCAGGGATGATTTGCTTGGCTCCAAGGCCTTTATTTATATAGAAAAGGGGGGAGAGAGAAGGGAAAGAAAGAAGTCGCTAATGGCTGGAACTCTGATGTTGTACTTCCTTGTTGTCCCTAAATGAGCCGCTCAGGATCACTAAACAATCCTCTCAAGCCCCTCCCGCCTTTAAGTTTTTCCTTTGGCGCATCTGAGAAGCCATGTTGTGAGCAGCTGGAATGTCTCTTCTTGGCACAACGCATTTAATCTTTGCCTTCACGATTGACGTGGCTTCTTTCTCTTTACGTGTCCTGCTGAAAGGATGGGGGTCTCCATGTGTTTCAGCCATGCTGCATTTAAGCGTCGAACGACGATTGTAGGGAGCGAACTATGGCGGATGAGAGCCTTCAGAATTTCCAGCTACCGGCCACTTGGACTCTCCCGTGCTCATTGGTCATCCTTGTGCCACTTGTCCTTTACTGATTGGCCCTTTCTGCTCTAGCTTACGCCACGTGGCAACCTTTCATTTGTTGCATCATGATTCTCACATTGTTGGACCAAGCTTAAGTCAAACACTTGAAGAATCCCAATTTACTCTATGCAGAGTAATTTGGGTTCTTTGATCTCTCCAACTTCAGACTTTTCCAGATCCTTTACTTATAAAGCCTTTTAAGTAAAGTACTTGGAGAAACCCGATTTACTCTATGCAGAGTAATTCGGGTTCTCTAAGCTTACTTCGGACTTGTCCATCTTGAAGTCTTCTCACTTTGTTGTTTCCAAGCCTTAAGACTTTGGGCTTTTCAAACCCGATTACTTCAAACAGCTAGTCGTTTATCCTAATTTTGATGTCCATTGGCCCCTCATTTCCTTTAGACAATTGGTCTCGGGCTTTTTCTCCACGGCTCCTGCTCGGCTTTTCTTCCGAAGGAATTCCTTCGAAGGAATTCCTTCGGCCTTTTCTTTCGGGCAAATCTCCTGAAAGAATTTCTTCGGACTTTTCTATCGAGCAAATCTCCCGAAGGAATTTCTTCAGACAATTTGTCCAAAGGAATTCCTTCGGACTTTTGTCCGCGTCTATTTTTGGAAATTTGCTTTGGCTCTTTCCCAGAGGAATCTTTTCCGAAGGAATTCCTTCAAAAAAATTTCCCTCGAGCTTCTTGTCAAGGACTTTCCCGAAGGGCCAGACACCCTTCGAGCTTTTGCAAATGGCCCTTTCCTTTGAGAATTGCCCTAATTTTTGCCGAAGAAAGTGCCCTTCGGCATTTGAAAAAGGTCCTTTCGAAGGGAAAGATACCCTTCGGGAAACTTGCAATAGTCCACTTTTGAGAAAAAAGTGCCCTTCAGAAATTTGAAAGTGACCTTCGGAAAATGTTGAAAAGATCCCTTTTAGAAGACTTGTCCTTAGAAGAACCCGAGAAGCACTATTTTCCGAGATCAAATCGGGTTTGTCAAGCCCTTTTACTTATTTCGGGCTTTTGACTGCTCACAACTTATGAAGTAATCAAGTAGTACTCCTTGGAGAACTCGAAATACACTGTCTATGAGTAATTCGGGTTCGTGAACTCGAATTACTTCTAATTATAGAACATTTAGAAGTCAAGCACTGTTGGAAACCCGATTTGCACTGTGCCCTTAGAAAACCGAAGTTGTCATTGCTGGAAAACCTGAAGTCCTTCCAAAGACTTGCCATTTTCTTGCCTGAAAGCTCCCTTTTTCATAATTAGGCAAATTTTGATATGTGGGCCAAAAATGGCCAACATTTCTGGCGACTCGCAGGGAAGCATGCCTGCTATGCTTGAGAACCTAGCTCATTTGCTTCATTCGATCCATTGGCCATGGAGTCACTACTTTTGTACGAAGCTGGCTCTATTTGGAAATTCCCCTTGAAACAACAAGAACAACCAAAATGAAACAAACTATGCCCAAGGCACTTAGGGAAGGGAAAACACACAATTGAAACGGATGTGCACAAGGCACTTAGAGAAAAACATGAAAAGCTATACAAAATGTACAATAACATACAATGGCTACAAAATCTTCTAATAACACGGCTTTAGATGAATCCCGTTGACTGGGATGGGCAATACATTTCCATCCAGTTGGGCCAGTTGGAAGGCGTTATGTTGTTTGCATCCGTGGATCAAATAAGGGCCATTCCACAAGCTGTCAAACTTGGTATGGTTGTCTGGTTTGGCCTTATTTGAGTCCCACTTGAGAACCAGGTCTCCCTCGAAAGTCCTTGTTGTAGCTCTCTTGTCAAAAGCTTTCTTGCCCTGAACCTGATGTGACTCCAACGTCTTCATTGCAAGGTCCCTTGTCTCCTCAAGTTCTATGAGTTCTGTCAATCTCACATTCATGGGTTCATCTTCTAGCAGCTCCCGTTGATGGGCTAGTTCTAATGCGGGCAGCTCAAGAGAAATGGGCAACTTGGCCTCCCTTCCATATACTAGAACATATGGAGAATTGCCAACATCAGCTTTAAGAGTTACTTGATCAGCCCACAAGGCTGTCTTCAACTTGGTGTGCCATGTCCTCTGATTCTCCTCCATGGTCCTCTTGATAATCCTCAGCAAATTTTTATTTGTGGACTCAGCCAACCCGTTGTCTTGAGGATAATAGTTTGAGGAAGTGCTGAGGTAGATGCCCATTTTGAGAGCCCATTCACTTGTTTTCAAACCAAGGAAAGCCAAAGCATTATCAAATATGATAGTGGATGGAACACCAAACCTGGTCACAATGTTGTCATAGAAATCTAATACTGTACTTTCATGGACTTCCTTCAATGCAATGGCTTCCACCCACCTGGTGAAGTAATCAGTTGTAGTAAGCACCCACTTATGCCCTACACTTGATGGGGGGTTGATTACTCCAATGAAGTCCAAACCCCATTGCATGAATGGTTGCTCTACTTGAACCGGGTTGAGAGGGAAAGCCGCTAACCTTTGCTTATCCGTGAAGAGAGCACATTCCTGACACTTCCTCACCCATGCATAAGTGTCCTTGAAGAGGTTGGGCCAGTAGTAACCAGCCCTCATGATCTTTATTGCAGTAGTCCTTGGAGCAAAATGACCTCATGCAAGCACATCATGGAAATGCTCCAAAAGCCTAGCTACTTGATCATCATCTATACACCTCAAGAGCACTCCATTGAGGTCTCTTTTGAACAAAACCCCATCAACTAAAGCATAAAGTATAGACTGAAGTCTGAAATACCTTCTTTTTGCTTTGTCCATACCTTGAGGGCACTCACCTATTAGCAAAAAGTGTGTCATATCATGGAGCCAACTAGTATGAGGTGGAGGTGCATCTGCTTGTAGGTTATCTTGTGTTACCAAGATGAACTCTTTGTCTTCATAAAAGTCACCAACCATATGCTCACATAAGCCTTTACCTCTTACTAGCTTAGTGACCTTGATCTCCACGTCATACTCCATGACTTTAGTAATCCAACCAGCACTTTTTTCGCTCAAATCCTTGTTAAGAAGGAAGTCTCTTACTCTAGGATGAGACACCATAAGGTGGATTTTGTTGTTGGATAGCATTGGCCTAAACTTCTTGAGGCTCCTTACTATTTCAAGGACTTGTTTTTCTACAAAGTTATACCTCATCTCATACCCTTCAAGCCCCTGACTGAAAAATGCTAATCGTTGTTCAAGCCCTTCACCATTTATTTGCATCAACATAGCTGATATATTATCAATGTTGGCAAAAGCATACAATATGAAATCCCTTGAGAAATCAATATTCATAAGTGTGGGTGATTGACCGATGGCTTGCTTGATAGCCTCAAATGCTGACTTGCTTTCATTTGACCAAGTGAACACTTGATTCTTTTTCAGCATAGCAATGATGGGCTTGACCAAACTTGCGAAACCAGGGATAAATCTTCTCACGAAGTTTATCTTTACAAGGAAACTTTGGAGTCCCTTTTTATGCTTGGGCAAGGATAAGGCCAAGATGGCACTTATTCTCGCAGGATGAATGGACAGCCCTTCCTTTGAGACGATGTGGCCCAGCAGCTTGCTTTCATGCACGGCAAACACGCACTTCTTGGGGTTCAATGAAATCACATACTCTCTGCACCTTTTGGAAATCAGTCTCAGGTGGTCCATATGCTCGCTGGCATTCTTGGAGAAAACTGTGATGTCATCCAAATATACCAACACCATTTGGTTTAGCAGCGCCTGAAAAGCCATGTCCATGGCTCTTTAGAAAGTTGCGCCAACATTTGATAGACCAAAGGGCATCTTTTGGTACGCATATGTGCCCCATTTGGTGGTGAAAGCAATCTTGTACCAATCTTCTTCTTTCATCAAGACTTGGTTATAGCGAAAAAATTCATCCAACAGAGAGAAGCGTTATGATCCTGCAACTACTTGGAGAAGTTGCTCCTTGGATGGCAGAGGATAGTGATCTTTCAAGGAGACTTTGTTCAAATCTCTGAAGTTCACACAAAGCCTAATCTTTCCACTCTTTTTTCTTACAAGCACCAAGTTGGCTATCCATGATGAGTGTTTGATGGGAAAGATGATCTTGGACTCGATCAATTTGGTTAACTCTTTCCTCATGAGCTCTTCTATCTTGGGGTTGATCGGCCTTTGCTTCTGCCTTACGTGCTTAGCATTGGCCTCCAACTCTATCATATGCTGAGCTAACTTAGGATCAAAACCCTTTAGGTCGTTGTACTCCCAAGCAAAAATGTCTGCATACTCTTGGCAAAGTGCTATGAAAGTGTGCCTCTCAACGTTGTTGCTTACCTTTCCAAGCTTAAGAAGTTTGTCTTTGAAGATGAGGACTCTCTCATAGTTCTCTTCATTAATAGACATTATTGCCTTTTCTTTCATCATATGGTCTCCTTCATGAAAAAGGCCCTCAAGTGTAACCAACCCCTTAGCAAGTTTGTTCGACTTCAGCTGAACAATCTAATCCTCATATTGATGCTGCAATTTAGCTTGGTTGGAGGAGAACTCAGCTTCCTGCTGTAAGAAGCAAGCAATTTGCTTGTCACTCTCAAAAACCTGCTAGTGGGCTTCATTATCCGGCACTGATGGCCTCACCATCACCTTGACATGTGGTTGAACCTTAGCTTCTTTCAGCTCACTTGGAATGTCAAACTGAGCTCCCACAGCTGCCAACCTGTCAACATGTTGGTTCTGATTTCTTGGGACAGCTTGAATGTCAAAGGCTTCAAAATCTTCAATCATGGCCCACACTCTATTTTTGTAAGACCTCATCAAAGGGTTTTTTGTGATGTTCAAGCCTCTAACTTGGTTAACTATGAGCTCGTTGTCCCTATAAGCTTGCAGCAGTTTGATTCCTCTTTTGGTGGCCCATTGAAGGCCACGGATCAAGCCTTCGCATTCTGCTGCATTTGAAGAGCAGCTGAAATGAAACCTGTAGGAAGAGAAAAGCTTATTACCTGAGGGTGAAATCAACATTGCCCCAACACCTACACCATTTTTGCTCCTTGAGCCATCAAAGAACAATTTCCATAAACCATTGAGGTCTTCTTTAGGTCCAATGAGGGAAGGCATGGGCTGATTCTCTTCATGTAGCAGAGACACCCATGTCTCTTTCCTCAACACCTTCCAAAGGGTTGAAAAATTGGTTATCTCCCCATAGCTCATCCAAGAACAAGTCTAGAACCTCTTCAGGATGAGTGTTCAGCTCCTGGCCAATTGTAAACTTATCCTCATCAAGGATAGTACAATTGAGGTTTACGTTATCTGGCTGATGGGGTTCAATGTGAAATTGTGCCATGGGTTCAACGTTGATTGAGACCTTAGTCCATACTTTGTTCTGAACGCCATGTAAGACCAATCTACTACAAGGTGACCCCCAATCTTGGCTGTGAACTCTCTGGAAAGACACAATGCAAAATGAGGAGTGACATTCAAGATCAGCACGTCTTGCACCACAGACACGCTAGGATAAGCATGCAAAGTTAGGCTCAAATTCCTGATGATACATGATGACTTTGTGGAAAAACCCATCAAGCTGCAGGGCTCCCCTGGTCTGTGGCTCATACTTGAGGTTCAACTGGTCAGCAATAGACTTTGGCATGACTGAGGTGCTGGCCCCACTATCCACCAAGCAGTTGTGCAACAAAGAATCACCGATGACTAATGAGATGTAGAATGGGGGGGGCTTGGTCACACTACTTGACCTTTCTCCTAAAGGACTCTTGGTTTCATTAGTGAAGACTTCAGCTTCCTTGCTTGGTTGCTTACTTGCAGCTGTAAAAACACTCATCTTGGTCCTGCATGGAAAGCATGTCCCACATTGGTACGCTCACGCTGGATTTCTTCATTTGCTCCACAATGTTGATTGGCGTACCCCCAGCCTTTGCCTGGGTTTTGGGAGTTACTGCTACTAGCTTTGTCAGTTAAGGAGCGATGACAAGGTTCTTTGAAAGCTTCATGGTTGTCACCCATATTCCTTATCTTTAACCTTGTGTTTACTGAAACTGGGGTGTGGGCAAAACTGGGAGTAGCCTGCAGATTGGATGCATAGCACTCCTGCTCACTACTCACAATTGTGGCCTCCGACTGGTTTGACACTTGATTCGAGCCTTGTTCTTGTGGAGGTTGCCCATGCTTTGTCATTGTGGGCACCTCCATGCTTTGGGCCATAAGAGCTTGGCTATACCCATAAGCAACAGACTGCTGCCATTGATCATTGAACGTCTGGTTGGAGCCATTAGTTGGGACAATAGATTATCCAAAAGAATGGTTCCAAGGCATTGTCCCTTCAGCCTCCTTAGCCACATAGTTCTGAACCGGGACCAAAAAATCGAAAGGGCCTACAGCATTTGGATTATAATTATGTTGTCTAGCATAGTTAGGTTGCCCCTGTCCTGGAAAACTTCCTTTGTAGGGTGGCCTATTTACTTGATAAGGCTGCTGCTGAGGCTGGTATGGAGCTTGATAAGGCTTGTTGTAAGCTTGCCTCTTGACATTGACCACATCATTCCCCAAGGATTGGAGCATGCTTTTCAATTCCAAGTAATTCTTCTGCTCTTGGGAGTCGGATCCATTAGTAGAGGCCTTCTCTTGCTTAGGTGAAGGCACAGCAGCAATTGTTGGCATTGGAAGTATAACATCAAGTGGAGGAATGACTGCAGGAGGTGGTATGATCTCTGGAAAAAGAGGCATTGGGGGTTTGGAAGTAAGCTTGCCAACCTAAACTAGGCAATTTTCTGCCTCAATGGCCACCTCGTATGCGTCTGGCAGTATGTCTCCTCTAATAGATTGAATCATTACAATTGTCGCTATTGAGAGACTTCAAGTAATACAAGAAAGCAAAGTTTAGAGATGGTCTAATAGCGGCTGGAATTCTATCCCACACCTTTTGAAATCTCGTATTGAAGTCTTGCATGACTTCCTGAAGAGCTCTCTTAATTGTGGTCAGTTGCTCTGCAAGTGATAGATGATCACTCTTATCTGCAAATCTTTTACATAAGGTTGTTCCCAGCGCGTCCCTCGAGTGGATAGAATTAGGAGCTAGGCCCCTATACCAGTCTAATGCCTTTCCTTTGAAATATACAGCCAATATCCTAACAGCGACGTTCTCCACTGTGATATTGTGAATATTGAAGAAGTTGGCTATGTCCACTATGTGCTCAGTAGGAGTTACAGCATGGTCCCCTGTGTAATAAGGAACACTTTTGAGAGCTGCGACTGGCATAGGATCATATTGTGGCAAATTTAAAGGACTGTGGCTGCTGAAGCCCACAAAAGCTCTTTGGAGAATCACGGTAGCAAGAGGAGCTAACAAGGATCTTCTTGCGTAGGTATATCTTATGACTGGTTTAAGAAAGTTGCTTCTTACGTAAGAGTGAGTATCGGCAAACCTTAACCTTCTTGCTGAGTTTAAAGGTAATTCAACAAACTCAAAAAAATACCTGCAAAAGTCGATCTTGTAGCCACCTTTGACATGAAAGATAGCTACTGCTCTGCCATCGGATAGCTGGGTGTTCTTTGAAGTCACCAGATGCTGAAAAATGAAAGCTACCACTGCTGCAAATTGATCAAAACAGCATCAAATTTGATCAATCTTTCATAAAAATAAAAATCAAATGGTAGTTGTCCAACCAGGCATGTCGGAACTGTTATAGCTTGGAATTGCACCCAAATGAGAGAGTTCTTCAGACTCCCTCACTTCCAGCTACAAGCATTGGGACAACCTCAAGATGTGGGTATCCTATGGTGAGGTTGAACCTCTAAGATTTTTTATGAGGCTAGTTCCTCATGTGCTTTACTTCAGCGCTTGATCTCACACTAAAATCTATTGTTAGCTAAAAAAAAGGCGTAGGAGGATCACTGAAAAAGAAATCTAAGCTAAAGGAAGTGATGCACCAAAAAGAAGTGATCCATTTGGTTTGGAAAAAGAGCCAACTATTGATGAACCCAAACAGAACACAGGTTATTCTGGTTCTATCTCAAGGCCATAGGCACGGAGCTTTTGCGTGAAGGTTGAAGGGAAGCCTTGCACTTTGAAAGATAACAAAAATAGGTCTACGAGAGACACTACGAACAGGGAACACTTCAAGGAGAGCTCAACACACAGACACTTCACGCAATCTTGAACAAAACCGAAAGGATCAAAAGCAAGGTGCTGAAAAAATCGTAGGTGATGAATGACAATCATACATTCTGCAAATGAAACCAAATGTGCACACTTGTTTTAACCAAAAACAGAAAAATCTTCCTTGTATTGCTTCAAAAGAGTATTTTACAAAGCGATTTCTGCAGAGTAATTCTATCGCCAATCCAGGGATGATTTGCTTGGCTCCAAGGCCTCTATTTATATAGAAAAGGGGGGAGAGAGAAGGGGAAAAAAGAAGTCGATGATGGCTGGAACTCTTATGTTGTACTTCCTTATTGTCCCTAAATGCGCCGCTCAGGGTCACTAAACAATCCTCTCAAGCCCCTCCCACCTTTAAGTTTTTTCTTTGGCGCATCTGAGAAGCCATGTTGTGAGCAGCTGGAATGTCTCTTCTTGGCACGACGCATTTAATCTTTGCCTTCAATATTGGCATGGCTTCTTTCTCTTTGCGTGCCCTATTGAAAGGACACAGATCTCCATGTGTTTCAGCCGTGCTGCATTTAAGCGTCGAACGGTGATTGTGGGGAGCGAACTATGGTGGAAGAGAGCCTTTATAATTTCCAGCTACCAGCTGCTTGGACTCTCCTGTGCTCATTGGTCATCTTTGTGCCACTTGTCCTTTACTGCTTAGCCCTTTCTACTCCAGCTTACGCTACGTGGAAGCCTTTCATCTGTTGCATCATGATTCTCGCGTTGATGGACCAAGCTCAAGTCAAGCACTTGAAGAATCCCGATTTACTCTATGCAGAGTAGTTCGGGTTCTTTGATCTCTCCAACTTCGGACTTTCCCAAATCCTTTACTTATAAAGCCTTTTAAGTAAAGTACTTGGAGAAACCCAATTTACTCTATGCAGAGTAATTCAGGTTCTCTAAGCTTACTTACTTCGGACTTGTCCATCTTGAAGTCTTCTCACTTTGTTGTTTCCAAGCCTTAAGACTTCAGGTTTTCAACCCTGATTACTTCCAACGGCTAGTCGTTTATCATAATTTTGACGTCCATCGGCCTATCATTTTCCTTTGGACACTTGGTCTCGGGCTTTTTCTCCACGGTTCCTGCTTGGCTTTTCTTCCGAAGTTATTCCTTCTGAGGAATTATTTCGGCTTTTTCTTTCGGGCAAATCTCCCGAACGAAATTTCTTCAAACAATTTGTCTGAAGGAATTCCTTCGGACTTTTGTCTGCGTCTATCTTTGGAAATTTGCTTTGGTTCTTTCTCGAAGGAATTCCTTTGGAATTTTTTCCCTAAGGCTTCTTCTCAAGGACTTTCCCGAAGGCCCAGACACCCTTCGGGCTTTTGCAAATGGTCCTTTCCTTTGAGAATTGCCCTGTTTTTTGCCGAAGAAAGTGCCTTTCGGCATTTGAAAAAAGTACTTTCGAAGGGAAAGATACGCTTCGGGAAACTTGCAATGGTCCACTTTTGAGAAGAAAGTGCCCTTCGGAAATATGAAAGTGACCTTCGGAAAAGTTGATTGGCCTTTCTGAAATGTTGAAATATCCCTTTTGCCTAAAAAAGGCCCTTCGGCATTTTGAAAATGCCCTTCAAATTTTTGAAGAAGACTTGTCCCTTGAAGAACCTGAGAAGCTCTATTTTCTGAGATCAAATCGGGTTTGTCAAGCCCTTTTACTTATTTTGGGCTTCTGACTGCTCACAACTTATGAAGTAATCAAGTAGTGCTCCTTGGGGAACACGAAATACACTGTCCATGAGTAATTCGGGTTCGCGAACCCGAATTACTTCTACTTATAAAACATTTAAAAGTCAAGCACTGCTAGAAACCCGATTTGCACTGTGCCCTTAGAAACCCGAAGTTATCACTACTGGAAAACCCGAAGTCCTCCCAAAGACTTGCCATTTTCTTGCCTGAAAGCTCCCTTTTTCATACTTAGGCAAATTTTGATGTGGGCCAAAAATGGCCAACAGTATCATAGCACAAGACATTGTTCATTGCTTCTCCAATCATGTTTGGGTTCACTTTGGATTGCTTTCATCCATCATGTCTAATCATGACCCAAGGTTTCTCAACCACTTTTGGCATGCCTTGTGGGAGATGTTAGATGCACAACTAGACTAGCTGACCACGTTTCATACTCAAATAGATGGGCAAACAAAAGTTGTCAACTAAGCACTTGTCCATTTGTTGTGCATGTTCAACACAATCCATGCACCTAGGATGACAATTTTTCATTCATTTCACATGCCTATATAGCTCGTCACAATTCTATAGGGCATAATCCATTTCAAAAATGTATTGGATTCCAGCCAGCCATACTTTTAGACATATTCTACCGTGCGCCATCCAACACACAGTCGCGCACACGTGAAAAGGAAGTGGACAAAGTGTAGTAGTTTTCGCAACACATCCAATATGTTAACCAACAAGTTCAGTCGATACTCTCGTGCTAACAACAGAAGTACGAAGAGCATTGCAATGCACATCGCACACCTCATGCATTCAAGGTGGGTGAAGAAATATGGCTGCATTTTCAAAAAGAACGCTTTCAAGGGTCCTCATAGAAAGATCAAGCCTCTGTGCTATGGTCCTTACACCATATTGTGCGTAACTGAAGAGAACGCATTTGTTCTTGATCTACCACAATACTTGGGTCTTCATCTAGTATTCACTGTGGAACTCCTTAAGCCCTATTTTCCATCTTAGCCTTAGCAAAAACAACTCAACATCCTTCAAACTTGGATCCTAAACACTTGCAGTCAATGCCAAAGGATCAAATTGTTGAGGTTAAAACTCTGTGCACTTGCCAAGGAATGCATAAGTTATTAAAAGTGGTCAAGGTAGGGCAATACATTGATCAGACTAAGTGGTACAACCTTTAATAGCTTCAAGTTCAATTTCTGCAAGTAATCGAAGATGTCATGGCAGCCACCGCTCCTCAAGAAACGGAAAATGATCTGAGCACAGTCACACCATTATGCACCATTAGTCACACCATTATGCAGTAAATTGTAAAGCAGCAGAAGAACTCCTAATGGGCAGGTTTCTTCATTTGTTTTGGACTCCATGTGCAACTCATGTTTTATATCTTTTGCTTGAAGATTTTGCAAAGTTGAAGTGGGTGAATAATGTTGTCAAAGAAGGAAAACAAATTTCAAAGTTTATACTTAATCACCGCTTGACTTTAAGCTTGTATCGCTCATTTGCAAAGCGTGAACTTCTCTCTCCAACTGAAACAAGGTTTGCATCTAATTTTATCACTTTGCAAAGGGAGGTGGAGGAGAGGACAGCATTGAGAAGAGTTGTAGTCAGTGAAGAATGGGCACAATCTAAGCTTTCTAAGGAAAGCGTTGTAAATGACATTGAGAGAATTATCTTGGGTAGTTCATTTTGGGAGGGCACCGAGAAGACCCTAAAGATTTTTGAGCCACTTGTCCAATTATTGAGATTGGTTGATAGCATGAAACCTTGTATTAATTTTGTGTATGAGGGCATAGAGCAAGCAAAAGAGCAAATTAAAAAAAAACTGACAGATGATGGTGATGAAGTTCAAAGGATTTGAGACATTGTGGACCTCCGATGGAACATGTTACATCGACCTATACATGCAGCAGGTTGCTATTTGAATCCAAAGTTGATAGAGGTGGATCATGATGCAGATGAGGAGGTAAAGAATGGTGTATTGGAAACAATACACAGGTTGGTTCAAGATGAAGATGAGAAGGCTAAGGTGAGAAAGCAGTTGGCTACATTCAAGAACCAAAAAGGGTTGTTTTCCCTCAATGAAGCACAAGAAGACATTGTTAGCATGGATCCCCATTTATGGTGGCAGATGTACGGTTCTTCTACTCCAGAGTTACAAAATCTTGCCATGCGTGTCCACAGTCAATGTGCCAATGCTTCTTCATGCGAAAGAAATTGGAGCATGCATGATTTGATCCATACTAATAAAAAAAACCGACTAGGAGCCAAAACGCTGTCAGATCTTGTGTTTGTTCATAGCAATTTAAGATTGCTTGAGCACAATCTTGCAAAAGAAGATGACAATCTTCATCTTGGAGAACCATCCTTTGAAGGAGTTGAGGAAAATATTGATAGTGTTGATGAGCTGGATGGAGGATTCGTTGATGGTGCTAGTCCTAGTGCTAGTTTTGATTTTGAAGCTGGGTTTGATGTTGCAAATGTTTGAAACTTAAGTTCTATATCAATTTTGAGCTTAGGCTCTAAACTATGAATATTTTGCTATCTTTTAATGTAATTCAAGTTTGAAATTCTTATGTATTTCTCATTTTTGCAAGTGTTAAATTAATGTTCATTCCTTAGTAGATTGAAATATTTTGCATATATATATATATATATATATATATATATATCTTTTAATGTAATTCAAGTTTGAAATTCTTATGTATTTCTCATTTTTGCAAGTGTTAAATTAATGTTCATTCCTTAGTAGATTGAAATATTTTGCATATATATATATATATATATTATTTTATTTTTTGAACCGGATTTTTTCAAAAATTTTGCATTCCGCATTTTTTCCGCCTCCCAAACGCATTCGGATTTCTGACCCTGGTAACTATGCTTTTAGCGTATTGGGATGCATTCAAAATATTAATTTGTTCCTAAAACAAACTTCATAAAAGAAGGTATGTGGCTACTACTTAGCTTATGCAAAAGAGTAAAATAATTTTTGCTTGGTTTTGGAAAGAATCATTAGAGTGAAATGTGTGGGATATTGTTTAATTAACATTATTTCTGGGATAAGTAAGGAGGCGAGCTGGAGGGCATTCCATGGCATGCCCTGCACGTTCTCCTTGGGCAGGTCAAGGAGTGCCCGTATTCTGATTTGTGGCATACCTAGGAAATGGTGACATGCCAGAGGCATAGTGCATTTATGGAATCTAGTGGAAATGAGTAAATAAAGGAAATGGAGTACTGTTGAGGAAGTTAGAAGCATGGCACAGCTATTTAGGAGGCACAACAGATCAAGAAAACAAGACAAGATGGGGCGATCCTTAGGCATGTTTACTCTTCTCTTGTTAACTCTTTGTTCTGATCTTTTGACTCAAACGTAAACTCTTTGTTCTGATCTTTTGACCCAAACGTAAATAGGGCAAAATTTTGTGGGTCTTTTTACCAAAGAAAGTATAGCAGTGATGTCTAAGTAAAAGCATGGCATAAGGTATTTATTGCCTACTTTGGTTGTTTTAGGACCGCCATTTTATCTTAAATATATTTTTTTAGAAATTGTTGGATTTCCTTCTCATTATATTACTGCCCCTTCGGAGATATCCATTTCACTAGATTTTCTTTCTCATACCATCCCATAGGTGGAAGAGTACTGGAAAAAATAGGTCTGCGAAGGGAGGTTCTGAGTATGCCAGATGGTGACTTAAGAAGTTGAAATTTTCTTTTGATAATTTATGCATATAGTGGTAATACCATAGTTACCAGGTTCGGCCGCATCTAGGCCAAATGCAGAAAAATCCGCATTTTTTTTGGCTCGCGGATTAATACATGCGGGTTCGGAGTCTTCGGACTATTTTTTATTATTAAAAAATTTTAACATTAAAAAAACGCAAAACCCTAAAAAGCGCAAGTCATTGAACGCGAAAACCCTAAAAAGCGCAAGTCGTTTAGCCGCGGGATCACATCCGAGACTCGATGGCGGACGGACGCAGCAACAAGTAGGTTTTTTATTAATATTTATTTATTTATTTCGTAATATTTATTTATTTAGTAATATTTATTTATTAATATTTATTTAGTAATATTTATTAATAAAATTAACATTTATAAAATAAATTTTATATGTTGTTAAAATTTATAAAATTAATAAAGTAATATTTATTAATAAAATTAATTTTATATTTCGTAAATAATTTAAGTTTTAAGTTTTAACATTATATTTAAATTTTATTAATAATATAACATTGTAATTTAAATATAATTTATTATATAAACAAATATATTTATGTTAATAAAATTAACATTTAAAAAAATAACAAATATATAATAAAATTTAAATTTGATAAAAAATATTAAAAAATGAAAAATATTTAAAACAAATATTATAAAAAATAAATTACGATTTAAATATAAAATAATTTTACCTTAACAAATATAAATAGAAAATAAAATAAATTCTATTAAAAAAATAAATATAAATATAATATCAAATATTTAATAATACATTTACTTAAACATAAAATAAATTTTATATTTAAAAACAAATATTAAAAATATTTAAAATAAATTTATATATATAAAAACAAATATAAAAAATAAAAATATTTAAAATAAATATTATAATTATTAATTTAAATTAAATTTATTAACAATTTTTTTTTTTTTAATTTAAAAAAATTATGTGTAAAATTAAAATAAAATTTATATTTAGAAATAAATATAGAAAATATAAATATTTAAAACAAACATTACTATTAGAAATAAAATCAAAATACATTTAGATTTTATTCTCCGATATATTAGAAATAATAATAGTTTTTGATATATTTTATTTTTTGATATATTTTATCTTTTAATGTAATTCAAGTTTGAAACTTATGCATTTCTCAATTTTGCAACTGTTAAATTAATACTCAATGTTTCATTCCTTACTAGATTAAAATATTTTACATACATATATATATATATATATATATATATATATATATATATATATTTTTATTATTTTTTTCCAAACCAGATTTTACCGGATTTTTCCGAACCTTTTCAAGAATTCCGCATTTTTTTGGCCTCCCGAACGCATCCGGATTTCCGGACCTGGTAACTATGGGTAATACCCAATTCTTCATGGAAGTAATTTCAGGTCTAGTTTTAGACCTGTAAGTGGTGGCAACATCCACCTATAGCCCTAAAATGGCCCTTAGTTCACTAAAATCATCTACATAATTATTCTGATAAGAAGGGTATCAAAATTAAGACTTGCAATTGTAGATGCATGACTCATAGTGAATTGTTTGACAAAATGCCTTAAAGACCATGTTTGTTATATGTTACTTAGCTGGAAATTGTTTGACAAAATGCCTTAAATACCATGTTTGTTATATGTTTGTCGAAGTGAGTCAAGAATGATTGGCTGGAAATTGTTTGAAAAAATGCCTTAAAGATCATGCTTGCTATGTATGAGTCAAGAATGTTTGGATGGAAATTGATTGACAAATTACCTTAAGGACATTGTTTGTTATATGTTGTCAAAGTGAGTCAAGAATGCTTGGCTGGAAATTGATTGACAAAATTGCGTTAAGGACATTGTTTGTTATATGTTGTCAAAATAATTCAAGAATACTTGGCTGGAAATTGATTGACAAATTACCTTAAGGACATTGTTTGTTATATGTTGTCAAAGTGAGTCAAGATATGCTTGGCTGGAAATCGATTGACAAAATTGCCTTAAGGACATTGTTTGTTATATGTTGTCAAAATAATTCAAGAATGCTTGGCTGGAAATTGATTGACAAATTGCTTAAAGAAAATTGTTTGTTATATGTTGTCAAGTAATTCAAGAATGCTTGGCTGGAAATTGCTTGACAAAAGGCCTCAATTGCTTTGGTTGCTACTAGTTGTTAAGATGCCTCAATAACCTTTGATTGATATATGGATGTAACAATTTAGATAGTTGTGTCTATACTAAAGGGAATTCTTGGTTCGATCGACTACAGCCAATTTGAGTGACCATGAATTCATCAACGTTGAGAAGAGTCTCATAGGTAGTGTATTAATTAGATGGCTGAAGTAAATGGGTGCAGCTGTGTTTTCAAGCATAAAATCATCAGTTGTATCTTGATTTGATAAATGGAAGTCATTAGAATACATCTATTTCCTATTATGACCAGATGATAGTGTACTATATGAGTTCTGTCAAGTGGTAAGTCATACGGTAATCTTGATTTGCACTCAGTTGCGAGTGGTTTCCTTCCTTCCTTGTTGTAGAATGGCCTTGAAAGCTAAATTTACTCCTTGTTTACAAAATTAAGATTTACAAAAATACATTTTAATGGAGATTGAAATTTAGGCTGTCTATTGCATTTTACATTTGGTAAAAGCGGGTAGGGAGTGTGCTGGACTTATTAGGTTTTGTATATGTTAAATGATTTCTTGATTGATCCAAATCCTAGTGTGCATTGGGTGTCGACTATGGCTGTAGACACTTAGAAATGCGTAGTTTTCTGTGTGTTAGAATGGAGGAATCAATTGAATTAGTTGAATGGTTATATTTTGTACATGTTGGAATGAATTTCTTTGTAGATTGTGACATTTAGTTGGCTATAGAAAATTAGGCCAGATGCACCTTCTAGTATGATGGAATGATTTCTATAGTTATAATCCTTATGTAAATATTATAAGAACCCTTGAATATTGGCACATGCTACTTCTTATGCACTGAATTTCATGAAGTAGTAAGGTGATCTTATATCTTATAAAACTTTGCCTAGATTTATAAAGTCACTTGGAGACTATAAATAGATGTGAATTATGCATATTGAGTGAAAAAATGGTTGTTAGGGGTTTTCTTACTTGGTTTCAGCATGAGTATGGACTTAACTAGTTTACATGATTGAAATAAAATGGTTGGTACTTCTTCAAGCTCCTGCTATCCTTTGTATAAAAGGACCATGGGGGAGATTAATCTTGTTCTTTTATACGTTGTTGAGTTATGTTGATTTTTAAATTTTAATATTGTTTACACAGTATCTGAAGTTGGCAAGTACAACAAGTTTTGATTTGTTACAATTTGTTGGTTTGATATTATGCTTATAAATATAAAGGCTTACATAGGAGGTAAGGCTTGGCGTTCCTACAAAGTGGTCTTGTTGCAACTCAGATTCTGGTGAATACTCATTGCATGATATAGATACACATGGTTTTCTGCACATTTTAGAATGTTATTAACTTGTTTCTCATCACGGAGAAGGTGACTTATATAATCTTTGTTACATGGAACCTTCGTAGTTTGTATACCTTGAATATGAAAATGAAACATGATGTCTTGGAAATTCAAGGTATACACATAAGGAAGATGGTAACAGTCATCACTAGTGTTCGCATTATTTTACTTTTTTTACGTAATGCGTTTAAGGCATAGTTACCAGGTTCGGAAATCCGGATGCGTTCGGGAGGCCAAAAAAATGCGGAAATGCGGAATTCTTAAAAAGGTTCGGAAAAATCCGGTAAAATCCGGTTTGGAAAAAAAAAATATATTATATATATATATATATATATATATATATGTAAGTAAAATATTTTAATCTAGTAAGGAATGAAACATTGAATATTAATTTAACAGTTGCAAAATTGAGAAATGCATAAGTTTCAAACTTGAATTACATTAAAAGATAAAATATATCAAAAAATTATTATTTCTAATATATCAGAGAATAAAATCTAAATGTATTTTGATTTTATTTCTAATAGTAATGTTTATTTTAAATATTTATATTTTCTATATTTATTTCTAAATATAAATTTTATTTTAATTTTACACATAATTTTTTTAAATCAAAAAAATTTAAATTGTTAATAAATTTAATTTAAATTAATAATTATAATATTTATTTTAAATATTTTTATTTTTTATATTTGTTTTTATATATATAAATTTATTTTAAATATTTTTAATTTTTTTAATATTTGTTTTTAAACATAAAATTTATTTTATATTTAAGTAAATGTATTATTAAATATTTGATATTATATTTATATTTATTTTTTTAATAGAATTTATTTTATTTTCTATTTATATTTGTTAAGGTAAAATTATTTTATATTTAAATCGTAATTTATTTTTTATAATATTTGTTTTAAATATTTTTCATTTTCTACTATTTTTTATCAAATTTAAATTTTATTATATATTTGTTATTTTTTTAAATGTTAATTTTATTAACATATATATATATATTTGTTTATATAATAAATTATATTTAAATTACAATGTTATATTATTAATAAAATTTAAATATAATGTTAAAACTTAAAACTTAAATTATTTACGAAATATAAAATTAATTTTATTAATAAATATTACTTTATTAATTTTATAAATTTTAACAACATATAAAATTAATTTTATAAATGTTAATTTGATTAATAAATATTACTAAATAAATAAATATTACGAAATAAATAAATAAATATTAATAAAAAACCCTTCCTGTTGCTGCGTCCGTCCGCCGAAGAGTCTCGGATGTGATCCCGCGGCTAAACGACTTGCGCTTTTTAGGGTTTTCGCGTCCAATGACTTGCGCTTTTTAGGGTTTTGTGTTTTTTTAATGTTAAAAATTTTTAATAATAAAAAATAGTCCGAAGACTCCGAACCCGCATGTATTAATCCGCGAGCCGAAAAAAATGCGGATTTTTCCACATTTGGCTCAGATGCGGCCGAACCTGGTAACTATGGTTTAAGGTTCATAATTTTAGCTAGAGGAGAATAAGCATGCCAGCTTATGCTGACTCATTTCACTATCATTTCAGGATGCAGGTAATAACCATTTGAATGCTTGTTGTTGAGAATTTTATCCTAAATGTGAACCTGTTCTAGTTTCATTTCTTGGTGGTTGGTTCAAGCCGGTTAACTGAAGAAAAGAATTATTCATTGTAAATTGTTGTTATCTGATCTATAGTTTTTTGCCTGATCTCGAGGGATGTCTACCTTAGTGTGCCTTATCTTCATCTCATTTGGAGACCTTTTAGTTCTACTTTGAAGAAGTATGCTAGTCCTTGAATTTCCACAGCTTGGCAATGTCAACATATCAAGCACATGTATCATTGTATGAAGAATGCTTGTTTGATTGTAGTGCATACAACTGTATTCAAAGAATGTCAAACTTGAGTGACTTGGTATCATTGCATTATAGTAGTGTAATAAATCTACCTATTTATAGCATCTAATGGGCTGAAAGGACCCTCCATGAGTTCTTCTAGGGTGGATTTCTACAATGAGGGATGGAACTCCTCGCTATCCAGTTCATATTTGGCTTGATAGTAGTGTGTGGAACTGATTCATCATGATTGGGGATTGCAGTCTCCCAGCTGTCATAAAATAAGGTTTCAGACCTACTATGACTACTGTTTTTTATATAAAACTGTTTATTATTGCTTACCATGTATTAGGCGATTGTTGTGCTCTTATAATATAAACTGTTGGCTGAACTTTTACTTCTGTTGAGTAAATAGTTAGGTATGATTATTGTACCGCGTCTTTGTGAAATGTTAGTGTTGAGAACTTCTACTTTGATAATTGGGGGAGGGATTTAATGCCTAATTGGGTTAATTAATAATTAGAATAATTGAATAACAGTGACATACTCTCCTTTCCTTGAGCTAAATAATAGAATTTAGCAAAAAGAATTTAATTTTTGACCACTTAAACAATTCCTTCATAAGCTTAAGAAGTAAGCAAGTTTATAGTGGGAGACCTTGATCTTTGACTTGGAATTTACTGTGGATCTTATGTTGAGTTGAATGCTCATCATTAACAAGTTCATATAGTGAAACAATGGATCTAAGCTATAAACAATAATCAGATTTAATGATAAGCCAAGTTACTGATTTACGCAGTAGTAGAGTTGCGAGTAGTCACATTCTCCTTGTCTTGGTGAACAATGATGGTCAAAAAAGAAGAAAAAAATCTAATGAGCCTTCCCGATGCCTAACCAAAAGGGTTGTAACACCATGTGCCCACTAACTCATTTTTCCCACAGCCATTATGAATATGAAGAACTAGGGTTTTGCTATTTGACAAGGAGAAACAATCCATGACCCAGATTTGAATGCACCAAAACAAAGGTGACATAGAACCTAGAAGCATCCAAGTGGTCACATCCAGTTTCAACATGTATTATGTACTAGACACCTGCGTCCGAGTTAGACAGTAGAGTCGACACAACCGTCCCAAGTCGATGCATGTGTCTGCAACTACAAAGGTACAATTCCCAGAATCAGACAATTGATCTAGAATCCAAATTTAGTGTACTTTTTCCCTGTTCCAGATCCAAATCTATACTAACATCAAAACCAGCTAAGTATCTTGTTTTCATTATCATTGCAATATCTAACATTAGTTGTACTTTCTATCTTTAGCATATCTCAACATAATAAATTCAGTATATGTTTATCTGAGTTTTGCAATTAATTGGCCTACTTTAGAGATAGTCTACCATCCTTCTGTCTTAGGCTATCTCTACCCCTTTAACCCTAGATTCCCCATATATAGATTTTAAGGTTAAAAATTTGGTAAAACCGACCTTTCATCCACAAAACCCTAGATATTGGTCTAGGGTTTCTTGATTTTCTGTTTTTGGTTTCTGATTTCTAATTTAACAAGATTTTACATGTTAAAAATCAGATTTCCTTTTTGATCAATATGTTCAATATGGATGCATGTGAAGCTCATTTTATGTTACAATTTGTAATTGTAACGATGTTTTGCTATTGTGATAAGCTAATCCAAGGTATCATACAAAGAAATAAGCAAACCCATCAATATAATGAGAGGGTTTTAAACAAAAAGAACACTTAATCTTTCTTCATAATTCCTTTTGTAATACTATACAGCCAATATCCAGACGCCAACGTGCAAGCTCTCAACCATTTGTTCCACGTAGACCTTATTCGAGTGACAACTACCATCCCGCACCCATTATTCACCCATGGCTTATATTGGATTCTGTAGTCCATGCAGTCACTACTCGAAAAGGTAAAGGTGTTCAACCCAATCCGCCACTTGTTAATATACAACAGGGGCCTCCTGAGCCAAAGCTTGTAATCAAATCTAAGGGATCTGACCTTATTGACCAATTGAGCAACACAAATGCTAAGATTTCCATCCTTGAACTTTTAAAGCAATCTAATATAGATAAGGATATCCTATATGAAGCATTGTGTGAAACCCAAGTTCGAGTGAGATACTGAGTCAGCTTACTTTGCAGCTATCATGCAAGATCTCAAAAGCAATGGAAAACTAATCACCTTTTATCCAGCAAATTTACAATCTAAAGAATTTATTGATCAAGAGTTACCTTTGTTCATACAAGTAACTATGCATAATAAGGGTATCAAAAGGGTGTTCGTTGATAATGGATCAGGGTTAAACATTTGTGGCACAAATTTCCTAAACACAATGGGTATTAGTACCAACCTTCAAAAATTAGTTATGCATATCAAAGGATTTGATAATTCACATAGTCCACCAATCGACCAAATCACATTGGATGTGACGTTGGGGCCAAAAACGGTTCAAACCACCTTTCAGGAAATGTCTCAATCATTACATTGTAATTTGCTTATGGGAAGACCTTGGATACATATCATGAAGGTTGTCCCCTCTACTTTACATCAATGTGTAAAATTCATACGTGATGGGACCTTACTAACCATGCATGTCGATGATGAACCTTTTAAATTTTGCAAAATGATACATTTTGATACAAAAGGTATTCCTATAGTGGTGCCTCCTACACACTTGAGTGTATCCAAACTTATGAAATGGGTGAGTCAAGTACAATGGCTTCATCATCTTCAAATGTAGATTAGGCACTAAACACTAAAGTGCACATAGATGCACATCAAGAACAAGAGCCAATACCAAAGGAACCAATGATACCAAAACCGCAAGCACCTCCAAAATTTGAGCTTCCTTGAAATCTTGAAACCCTGAAATATGGCTAAGTTTGAAACCTTGAAAACCTGGAATCTGACTAACTTTGAAATATGATAGGATCCTCCAAAACCTAGAATTTGCATTATAGCTCCTAGCGGTCCGAAACCCCTCTCAAACACCCTGAAAGTATATAAATAAAATATAACTTAAAGTATAAGTTTACATTTATATATGGACATCTAGTTTCTTATATGGACATCTAGTTTCTTATACTTAAATGTTAAATGTTTATTTTATTTATATTATTTATATACTGTTGGGTCCGAACATGAAATTCGCCGAACAGGGCGAACTTGAGCGAATTTTTAGTGAAGGGCATTAAGTTCGCCGAATTCTGAATTTTTAGGTAAAAATTCGACGAACCTTGTGACTATGACTATGACAATGATGATGATGTCACGTATGATATGGCAGGTGAGAAAATGCACAAGCTTAATTTTGATCCTCTTGAGCATCTTTCGCATAACCTATTTGAACCTACAAGTCCCGATAGATATAAGCTAAACTCACCTATAGAGGATACAAAACCAAATCAAGATAAGGGCAAAGAAAAAATGGCAGATGAACATGTAAATGATTGTTATTCCATACACCCCTCTTGGCTTCACACATTAAGTCAACCATACAAGAGTCAAATGCAAATACATCATGTAAATAATGTGGAGGTCTCTCATAAGACTCCACAACAGATTCTACAGATCACAGCAAACCAAGATACTATAGATACAATACTTTCCATGTTACTTGAACATAGCATTATATCTTTACCTTATAACAGGCACATATCAAGCAATGGAATTTTTCCTAAAACAGATTTACCATATTGTAACTATCATCAAATCATTGGCCATAATACAAATCAATGTCAAGCATTGCAAAACCAAATTCAAAAATATAGGAGGGTCACATACAAATTGTGCCTAAGAAGAGAAAAATACAAACTACTTCCAAAGATTCACATGAAAACCATCCTACAAAACGACCAAGGCATGAAGATCTAACTATTATTGCTAATAATGACAAGGTCTATTGTTAGCATCTCAAGTTTGATAGGAACAACTGGGATACAATTTGTAGCACCACATTTCTTCAATAGTTGGGACACAATACAACTGAATTAACATTTTCTCCACTGATGCCAAAATCTCCTACGTACATCTACCTACCAGTAGCATGTGGACTGTTGGTGGTCCCCATGATCATATGGATATTAGATCGGAATCCATATTTGACATTCAAATTTGAACAACATGGGTTCCTTGATTGGAATGCAACACTACATAATGCAAATATTGATATCACCTTTATTGTTAGGGATAGGGAGATTTGCTTACACCATGATGGATATGGCCACCCTTACCCACTGATGGCTTCTAGAATACCATTACATAGAAACATCAAAAAGGTGGCCATGTGTCGCTATAAACAAAGAATTAAAAATGCCTCAAGTGATCCTACACCTTTTGACAATGAGGACTTCCTCGATTAGTCCTCTCAAGTATTCCAAAAACACCCAAAAAATCAAAAAACTTCAAAAATCCAAAAATATGTTCAGCATTTACATGTCCTATTAGCTCCTTGGCATATATGTTGTTGGTTGCATGTTGGTAGATGGCATATCAAGTATTTCCTATATATACATGTGTTTCACACATATTTTGAGTATGATACAAGCATACACAGATGCATGATCTATGCATTTTTGGATGTTGGGCCTTCTCTCTACTCATGTCATGTGGACATTGTGGGCATCCGCTTCTTTGATCAGGATACATCTAGGTTATATCATATAATGGTCATTTTACATTATCATGTTTGAGCTTATGTACTTACACATGCCTTTATCCATGCTTATATCTTTCGCAGTGTACTTAAAAAATTTTTGCTAACACATAATCCATGGACTAGTATGCTATATTTATGTTGGTTATTTATGCTTTTATTCATGCACTTCCTTGAATGCCTTGCCTTATTGTCTTGCATGTTTGAGCATTTGAATATGCTCCATTGTTTGCGGCTCCCCGTGCCTTTGTTGCCACTTTGACATTTGAATGTCATTGATTGTTATATGGACATTTGAATATGTCATGCTTGCTTTTCTGGACATTTGACTAAGTCATGACCCTTCGATTGTGTGGCATTTGAACATGCCCCTTGTTTGAGATCTCCTTGGACCATTGTCTTTTGATTTGTTTTTTAGTGATCCTATGTGTGTGCTTTATTGTTGAGCTTGCACCGTTACTGTCTAGACGTTCCCATGATCTACATCATGCATATTAGGACTTGGTGTAATCACATTCTTCGTGCTTCAATGATATATCTACTTGGACATGTTCCCTCTATATGTTACATGGTACATTCACAGTTTACATGGTTATTTTATCATTTTGAGGTAAGGTAACTACCAGTTGTTACTTTCCTTCACCTCAAAAGGAAGAGCATATCAATGGGGGCATGCCATAGAGGCATGACTTCCACATTGCTTCACAGATTCAAATTGCAATGGGGGCATGTTTTGAAAATATGTTCTCTGCATTTGTCACAATTTCAGATTTAGTGGGGGCATGTTTTCGAAACACATTCTCCACATTAATTAGTATGCAACATACCCAGATTATAGTGGAGGCATGTTTTGGAAACATGTTCTCCACATTTACACCAATTTTCAATATCAGATTATAGTGAGGGCATGTTTTGGAAACATGTTCTCCACAATTACAAATTTTCAAATTGGTCAAATTCAAAGTTATATGATTCAGATACACATTTGTAACAGAGTTCTATACATTGGTACCAGTGTTTTACAGAGTTTCAGCATGAGATATATCTAAAGTGCATATGCTTTGCAATGTGCACCTAATATTGCAAAATGAAATCAGTTTCAGATTTCAAATATTTTCAGACATTGTCATCACCCACCAGGTTGAACTTTTACAGACTGAATTGAGACAATCTACTGTAATAGTTGGTTCGCTTTTTGCTATGGTTGAGGTGATTAAATCATTCAATGTTGCCACATTTATAAGTTGGACTTAATTACAACATCCAAACTCACCAGTTTTATAGTGTGAGTTGACTTGGTTCACTCATGCTCACCAGATTATAAGTATGATTGGGTTGCACATTTGAGCTAATCTCAACCGTCAAGTGGCAACTCATATTTTCTCCGAGGTTGTGGGCATGTGTCCTCCAAACTCTATCCCTTTAGATATATGCACTTTCCATATTTTATATTTGTCATAGTCTCAACTCTAATGATTTATAATGATATATCATTTCAAATCAAATTGTCAAAAGGCAAGATAGTTGCATCAATACTCAGGTGTACTTCTAAACCTTGCTCTATCACAATTTCAATCATTTCAATGCTTTCTATTTCAGATTATATGCACTGATTATATACTGTAACATGCTCTTTGTTGCAGGTCAGTGCCCAGCAAAGCATTCGAGTTGGATTCAAACAAAGGCAAAGTGTGTTATACACACCCAAATACTCATTGATTTTCATTTAAACTAACAATTTCATTAATAAATTAAAGGGGAGGCAAATGTAGGCACTATTTCTGAATTATATAGCTCCTCAGTCTTGCACACTTGGCAAATATATATCATGGATGTACTTTCAGCTTCTAGACCTTTTTCGCTACCAAAAGGCTCGCATACACTATCTCTTTGTGCCTAATTACTTATATCTTAGTCCGACCAATGTTATTTTGATGACTCATACCTTCTATCTTGCCCAAAATGTTATAACCTTGTTTATCTTCTCTCTACAAGTTCTTGACCTGCCCCTATTTTTCAACTACCCGGACACTTGCATCCAAGTCAAACGCCTACGTTGACGTGAGTGTCCAATCCCAACACAAGTGTCCAAAGCCTTAAAGTCATCCGCTTTGAAAATGAAACATATTCCTATGGTCGGCCTAAGTTCTTTAATACGAGATATTCTCCAAAGGGATTGGTATAAATACAAGATCAATCCTCATCCATTCCTCAACTAGCAACTTCCTACCTATTCACAAGGTAACCTATCAAAAGTATTTAATCAAGCACTCAAGTGAGCAAAGCTTCCTTATTTTATCCTATTTTCATATCAGTCATAGGGACAACACATCTACAAGTCTAAAATACTGAAGAAACATTCTATGAGCCACATTTGCCAAGTTACAAGCTAGGTCATTGTTGTACTTGCTTTTCACACACAAGCCAACATGTAGAGAACTACATAAGTTTGAGGCCCTCTGCAGAGTATTGGTTATGTAGACAGCGTTCATTGATAGATGAATCTTTGAGACAGCTCAACATCGTGTACCCTCTAACCCATTTTTCTCACAACCATTATGAAGATGAACTAAGGTTTTGCTATTTGACAAGGAACGACAGACCATGACCCAGATCTAAAAGCACCATAGTGAAGGCACACAGAACCTAAAAACATCCAGGTGGTCACATCCAATTTCAACAGGGATCATGTACTGGACACCTGTATCCAAGTTAGACAGTAGCGTCGACACAACCGTCTCAGGTTGACGCAAGTGTCCACGGCTACAAAAGTATAATTTCTAGAATTAGATGACTAATCCAGAATCTAGATCTAGTCTACTTTCTGCCTATTCTAGATCCAAATTTGTATTCGCATCAGAACCAAGTATTTTGTTTTTATTATCATTGCAATATCTAGTATTAATTGTACTTTATATCTTTAGCATATCTCAACATAATAAATTCAATATATGTTTATCTGAGTTTTACAACTAATTTAGAGATAGCCTATCATCCTTGTACCCTAGATTATCTCTACCCTTTTAACCCTAAATTCCCCATATCTAGATTTTAAGGTTAAACAAAACTTCTACCTTTAACAACATGCGAACACTGTTTTTTACCATGGACATTCTAGAAGCAAGGCATTTTTGTTCAAGGTAGCCACAATCATGGCAAGAGCAAAAGCAAAAAGAAACACACTTGCAATCCAATTGTTTTGATGTAACAATATTGTATTTAGTTGTAAAATCCTAGGTGTCTTTTGTCTCATTAGGTAGCTTTTGTCTTATTCAATAAGTTGATTTCCATTCCCATAGGAATAGGAAGAGTCACATTGAAAATGTGAAGTGAACAACCATTTTGGCTTTATAATGGTATTGTTTGCTCCTCTTTTCAATTAAATCATGAAATCTAAATTTCATTGTCATTCCGAAAATATTATCCACCCTGTCATTGGTATCACAGTCTGGAATTTCATTCACTTTATTTTCACTCTTTCCTCCTCTTTTCAAGCTATACAACCTGTATAATCTAATTTGGAGTGTAGCTTTATTTTGCATTCAAGAATGGTGTTTCAATTCTAAGTTCTACGTAGCATCTGCGTGGGAGTTGAAGACTAAGAATTTGTCATCTTTTGGCTATTTCTATTGGTTGTTGGGACTACATATCACCTGTCTAATTTGGAGAAGTGTTTCATCCAAAAGTTGCATATTTTCATATTGCCAGAGGCATTTCATCACTTCAATAAATTATTTGAATGCATATCGGGTGTTTGAAGTAATATATGACTGTTCTTTGGCGTTGTACATCTGCATTCTACCAGATAGACTATCTTAGTTGTGTATACCTAACAATTTTTAACTGTGACCTGCATAGAGCTGTGGCGTTTGGCGTTTGGTGTTTGGCATGTATACTTAACATTCTTCTGTTGGTCCCTGCATCGATTCGTACCTACATTTGGCTATGTAATTTCATCTTTATTTGATCAGAACTGCAAAAACAAAAATCTTCTCTTTTTTGTGGTCCGTGGTATTCTTTATTCTACAGTTGAAGACTCCATGTGGTGCCACCTGTGGGAAGGAGCAATGTTTTTTGTTTGAAGATTTTATTCCAATATTGCAAATCATTCCACATAAGACAAATGGAGGAAAGAGGCATTTCATTTTAAGCTTTTTTAATTCAAAACGTATAGTTTTCCTTTTAAATGCCATTTTCAAAACTTGAAAGTTCTTTTTCAATTTGAAAGCACTTAATGGCCATTTGAAAAGCTACTCTAAATAAATTTGGGCAAAAAAAAAACAGCCAAATTATGCAATTCAAGGAGAAATAAGGGGCTACTATTTTACCTATTCGCTTCTATCGAAAAACGCAAATTCAAAAATCAAGAAAAATCGAGTATATTAATGTATGAGGTTGTCTTATTAGGTCGATGTTAATGACAAAGCAAATCCTTTCCATGTGCCACCTAAGTACCACATACCACTACTCTCACATACCTTAAAACTTCTTTCACATACTGCTAAGTATATAGAAAGGGCTAACTTCTTCCATGTACCGATAGGTATATAGGAAGAGCGGGTATATAGAGAGATTTAGTATACCGCTCTGGTGGTATATAGAAAAGGGGACCATTTTGGAGTGATAAGGAACCGATTGGGGTTAAAACTCAAAACCATAAATTCAATCAAATCTATCGTTGGCACAACATTGACCTGCAAAGACGGTTCGAATGGTTTCGACAAGTGGAGAACACACCCATCTTCAATGATCTATGATTTGATATTTGCGAAGAAGAAAAACAACTAGTTGAGCCAATAGGGAATGCAACGGATATTCAGGGATGGAAGCAGAAAAACCAAAAAGCATTGGCCTTGACGAGGGCCTCAATCGACGGAGATGTGTTTCGTGATATTCAAGGGTGCAATACTTCATGGGAAGCATTTCAAAAACTGATGGAGCTATATGATTCCCACTCAGAGTTGGAATTCATTCAGTTGCAATTGAAGTTGTTCAACCTTGAGTTGAAAGATGGTGATGGATGAGATTGGCTTCAGAGATACATGCCATCAAGCATGATGTAGAAGCAATGAGTGTCAAAATCGACATCTATATGATCGCATTCATAAAAGCCCTTCTTCCCAACTATTCAACCTACTTGTAGTCTCTACAAGCAAGCAATCAATTGAAGACTCTCACATTTAATCAATTAGTTGAAAAGATAGCAGAAAGAGAAAAGACTTTTGGAAGAAAAACCAAGTCTGCAATAGGAGAAAGTGTGTACCATGTCAAAGCAAATTCTTCAAAAACATTTAACAAGGCCACGTCTTCCAAAAATGAAGGCAATAACAAGTACAAGAAATACAAGGGAAAAGATGGCAAAAATGAAAGTCAAGGTGGTCAAAAATAGAATGATAAACAAAACCTCTACTGTGAACAGTGTGATAGAAAAGGAAGCCATGAGACTCACAAATACAAAACTCCATGGAAGAAAATTGAAGCATACCGTAAAAAGAAAGAGGAAAAATCAAACAACACAGAGTCAAACTCTGCCCAATTCACTAGTGAATGTGTGTTTTCCAATACAAATGATGAAGTAAACAGTGTCTCAGTCAGTTCTTCATGGTTTGATGCTTGGATTCTTGATACTGATGCAACTCTAAATATGACTTTCTGAAAAGACTTATTTGAAGAATTCAGTGAAGAAAGTTGTGGTGTAGTATACCTTGCAGATAGATCAAGTCTACAACCACAAGGAAGAGGTACGATACGACTCAAGTATCCAAGGCTTCTAGATTTCATACTCCAAAATTTTCTCTACCTTCCTCAATTGAAACGAAACTTGTTGTCCCTAATGCTCATAAGGCAACAAAGCCATTCCATTCTGTTGGATAATGGTGATGTCACTATCAAGAGAAAAAGTGACAATGCAGTCGTCTTGACTAGATATAAGGGAAACTACTCAAACTCAGGGGTGAGCCATCAAATTCAAGAAATTATACTCATCTTGTAGAAGACAGGATGTCTCCAAACATGTTGTGGCATGCAAAATTTGGACACACTCGCTATAACAACATTCATGTATTGCAAAAGAATGGTGTTGTTGGCATGCCTACATTTCCAGCAAAATCAAATGAAAAGTGTGAACTCTGAATCTTGGCTACACACGCAAGAGAATCGTTCCCGAAGTCACAGTGGAACGCTGACAGAAAGTTGCAACTGGTTCACTCAAACTTGTGTTCTCTTCCAATCCTCTCCACTAGTGGTCATAAGTACTTCAAGTTGTTCATTGATCACTACAGTAGGTTGACTTGGATATAATTTCTGGAAAAAATATCATAAGCTTTCGAGACTTTCCAAAAGTTTCGAACAATGATTAAAAATGAAGCTCAAACCCGCATCGAGACACTTAGAACAGACAGTGGTGGTGAATACACTTCAAAGAAGTTTGAATCCTACCTTGAGCAAATCGAGATCAAACACCATCTCATAGTTCCTTACACTCCGCAACAAAATGGAGTTGTAGAAAGAATGAACAGAACTATGATGAATATGGTTTGTGCTATGTTGTACTACAAAGGGGTAAATATGCACTTTTGGACCAAAGTAGCTAAAACAGCAATATACCTCCACAACAGATCACCATCAACTCTTGAATCCAAGACTCCATATGAGATGTGGTGTAGTCATCTTCCTTCAGTGCGACAGCTTCGGATTTTTGGATCCACTTGTTACCAATTGATTCCAAAGGAAAAAAGAAATAAGTTGGACCACAGGAATCGAAAATGCATCCACTTGGGATATTTTGAATCCTCCAAGGCATACAGGCTATACGATGAGAAAGAGAAGTTTCTTGTCGCAAGAGAAGTTGTCTTTTGTGAGATTGCAAAGAACAAAAAACAAATTGATCGATGGCTGAGTCAACTTGACAAGTATGCAAAGTTTGATGTCTACAGAGAGAGTGATTTGGATGTTCCAAGCAATGAGTGGGAGACACATAGTTAGGAATCTATTGATTCTCTATTGTCGCCTATACATGAGATTGAAACTCCTTCTGAAGGAGAGAGTGAATCTTCATCAGACAATGAATAGAGGCCACCAAAACAGAGGGTAGAAAGTGAAGGAACTTTAGAGGATGAAATTGAAGCACCTAAAACACAGAAAAAGATGCCTAAGTGGGCCACTCAAATATTGAAAGATGTGAAACCTGATGATGATGGAAAAACCAGCACTAGAAGTGCACATGCAACCACATCACAATCAGACAAGTCTCTTGAAGAACAAAATAGAATTGAAAAGCTCACCTTGAATGTTTCTCCAGAAGAAGAACTCAATGTTGTATTTGATTCAAAACCAACATCTTTCAAACACGTTGAGAATCTTGAATATTGGAGAAAAACAATGAAAGATGAGTACAATGCATTGAACAAAAATGGGACTTGAAAATCGGTTGATCCTCCAAATGGCTGCAAACCTATTGGCTGCAAGTGGGTCTACTGTAACAAATACAAGGGTAATGGCTCACTTGACAAGCACAAAGCAAGGCTTGTTGCAAAGGGATATGCTAAAAAAAAAAATTGACTACAATGAAACCTTTGCACCTATAGCAAAATGGACTACCATTCGAACCATGTTGGCTCTAGCATCTCACAACGGATGGAAAGTTCACCAAATGGATGTCAAAACTACATTCTTGAATGGTGACCTCAAAAAAACTGTGTACATGACACAACCCGAAGGTTTTGCAGTAAATAGACAAGAGCACAAGGTGTGCAAACTGAAAAAATCGTTGTATAGTTTGAAACACATCCCTCGAGCATGGTATGACAAACTAGCTGAGCACCTCATGAACATGAACTTCAAACGTTTTGAGTTTGAAGATGCAACTCATTTCATCAAAACAGTTGACAAAATAGTTGTGTTTGTGGTGGTATATGTTGATGATCTGCTCATCACAAAGAACAATGAACAATACATTGCAAATTTCAAATCAGAGTTGACGAAAATCTTTGAAATGACTGATTTGGATTACCTTCATTACTACTTGGGCATTGAAGTAATTCAAAAATCAAAGTATTTCTTCATCACTCAATAGAAGTATGTTGGTGACATTCCGAGCAAGTTTGGAATAGAAGATTGTAAAACTCTCAACACGTCCATGGAACAGAATCTCAAATTGACATCTGAAGATTCAACAAATTTGGTTGATGCCACCAAATACAGACAACTCATTGGAAGTCTGATTTATGTGACCATAGCTCGACCAAATATATCATTTGCAGTTGGTGTTCTCTCAAGATTCATGCAACAACCCAGAGACAGTCATTTGGTAGCAGCAAAAAGGGTCCTCAAATATCTCAAAGGAACACAAAATTTTGGGCTCAAATACTTCAAGAATTGAGACTTCAAACTAGTTGGGTGTTCAAATTCTAACTATGTTGGTGATCGTGAAGATAGAAAGTCCACCTTAGATTTTTTGATGAATTTGGGAACAGCAGTTGTCAGTTGGAAATCCAAGAAGCAATCAGTGCCGACAATTTCTTCAGCAGAAGCAGAATATATGGCCACTCTAGAGGCAACTAGAGAGATCTTGGGGCTCAGAAGGGTTCTTTCAGATTTGCAAGAGCAACATGTTTTGTCAACACCTCTCATGGTTGACAACACTTCCGCAATCCAGATAGCAAAAAATCCAATTTTTCACAACTGAACCAAGCACATCAATACTAAGTTTCATTTGATTCAGCACTATGTGAAAGATGGCAATGTCAAGTTGCAACATTGCCCTATAGCAGAGCAACTAGCAGACATCTTGACAAAAGCACTTGGATGAGAAAATTTTGAAAAGTTCAGAGGAATGCTTAGTCTGACAAAGACCCCTACATATTTAGGGGGGATGTAA
Organism: Torreya grandis; assembly: GCA_037957365.1. NCBI lineage: Eukaryota > Viridiplantae > Streptophyta > Pinopsida > Cupressales > Taxaceae > Torreya > Torreya grandis. Next base: position 2,784,602 of record JARHVA010000431.1, read on the forward strand.
CAATATTGTATATAGTTATTAATCCTAAGTGTCTTTTGTCTCATTAGGTATCTTTTGTCTTATTCAATAAGCTGATTTCCATTCCCATATGAATTGGAAGAGTCACATTGGAAATGTGAAGTGAACAGCGATTTTGGCTTTATAATTATAATGTATTGTTTGCTCCTTTTTTCGATTGAATCATGAAATGTAAATTTCATTGTCATTCCAAATATACTATCCGGCCTGTCACAAAGGAAAACATCCAATTCTAAATTCACTTCATTCAAAAGAGGATTATTAAAGGGCAAGGATGATAGTACGATCAGCAATCGGCGGAGTGTTTGCAATTAGAGCTCGACGGTTCAAAACCCATGCCCTCGAGGATCTCTCTCATACTTTGGCTGGACTTTACCAAGATGAGTGTAGGTTACAGTGGATGCTAACCTAAATTAGAAACCTAGTTGAGGCAAGAGCCAGTGGATGAAGCACAAAGGTAGCTTGATAATTACCAAAGTAGAACTCCAAACCTGGGTGGAGATAACAAAGGATTGTAACCAATTCCCATATAAACAAGAAAAAAAGAGGATTATTAGCATCAACACAAATGCATAGCATGCCATATGCCACCAAGGCTTAGTAACCCAAGCAATGCAAACAAATCAACCATGTGGCTTCCAAATTCTTCAAGAACATAAGAGTTCTAAAGTTTGAATGGGAGTCCATAGAGACAAAATCATATAAGTATCTTTTAGATGGATTCCATTGCAGCATTGAAAGTAGGGTTCCATTTTCTCAGGAACAAACTAGCACTCTTGGAAAAACAACCTCCTATAAAAATATTATACAAAATGAAATGAAATGGCTAATAAGAACTGGCTAATAAGAACCCATGTTGTAGCACAATAAGAGAAAGGAAATTATTTGTAATGTCTACAAATGACCGAAATAGATCAATTGGGACTCAAATGTACATGTAGTTACAATAGAAACATGTTAGGCTAAAAGAATCCTAGGTTGTGAAAAGCAACTAGACACTACAAGACTCCACAATAAACATGTAAATATCTTAACATCAAGAGTAGAAACTTAAAGGAGTTAAACCCCAAACCATACGATCGAAGTACAAGTACAAATACAAATAGCCATGTGAGGAAAAGATTGCTTAATGACACACTATCCTGATCACAACCGATATTGGACATAGATGCTAAAGGATGGAGCACAACATTGTCACATATTTGTAGCAGAAAATGCAAGACTTGATAATGTCTAGGTATAAGAGGTATGGGCTGCACTGTCCTAGAAGGAAGTAGAGTACTTCCCCTAGAACTCCTAACAACCAAGACCAATGAGCCAAAGAGAATTAATAATGTGCATCTATCCTCGTGACCTAAGGCTACTAAAAAGGAGAACTAGAAGGCCCACCACACCAAACCAAAGTAGATCCATGGCCATCTAGAATAATAGTGAAAGAGTTGGGAGAGTCATCTCACTAACCTTTATCCTATATTGCGAAAGGAAAAGATATCTGATAACCACAATAATTCCAATCCAATAGCAAACAGACTTCAGAATAATAGCAATAATCCAAGGGAAAACCAACATTTTGAATAGCAAAAGTAATCCAATCCAAATGAACAGATGTTCTGAATAATGCAGATCTGATATAAATAGCTGACAACGCGAGCCCAGAAATACCAAAGGACCAAAGTAGCAGAAATGTAGACAATGAACAAGAGAATTCCAAAACTAATGCCATATGATAGACTACATAACTCCTATTTATAGATGACATTAGGTGGGGGCATCCCCAAAGTCCTAACGAAGCCGACATTGGTGATGGTGAAAATCCTAAAGCCTTGGATTACATTCACCATTCCTCCCCTCTAGTAACAAAACCTTGTGGTGTTTGTGTGCTGAGTGCCTCCCTTTGCTTTATGATTATTATCAAAACTACATGAGGAAAAATGTCATTAGAGTAAATGACTATCCATGAAGGTCATCTCAAGATGACTTAAACACACGAGAAAAAATCCCACAAAATTTAATAATCAACCTAGAATATAGCAAATCTAGAATCTAATACATGACTAGTCAAAGGTAAACCTGTCACTGCTCCATACCCAACAATACATATGATGAAAAGTGAATCACTGGGGGTGTAACAGACATGTCCTCTGTTATGTGTGAATCACCAGTAGAGAGAAATCCCCCTTTTGTATTCCATCAAGATGTAACCCATTTATGCAAATTCTTGAACTCTACTTGTACACCATTAAATTTACATATTAGAACATTAGTCGATAAAGAGATTAAATCAAAATCAAGGCACATTTTACCCGGACCAATTTTAGGGGCTGAGGATGTCGTCGTCAGGAGTTCATTTTCCAATTTTGTCAAGAAATCTAGAACTTTCAGACCCTAACAAGCAGAGGCCACTTCTAGGAGGGAGCTGGAGTGCACTTCCCCCGACTCAGAATTGTGCATTCATAAGAAAGCAGCAGAAGGAAAACATGCATGAGCTCTTTATTCCAAAATTGGATAATGCTATATTAACTTTATTAACATTTTTTAGTTCTTTGTTTTTTTAATTATTTGAAGAAAAGGGTATTATATATAGTATATATGTATATATGTATGTATGTATATATATATATATATATTAAAAAATAACCTTTTTTTAATAATTATTTTAATTTATTGAACAAAATAGTCTTAAAGAAGTGTCCCTACAAACACTTTTTTTATAGATACAAGTGTTATTTTAATTTTTAACAGTAATTTTATGCTTATAGAAATTGCTTGCTCTCTTATATACTTGTTACAACAAAATATTCATATATATAAATAGAGAGAGGGGGGAGGGGCAGGGGAGCCGGGGTTAGGGAGGGTGGAGAAAAAAAATTAGTTTACTCTCACAAAGCAAATTTATCGTTGCTGTCATGACTCATAGGTATCACTCTAGAAGGCCAAATCAACTCATAAATTTGAGTGCCCATCTTATTTTTGTAAAACGTTTGCAGAAGAAAAATATATTCTTCATAGCTGATCAAATAAGGAGAGCCCTTTATATTTCAATTGTCAAGTTTGGAGGTGGTAAATGGTTATATTTCTCATGTTTGCAGAGATAAATCAGATATATTATCTTTATTTGAGTATCCGCCAAAGTAATGGATACAAGGTAATGGATGCTTAGAGGATGGTTTCCCATTTTTTAACTTGGAACCTTCTAAGATAAGGATATTTTAATGTCATTTTTAGTCGTTGTTCCTTTTCTTGTCTATTTCTTTTTCTTTCTCAATTGTTGAAGGCTTGAAGCGATAACAAACAACAAACTACACAAGTACAATACTTTGTTAGACCTTGGTTTGAATGGATATTCAATAAATAAAAGGAAAGCAAAACAGAAAAATCATGATGACGCTTTTTTGGAATGCTGGTAGATTAACATACATATGACCTACTGCTCTTTACAGCTTAGTTAGGAAAGTACAGTAGAGCAGTACAACAGAAGAAATAGATAGCCGGATATAACAGCAATGAATCACAGCTATGTACGCAAATAACAGTAGTAAATGTCAAGTGAATGGTATAGCTTACTCCAGCTTGATACTTTCATAAAATGGAATGAATTCACCTATATATGAGCATATCATCATGATGATACCTTTTCAGTATACTAAGTTAAAATATGTTAAGCATCTTAATCAAAAAAATTGTACTAGGTACTCAACTCTATATTAAATGCACAAACTGCCCTTCGTGGCCTGGACTATTCCACCCCCCTCCCCCCAAACAAAAAAATAGGACACCCCTGACTATCTACTCTTGAACCATGGAGTGAGATGGGGCTATGGCTGCCACCACCAATGCCAATTCATTCTTCCATTTCTAACCAGCTCAACACCATATCAACATTATTGTGCACTAGAAAAGTCATCTATAATGTCCTTCGTCGCTATAAACTAGAGAATGCATTTTTCAACTCCTCTCTTTCCATTTATTTGAATTTTATTAATCTTGCCAAGTGGCACCTTTTCATTTGATAGTTCAGGTTACTTCATTAATGTTTTTTTTGTCTTTTGGCATGCTTATTAGAAGTATGTTAAATGACAGTCACTAATCATGATTCCCAATCGGTGGTCATCGGAAATGATCCTCAATTGGTGGTCGCCAATTAGATTCGTTGAGATGCAATTGCCAAACGTGGGTATCCTTTGATGGCTATTGTTCAAGTATTTTATTACCATATTTAATTAATTGATTATTTTGTGAACAGTCATTACCAACAGTCATGTCATTCGGCACGTGGCATCTACTCATTAGTGTCATTGCCTGCAGTTTTGTCCATCCACTTCGTTACTTGATTATAGCCAAGTGCATAGTAGCAAAATTCGTGTGGGGAAAAATTCGTTTTTCCAAAAGTGTAATTGTTTTTCAAAAAACCACAATTAATCGGGAAAAAATCAGAAAAACATAAAACCATCAAAAAAATGTGGAAAAAGGAGAAAAAAAGTCCTGTTTTAATTTGAAGGCATTTCCATTGCATAGAATACATATTAGACATTTCAACTGGATAGAGAATAAATACAAATTATGAGAGGAAGATAAATAACATTGTATGCCATCAAAATCAGCCAACTGTTTTCTTTCATTAATTTATATACTATTCAATGTGCATTACATTTGCATGTCAAAATGCATACTATTGGCGTTTACAAAGGAACAAAAAAAATGGGAGGGAGCCAATGGCAACAAGGTAACTTGGGGATCAACAAGTTTAAATGTTGGAGCTCCGAGGTTAGATCATGTCCTAATTGAGAGACAACCTCAGTGTCGTACCCAACATTTTTCAACAAGTCAAATTCAGTATCATGATATATAAATGCATCATTATTTTCAAGCCATTCGAATTCTAAATCAATCTTGTCAAGGTCAACCCCCTGATCTTCCTCGACGGTACCTAACATTCTCAAATAGAATGCATATGTTAGTGACTTTGGTGATTAATACTTCACAAAAATATAAATCAACTTTCCATATGAATTGAAAATTAGAAATGCAACATTTCTTAACCTTGAGCTTTCATCATCTTCAGGGGAAGATTGTCATGGAAAAATACCAAATCATTCATCCATTCTTGAGTGCGTCGATTGCGTTTTTTGGAATGTATATGCTCGAACACTCCAACTACACTTGCAAGTGGATGAACTGCATGGCTGGCTCAAAATGCACATTGTCATCCATCAAGTTTGGTTTCTTTGCCAAAAAAATCCCACCATTGTGCTACAAAAATAGATTTTGTCAACATTGTAACATGCACAATTCAGTCAAAATTTAAAACTTTCACTGTACGTATGTAGAAAAATTGTCTACCTGGTTTGAAGGTCTTAATTCCTTTGATGGATGTCTTATTAGAGAAAAAACCCCTTGCCTACTTGTACATTGAAAACTCTCCCATTGCTGACTCAAAAGATCCCTTGGAAACATTCTCTCTATGCACTTAAATAGGCCCTTTGTGACTCTTGCATCATCTCAAAATGTGTTGTTAAAAAACAATGTTGGATTCGAGAAATATCCAGCTATATGGAGGGGAGAATGCACTTGTCGATCTCATCTTTTATCAACTATTTCCCATAATGGCATGAACTTGGCCCTGTTATTCTCCAATTTGCTCCTAATAGCATATTTGGCCCTATCAAATGCGTCATATAGATAACCCATGGGGGATTTATCTCCACTGGCTAGTCTTAAAACTCAAACTAGAGCTTAGAGAATAACACAATTTTATCTGCCTCTTGCCAAAAAGATGGTGAAAAAACATAATTAGGCACCATTTTGCCCTCCATATGTTTCACAAAGAAAGAGTCCACACACTCAGTTGAAATGAGCATTCGTATTAAATTCATTTGTTATTGGCAAAGAGTTTGCAATGCAAGGAAGTGGGTTGTAAACCTTGTCACCCCAGGCCGAAGAAGTTCCTTGCCATCTATGAATGTGTGTATTATACAGAGCACCCTTGTATAATTCTATATGAATTTAGTGATTACATAGATTTTTTACAAAACCTCTTTCACCCATGAAATTTTGCCTGTCATCCAAGGTCGAACCCAAACAACGTGCCACACACAAAGTCCAAAACATAGTTCCATATTTGTCCATAAGAAACCTCCCAGCAACCACACAAGCAACAACATTATCTGTAATGAATTGGACCACATTTTGTGGCCTCACATCAATCACAACCTCATCAAAGAGATGAAAGAGTATCTTGCCCAATTTTATCATCTCAAATGCAGACACTCTTAAGAAAAACTATGCCAATGTCACATGACACAAGGAAGTTGATTAGTGTGCGGCTCCATCTATCCATTTAACATGATAGTGCATCCTAATTTTTTCCATTCCTTATGATGTTTTGCAAGAACATCGCTCACATCCTGTACTTCCTTGAACAAATCAGTCTGCAAAGCCTCGTATGGTGGGGCAATGACCTCAAAACCTACTACTTGCAACCACCATACTTTATCAGTATGGAGATCTAGCCACTTTAAACGGCAAGCTAGAGTAGTACCAAAAGTTGAAGATTGCTTTTTTTGCCTACTCGTGAACAGTATTTTTCTAACTTGTACTCTCTAACATGGTTTGTGCTCCATGTGAGTTTGAGGGCTTAAGAAGGCATGAATGTTTTCCCTACCTATGTTTGGCCCAGAAGGTACTAATCCAAGGGTAGATTATTAGGGAGTTATAAGGAGTTATAATGATATATATTTCCACCATATTTCAAGGCCAAAAATATTAAATATGTTCAAATGAACGTCAAATATAACACCTACCATAGAGGAGGGTTAGGGTTAGGTTTAGGTTTTTTTAAGTTGAGTGTATTAAAAAATTTAAACTGTAGAACATTTCAAATCGCCCCATTATACGAGGCTTTGCGGATTGATTTGCTGAAAAAACACCAAAATATTAGGTTGAAAAAAACGTTTTGGACCAAGTACAATGATTAATCACGTTTAAATCACACATTCTACTACTATAGCCGATTGTTCTATTTTCAGGCATTCGTCAATCCGTGTGCAATTTTTTTATAAGTCAATGGCTATTCGGTGATCACTGTTGAGTTGCCTTGTCACATGATCAACGTACAGAGCAGTTTGCCACATTGGGATCTAGGTTGTATATCTGGGAATTTCTTTGCAGCCTATTAGGCGGGCACCAATTTCCATTGTTCGCCAATCACCAATTGCATTTGGTTCATTGTTTATGTAAGTGGCTCTATCTTATTACAATTTACAAGGTGTGAAGATTTCAGCATTTCATATTCTCCCATATATCGATGTAATTGACCTATATTTGTGTATCTACTATCTTCTAAGCATTCGTCTAGGTGTAACACCCTTGATTCATTATCATAATCGCCTAGAAAGCTCTTCTCTAATCATTTGATCTCTTAGTGTATCCATTGTTAATCCATCTTTACCGATTTTTACTGCAATTGTCTTGTCTTCCCGATAGCCTTTGCTTGTTCCAACCATGGGCATCCTTGTATTACATCATAATCTGTTAGAATGCTTTCCATTCTTATAATTACAAATACTATTTTTGATACTTTTCTACTATCATAATTTCTTGATCTATGAGAATACCTAGCAGAGAAATCTGTTCTCGGTTTGCTGATTTATGTCTGCTTTTAATAGTGGTGCTTTTCCTTACAATATTTACACCTGACCCAGCATCAATCAAAGCATTCAGAAGAACCATATCCCCTATTTCTATAGTTATTTTGGGAACAGCATCCGTTCCTAATAACATACATATGACCTAGTGTTCTTTACAGCTTAGTTAGGAAAGTACAGTCCACTAGTATGAAAGCAGAAATAGATAATATAATATAACAGCTATGTGTGCAAATAACAACAGTAAATAGCAATCAAATGATATAGCTTACCCTAGCTTGATGATTATATAGCTTAAAATGAGTTCCCTTATGTATAATGTTATCATCAAAGGTTGTAACCTTTGATGATACTTTTGTAATATACTAACTAAACTTAATTAGAATATGTTAAGCAACTAAATATAAATGAGTGTACTTGGTGCTTACCTAAATATTAAATGCACCAAATAGCCTTATGCTGGTTACATGGTAAAACATAAACTATCAAGGAAATAAGATAATTCAAAAACTGTTCAAAATCCAACATAATGACAATATTTCCCTTATTAGATCTTATTAATCAACAAGAGTGCAAATGGACTACGAGGGAAAGATGAAGTTCCTTGGTTACCTAGGCGGGTAAATGTAGAAGTTTTCAGATAAATAAGGTGGATGTTATTTAATTTCCTTCTATCAAAAAGAACCTAGGTTATTGCACCTATATGAAGGCCTTACATTAAACCTTTTGTCGTGATGGAATATATTTTAAGTTGTGTTCTTGCATTGCCTATGCTTGTTCATGTTTTTGATGATAAGAACAGCATACACTTAAAATTTAAGTTTCCTGCTCTCACATTTAATGAGTCCTTAAACATTACATCAGTTGACACACCCCTTCGAAAATTTCTTCTCATAGCACTGAAACTTTTCACTAGAGAAAACTAGCAAACATTTTAATACACCCTCTATTAAAAAAAGGCTAAATTGTACAACATATCTATCAAAATAACATTTGGAAAGAGCAAATTATGGCCATAAGAAAATAAAAGAACATACCGAGCATAGTGCCCAAAACTTTCGCAATGGTGTTTCAATGTTATAAAATCTTTTCTTGTACAATTAAATTTGTGTTTAATTCCAATATGTCCGTGAATGGTACCTAGACAAACAAGGCAAAAAGATAAAATAGATCTCACATAATTAAGCAGAAAATAAATATTAAATGATGATAATTTGTTTGTCTATTGTATCCAGATATAGTGGTCCAGCCTAGAATGAACAACAATATTGATGTCCTTATCTATCCATACCCTTTATGGGCCATTAATTCTAAAAAAGACATTCATCTCTAAAATTCAATGAAGTCATTAGTACAAAACCCAAAACTCTACATAATTTGCACATTGAATGCATTGATGAAATGGATCTTGTATTACAACGAGGAATGAAGAAGTGCACACCCATGTCAATTTTTTGGATCTTCAAAATAAATTTTAGTTGTTCGAAAGTTTAAATCACACTAGTGGTACGGTTATACATCTTCTAAATTATATGCTATGAATATTGCATTTGGAGAAAGAGATATGTTAGAAACATAGTGATTATGTTACAATTGCAATCATAAAAGGCTTAGGACAATGGGGAAACCAACCAATAGAGCAACTAATACCATGCTAGCAACTAATTCCATTACACCTTATAATTATCGTCCCCTACATATGATATGGCCTATGAAACTATGGGTTGCTTGTCATGCTACCTTTTGTTATATCTTTTGTTTAACTACCTTGTGTTTCCCTTAAAAGATAACATGAAAAGTTACTTTCGAAGGTTCCAAGTAGGAGTTTAGTAGAATTGATTTTCACAACTTCTTGAATTTTTTAATTTGAGCTAATCTTCTCCCGCTAAGGAAATATAGTATTGTGTAATATCCTAGCCCAATTTCAGATATTTTCCCTCGTTGCCTAGGTAGGAAGGGAAAACTATACCATATAATTGTTTTTTTTTAAAATATTTCTATGTTGTAATACATGACTCATTTTCCATGGAAGAAAAAAATAGACAACATAAATAACCATAATTTTGGTTTCTTAAATGTGTCAGGACTCATATGGCCTTTACCTCACCGTGTAACCAATTGTTTCATGAGGTAGTCTACCCATACTTGCCCCTTAATGGAAATACCACGTTACCTTACATGGGTGCCCAGATGTGGGGGTATGCAAGGTGCAGGTAGGGAGCACCTAGTGCAGACACCCAAAACTTGGGTACACAGGTGCAAGGGTCTGGTTGTCTATTATGAATAAAAAACAAAAAATGCATATACATTTGTCATTTACCCATGCATTATAAAAAATAAAACAGAATCAAGATTAAATTATAAAATGTGAGATGTAAGATTAAAACATCCTTGAAAATTGCAACAAAATAAGATGAACATGAAACTTTGTAAATTGGATCTTATGTAAATCAATGCATCAACATCATATATGATATATACATTGATTCAGTGACAATCACATCCAAAATTCAATAATGAAGATAATCTATTGAAGTCCACGGATGATCAAAGTAGGTCAGTGGTACTTGAACATACAAAAAATTACAAAATCATGTAGTTATCATATTTTTTTGAAAAAGATGTTAATATTGTATCATATAGAATAGTACATTACAACAGCCTCAACTCTTGATTGAGACAGAACAGGAGGGAGAAGAAATGCAAAATGATAGAGAAGAAAGACAGAACAGTAAACCCAAAGAGCACCAATGCTGTGACTGCAAAGTTTAGGTCATTTTCAGTCTCGACAGTAAATCAAAAGCAAATACTAGCAAAGTGACAATACAGAAGGAAACCCAACAGACTAAAGACCAACCAATGACAAACAGAACATACATAAACACTAAACAACAGCAAAGAAGTTTGATATGTATTTCTTTGCGTTGGTCTAATTTGTACAAAATAAACCACATGAACAGCTTCAAAATTGTGGTTTGAAATGCATTGAGTCTCCAATCAACCCAAGGAGTTGCTGGACCCTTCTCTATTATGAGGGCCACTCTTGTGTAGAGCAGCTTCCAACCAGGATGACAGCAGTTGATTTTCTTGAGGTCAATGAAGAGGGACTGATTGGCTTGAAAGTTGGGGCCCGTAGCTGCATGACTAAAAACCCGTCTTTTGGGGATTGAATGATAGTATTCATGGATATTTCTTTATTCCTCCATCCTTTGTGTTTCCAAATCACCAAATAGAAGTTTTTCTATGGTGTTTATTTGTTTGTTCTTTGTTGAAGGGCATTTGACAGCAGGAGGATGCACTTGTCCATATTTGCAAAGGTCAGATCTAACTCGGGACTTTGAATGCCATACAGTCCAATATTGTCACTTAAAACCTTGAAATTTTGTGCTGGATATTGTCTCCATGAGAGACGTGGAGATCAGAGGCATGCATTGAAGGTTGATGAACAAACCAAAGGATGTATTCAGTGGTCGTGGCATAAAGGATTGGGGGACAGGCTTCCGAGGATAATTGACATAATAAGCATGGAAAACACTGACAAGAATGGTCATGTAGTTATCATATGACATCAACACGAAATTACTAGTAGAGTGTAGACTATAGAACAAGGAATAGTCATGAGTCAAGACAAGAAAAAGAAATCTATGCTCGAGGAGAATTTTCAACATCTCAAGTGGAGAGATCCTTGTCCACATCACCATCATGCAACAATTTCTTAAGGAACTGCCATATTTGCCTGTTTGTGGTGGATTGAAATCATACACAAAAGTGAACTCTGCAAGCCTCTAAACTACAGTCCTCGCAATTCAAATCCCTGTTGGTTGTATTTTTGGGCTTTGTACATGTGGGATTATGGGTGGTTCTTTGATTTATACAGTTGGGAATATTTATTCATAATTTACATTAGGGTATTATTTTTATTTTAAGGGTTACATTTAATTATTATGTATTTATGGGTTACATGGGCAGGACATTATTATGTGGGATTTATGAAAGCATTTTGTTTGTTGTGCATGAGAGGTGAGAATTACATTGTTGGATTGGTTCACCTGCCATGTCTGGATTATTAGATTTAGAGTTGGGTAGGATTTTGTCTAGTCCTGTTTCTCCACCCATTAGTCTCACCTTGGTCCATGGGGTTTGCAGTTGTAGTATAAGTTTTATAAATAATAAAACCCTGCAGCCAGTTTCTATCTATGGTGGTTTCAACTTTCCTTGTTTTTTGTTGTTACATTTCCTTTAAAGATGTTTCTTACTTTCATTGGCTATGCAATTCTTTATGCTTCAGAAATTAATAAATCTGTGTGACGCAATTTTTGGTCAACATTTGCACCATCAGTGAAATAAATTCTTGTGGTTTGGAATACCGCCTTTGAGTTAACTATGGATCTCAAAAAGTGACTACTAAACCACAGAATTGGTTGCAAGCTGTGAATCAATCAAGGAAAGTTTTAGTGGACACAATATACCTTGATGCTTTCAAGTTTCAACAATGGAAATGTTGCATGATTTTATTGGAAAACTATTAACATTCAACAATGTATTGTCAAGGTTAAAGTAAAGGAGATGTGGATTCGGAGTTCTTACCAATCTCAAAAACTTCAGAAACTAGGTCGGCGATGATTTTTCCATGAGTGCTGAGTATGCATGCTGATTTTAAATTATTAGCAAAATTTTCAGACATTTGTGAAAATTGAATTTTATCTGTGGGCTGCCAAGTGTTTTCTTGAATATGCTGGCTGCGCATCTGTGATGAAGCATTCCCAGAGGGAAATAGATTCCGATTGCCAGACAGCTTTTACATTTTATTATTATGTATTTATGGGTTACACAGGCAGGACATCATTATCTGTGAGTTATGAGAGCATCTTGTTTATTGTGCTTGGGAGGTGAGAGTTACATAGTTGGATTGGTTCATCTGCCATGTCTGGATTGTTTGATTTAGAACTAGGTAGGAATTTGTTTAGTCCAATTTCTCCACCCATTGGTCTCACCTTGGGCCATGGAGTTTGCAGTTGTAGTATTAGTTTTACAGAGAATAAAATCCTGTGTGCAATTTCTATCTATGATGGTTTCAACTGTCCTTGCTTTTTTGTTGTTAAATTTCCTTTAAAGATGTTTCAATTACTTTCATTGGCTATGCAATTCTTTAATGCTTCAGAAATTAATAAATCTGCGTGACACAATTTTTGTTCAACAGTAGCACCATCTGCAAAATAAATTCTTGTGGTATGTATGTTGTGCAGGTTGTTGGCGCATTCATCCGGCCTTGGTGACAGTAGCAACAGAATGAGTGTGTCCATAGTTGTACCATTCTATGGTAATAGCTATACTGTCTTTGGGTTAACTATGGATCCCAAAAAGAGACTACTCTACCACAGAATTGGTTGCAAGTTGTGAATCAATCGAGGAAAGTTTTAGTGGACACAAAATACCTTGATGCTTTCAACATTGGAAACAACTTTATTGGAAAACTATTAACATTCGACAATGTATTATCAAGGTTAAAGTAAAGGAAATGTGGATTCAGAGTTCTTACCATTCTCAAAAACTTCAGAATCCAGGGAGGCAATGAGTTTTCCATTAGTGCTTAGCATGCATGCTGATTTCAAATTATTAGCAGAATTTTCAGAGATTCTGAAAATTGAATTTTATCTGTGGGCTACCACGTGTTTTTCTTGAATATGCTGGCTGCATCTGTGATGAAGCATTCCCGGAGGGGAATAGATCCTGATTTCCGCAAGCTTCTATACTTGCCGTTAAGATGAAGGGGTGTCGCCACTGTGTGTCTCGAGTTGGTTGTATGCTTCCGTAGTAAACATATACTTCTGTTTGAACTGCCAATGACTGGGAACAATGGAAATTGTATCAGTCAAATATGATATCCAACGACAATGTGTTTTCTTCTCAGCGTAAGATATTCATTGGATGATGCATGCTTGGCACTGCACTTAGTTATGCATGATCATTAGCAATGAGCTTGAGCAATTCCATTGATGACTATCGGCTATAGATGAAATGCTGTTTATAGGAGAGTGCTGTTCATCGTCAACATTAGGATGCATGGGTTGGCATAGTCAAAATTAGGATGCATGGATCGGTGTTGTCAAAATCCCTGTGTCGGAAATACAGATGAAATTGGAATATCATGCATTATTAGCGATTTGGATGTTGGTACGAATGGTAAGGGACTCACTCATCAATGGTGGTATCATAGAAATCCCTATATGTCAATAATAGAGATAAAGTTGGAATATCAATTTTTGTCCGTGATTTGCATGCAGCTGTCATTGGTAAGGGACTTGTTTGTAGCACTCATCAATGGTGAGATGTTTTACGATGGATGTTGGTCGTCATTGATGCAATGCTCATTTTCAGTGATTGGTGAAAACAACATAAGGCAAGGATATGCGTCAAGATGTACTTGTGAAGGTTACCTCGAATGGACCTGCAATGGACATTATAACATTATGTTTGCATGGCAGAACCATTTTGGCAATATGAGCCAATAACAAAGGCATATAAATGTGTGAAATTTTTCTCCAATGATGGTGTTCATATTTGTTCCTTTTTGTGGTTACTGTTTAGATGTCGTCAAATGATCTCTCATGCATTGTTGGCAATCAAAATGTTTGCTGGGAAACCTATTATCAATAGAATGATGGTCAGCGATTGAGCATTGTGTGCAGTCATGAATGGTTTGTTTGGCACCATCTGGAATTAATGATGTCGTCAATAAGGGTAATGTTGTGCATCGGTCGACAATAGTAATTTGTGATGGGCTGATATCTCTTGGATGTTCATGACAGAAGTTTTTATACTTGCAATCAATAATATGGGAGTTGTATGTATTGGCATGCTCGTGGACAAAAATGGTGGAGGAGTGAGCAATTGTTCACTGGAGATTTAAATTCTCAGTGTTGGTTGCAATTCAAGGTATTGATGGCAATATAGCAAGATTGAAGATTGTTGTCGGACAGGGTGTTCATGGTCCAGTTGTCATCATTGTTGGAGATCTTGGTTAGTTGGTAGTGTGTATACTGTCAGTGAATGTTCAGTGTTGTCATGATCCTTTATGTGATGTCAGAACCTTGTTGTTCGTAAGTGATATGATATGCCGTTCGTTATCATTGGCGAATCATTTTGGCAAAGGACAAATCTCTCTTATTTCCCTGTATCATCATCTGAATCCAACCATGTTATGCCAATAGTAGAGCATGGATATTTAATTATTTATAACGTTTCAAATGTGGATTGTTGTGAATGATTATGAAAAACAGGACGGAATCCAAGACAAAAATTGCTGCAAGCTTCTCTTGGCAATGAAAAATGATGCTTGACATTACGCAATCTGTAAAGGCAAGCATTCAGAGTTCTTTCAATGAAGGTTGGATGCACTAATAGTCTATTTTTTTTCATGTCTTTGTTGATAAAGTCAAAAACTTTTAGAATTTGATATATGGCTGTTTTTTGGCGGGTGCCCACAACAGTGGTAGGTTATAGTAATGAACAATTAGTGATAATGTTTAAAGGCTTTATGCCATATAGTGTTACCAGTACAGCTAATTTGGGTTTTTTATTTCCTGAAACTCAAGTCATTAGCTGTTTCGAAAACTTATAGATTAGCTATAGTGATGCTCAGAACAGTTGTGTATATTTGATATTTTAGTAATATAATGTTTCTCTTTTAGCCTGTGATAAAAATACATAGTACGACTGTCAACACAATATACCAATACTTTATTAACTCAAATATGCCAAGGTATACATAGCTAAACTGTATTATTCACCACTCTAAATCAAATGCCTGCCTCATGTAACAAGTTCTCTTTTCTTTTCCTTATTCCTTGTTCCACATCAATCTATGTTTTGTCTCATCTCATCTAATTGTATACCTGTGTTTTGTCTCAGCCTCATCATTTTTGCAGTTTTCTAGTACTTCCTTTCTTTCGTCATTATCACTGCCAATAACCTAAAGTTATCTAAGTAAAGTTAGTATGCCACTTACCCCCCCTTAAAAAAAGGGAAAAACAAACAAACAAACAAAAAGGTTTCCATTGAGATTTGAAGTTTTTGAACTTGCAACCTACCCTCACCGAAACAACACATTTCCATTACCCTATCACTCTCTCAAGTGAGAATAGTCAATTTAAAATGATTACATCTTTATTCATTTTTGAAACAACCAGGGCTCAACTAAGGAAAAATATAATTTCCTCGAGTTTTTGTAAGCCAATCATTATAGATCATACTACCTACTCCAACAATGATTACAAGCACAGAAATGAAACATGAAATGAGTTAGCATAAAGAAGGATATTCTACAATATAAAAAACAATGCTTCGATAAATTTTTATTATCCTATATTTCAGACACATCAGGGCTCAACTAAGGAAAAATATAATTTCCTCGAGTTTTTGTAAGCCAAACATTATAGATCATAGTACCTACTCCAACAATGATTACAAGCACAGAAATGAAAGATGAAATGAGTTAGCATAAAGAAGGATATTCTACAATATAAAAAACAATGCTTCGATAAATTTTTATTATCCTATATTTCAGACACATTATAGCATCAAACCTCCAGAAATAAAACCGATCTACCCCATCAAAATAATTGGCAGATTATTCATCCAACAAAATATCACATTGTGAATTAATTGACAATTATGACTCCGAACATTTAAGGAGATCACCAACCAGTTTATGGAAAACCACTAATCATTTAGCACCAAATGATGATAGGAGATGAATTTCCAATGGTTGAGTGCAAAACAATGTCATAAAACATTTTCTTAAGGCTGCTAGATATTCTATTTCAAAAATACATAATGAAGAATAGTGTAAGACAACATGAAAATAAATTGCCACACAAAGCTGGAAGTAGACATCAGATTATTGGTATGAACATATACACAAATAGAAAGGAGAAGAGAAGGTGGTGGTTCCTAGAACATAACTGTGTTACCTGATAACAATATCTGCCCAATTGAACCTTTGTATAATGGAACTAAGGCTTGAGCAGCTGCTTCACGGAGACAACTGTGCAGATTTCAGAATAAGACCAATACAACTAGTTAGTAAATGAATGCATCTAGAAGTTTTGAAAATATAATGTGAGAGGAGTGCCTGCCTTGGTTAAATCTAAAAAAAATAGGTCATGGCAGTAAGCATGTGTTTGTCATGTAAGAAAAATAAGTTTCCACTTACTCTTGCAGGTGTGCTTCCCAATACGATTGTTGCCAGTCTTTTCTATAAATGCCATGTTCACATTTATCGTCAGTATCTTCTTCTGTAAATAATGAAAGATATCCTGTTTTTTTGACACCTTCAGGCCAACGTGTTTTAAATTTATCTAACCAAGCACTGTTGAAGCAAGTGTGCAAATTCGTTCCTGTTTCCACTCCATGTGATGTTCTGTCTTCATTCAGTTTTCTTAAGTTTTCCCTGCTCCTCAGAAGTGAAATTCTTTTAGGATTAGAACCTTCATACCCTTTAGCTCTTACCCTTTTCCTTATTTTTGCTGTGTTATCTTCTACTGAAGCACAATCACTGCAAGACTGAATCAACCTGTTCAAATAAAAGTATAATTTTCCCCCAAAAGGGTGTATAATGAGTTAAACAGGAAAAAAGGATTTAAAACCAGCAATGACGAATGCAAAGAATTATAACTATCAAATACGGTTTTCCATCATTTACACTACTTTCTGCAAGCAATCTTGTTGTATAACCAGAGTAACAGAAGTTGAGAAGCTGGTTCCTACCTACAGGACATGAAGAAAAGCATAGGTATTTTGAAGAGTAGGCATATTTCTCAGAATTTGTGCTCGTGATCCAGATGCAATTTTCTCACCAAGAAAAATCTCTAGTGAACATTATCCCATATAAGTGTCAAAAGTCGAACCCTTTTTGGCTCTGAAGGGCAATTTTTTGAAGGCCAATGTCCCATGACCAGTTGCATTCCTTTGGCACTGTTTTCTATTAAACTGTAACCTTTATTAGTGCCATAACGCATAAGTTCTTTATAAAACTAGACTATTTCATTGTTAAAAACCAGAATTCCTGTAAAACCTAGTCATCAAATAACTGCTCTCTTAGCAGTAATATTTGCAGAACAAAAAAAGATGAATCAGCTAACAAACAAGGTTAGAATTCTGTCAAACGGGATGAGCTCAGGAGATGATAGTATTGGGGCTTCAAAAACAAAGCCCCATGTTCAAATCCCCATGAAACATGATAAAGTGATGAAATTGGGTAAAATACCACATCCAACTCACTGGGTACAAGTCCAAGGTGAATTTGACGGAAGATATACACCTCAGTCGTGGCACCTAAGCTGAATGTAACCCCACAAGCGGAATTTACCAAATTTGAAATTTATGTAATTGCATATTTTTTAAACAGTAAATAGGAGAATTAAAAAACAGAATTTTGGTTGCTACGAGATGATATTGAGATTGTGGATGGAATTTACAATTTAAGATAGGAAAAAGGAGAAAATAAGAAGTTCTATCAACAGATGATTGAAGACACTGTTAGAAAAGCCACAAACTCCCCCAGCTGATGAATTGAAGAATTATTCTTTATGGAAGAACTTCTGCATAGGGATAGGAAGAAATGTCACCCACTTTATATACGAGGTCTTGGATAAAGCACTTTTTCAAACAAAGAAGTATACCTGTGAACCAATTATAATTACTTCTTGTAACGAGACAACACCTTCCATGAACCATATTTTCTCCAGTGCCCCATAGGTAGTATATCCCCATTCTCAACATCTCTGTCTTCAATTTTTTATAACATGTTAGAATTAATTCTCTTTTTCTTGTTTCAAGCAATATATTTTAATTTTTTATCCAAGGCTTCACTATCATTCAAATAAGTTTTTATTTTTCCTTAAAACCTATTCTAAGCTCATTCCAAGTTTAAAAAAAGTTCTGGAAAGATGAAAAAGTGATCCATAACTTTTCTGTTCACAAGTCCTTCAGATTCAGCTTGCAAACACACTGAAAATTGCAATCTTTGTTAGGTAAAATTTTGAGTAGTTTGTTTAAGTGTTATGCAGAGACACATCCTTGGGGGTCTGGATGATGTCCTGGGCACAGAGAGATGGAGAGGGGACATCCCAAAAATTTTAAATTTTTTTTCTATTTTATATTTGAATCTACTTTTTTTTTTTTTTTGACACTTCCACTTTAAAACATACCCTCACCCCGGAAAAAAAATGTTGAACCTTAACCCTGAAATCACCTTCACAAACTTTAAATAAAATTTAAACCCCTAAACTACGTTGAATAAAATATTTAAATATTAATTTTTATATCTTAACCCCGAAGGAGATAAGAGATCAACTAGTTGTAGTATGTGCAAGCTAGAAGATAAAGAACTTGCAATTATCACTTTAAATCATCTGCAAGAAGGCTTCCGGATCTTTGTAACCAGCATACGCCTCATAGACAGGAGAGACCCTCTCCCATTTGAGGAGTTGGCAGGTTTGCTCTTGCAAGAAGAGCAAAGTATAAGTGGTTATATGGACATGAATGATCATGGTAGAGTGGCATTCGCATCATAAACTAAAAGAACAATAAATATACTAAAAAAGGGATAAAGCAATCCATGCAAGCACATGGTAAAAATAAATCTTCTTTAAAGCAAAAGAAATCAATCACAAGTAACTACTATAACAAAGAAGATCGTCATGAAAAGAATTGTTGGAAGAAGAAGGCTGAGAAGAAATAGAATGATGTAGCTAACAATACCAATCAAGATGACATAGATCTCATTGAGGTTTTCATGGCAATTGATTTAACACCTAAAAGGAATGATGCTTGAAACATTGATTCTGGGTCTTCCAAGCACATAACATACTACAAAGAATGCTTTGCTGACCTAAGTGTCGATAGTTATGATGGATATGTGGTACTTGGTGATAACAGCTCTCGTTAAGTTGTTGGTAAAGGCAATATAAACATAGACCTCGCTGGTTATGGCAGATGTACAATAACATTTGTGTTTTATGTACCTTCATTTGAAAACAATTTGCTCTAGGTCAGATGATTAAGCATGAATTAGAGTTGGTGTTCAATAAAATACCAGCATCATAAAGCAAAATGGGGATGTATTTGGGCTGGGTATCTAGGAAGGTGGAGCCTACAATTCGTGCATAAAATCAGATGTGGCCTTGCAACAAAAGATTTCCAAAACACCATATGGCATGATCAATATAGTCATTTGAATTTTGAACAACCAAAGTCTTCAATTATTGAATTTAATTGAATATGTGTAAAGACCCCAAAATAGGATCTTAAGCCAAAATAAGAGAATCCTTCAAATTCCAATCCAAACAACACATGAACTGAGTTCTGAAATGTAAATCAGCAACTCCACACTTCACAATTAATTTGCAATTTTTCACCTTTCACATATAAATTGCCCAAACCCTAGGCGGCTGGGTTTTATGGTGATTTCATCCCCTAAGACACCTCCAAAAAATATGAAATTTTGTAAGAACGTAGGGAAAAATATACTTTACTTGTCCAATCACATTTGAAAAAAACTGTATTTCTGAATTTATATGGCAAAAATATAGTTGAAACTTGTAAAATTCATAACTTCTGAAATACTTGGACTTTTAATGCAAATGATAGCTCAAAATAACCACAAAAATAGCAGCGATCAAATAAAATTAGTTTCAGAATTTTCCACCCATGGGAGGTCCCCCAAAAGATATCCCAAAATTATGAAAACACTAGTTTTTAACCCAAAAATTATGGAAGTAATTTTCTGAATATCAAACCGTTGAAATCTGCTCAAAACACATCAACCATACCTCACAAATGGCTCGCTCCACTTAGAAAAATAGCAAAAATTATTAAAACCCTAGAAGAGGGTTTCTATCAAGAACAAACCTCCTGAAATGATGTTTTCCAAGCCCTCATGTGAATCTCCCAAGATACAAACAACAATCCTCAACCTCTAAGCAAAATTGCCAACCTTTTGGGACTTCACAAGCTCTCTAAAGGATTCGCTATAGACCTCCAAGTGAATTCTCTATAGCTGCAAATGTTAGATAAAAATCTCAAATAACTCTTCAAAGTCCTAGCACAATTTCCGAAAGATAGGTGGTGTTAATAGACACCATTTATAGAGCATCATAGCTCTTGGAGGGTAACATTCTTCAAAAAACTATGCCGAAAACAATCAAGCTTGACATACTTGACCTCTTTTTCAAATATCCAAATTCACATAATCTTCAAATGAGCCTTCATCCTTCTTAAATAGTCTCCTCCAAGTGTAGCGTTCCAAAATAAAAAGAGAGAGTTAATCTTTAAAAATAACTTAAATCTTATAAGTCAAGACTCATAAATTCCCCCACTTAAGTGAAATAAACATAAAGTACTTTTTTTCAAAACATAACTCAAAATTAGAAATATAAAGTACATTTTTCATTAGTAACTCTTCACAAGGGGTTCACCATGTTCCATAACCTTCTTCTACTCTTAGCCATTGGTAATAAGAATGGGCTAAGGGTCCCACAAGGATCTTAATAAAAAATGAGGACATTACAATCCTCTCCGCCCAAAATTGTTTGTCCTCAAGCAATTGCAAAATCCAAACGGGTGTACCAACACACCTTATCAAGCAATGTCCACCTTTACCTATTTCCCAATAAAAAGAATCCACAATTGGCTTCTTTATACTGTTGTGCTTGGGCTTTGGAGGCTGCCCACAGGTGCTAGAAGTGTCCTCATAGCCTTCCAAAGGCTGCCCCTTATCAACATTCTCATGTATGCAAGTAATACTCCATAAGCTCACCAAATTTACATTCCCAAGGACTGTATTCTCCTTCACAAATCTAAATATGTATCTAGGTGGGTTGTAATAATGAAGTACAGCCATGCTTTCATCCCATATTCTCAATCTCTTCAACACCAAACTGCCCCTTAGTGACCCCTTTCGCTCCATACTTCTCCAATAATCATCCCATGATTCAAAATTTGCAACAAGTTAGAGCTGCCAAACAAAATTAATTTTACATAATGCATGAAGTTGTCCATGGTCACACTTTCTCCTTTAAGGAGTATTAGAAAGAACATACCTTCATAACATGTATTCCCAAATTTCCCTTTGATGTCATGCTTCTCATAATTCCTTATGTCCATAGAAGATGTCTTCACTATTTTGAAAGAGAGAGTGAAACCTCCACATGAAACCATCACTTGATCATCCCATACACATAGAGATAATACCTCATGAGTGCATCCAAAAAGTAACATGTCTAATATACCAACTGAAAATCTCCACCATTCTTCAAAACTAAACTGCATTTCTCTTCTATTGTTGCACCAAGAGAGCTTCTTATGATAAATATTTTCATAATGTAACATAGGCTGGAAATGGTCAACAAAATCAGAATCCAGACCTCCAATATATAGCTGTACCTCCCATGTGAATTAGGAATTTTCCACGCAATAAATTTCAGAATTTCCACCTTTGTTATATGGTTGTACCTTCTTATAAAACTCAAAAAAAGTATTAGAAAAATCAGAACTTTTACCTTGAATATGTGGCTGTACTTTCCATAGGAACCTTAAAAAATTTATGCAACCAAAATTAGAACTTACGTCTTTATCATATTGCTGTACCTTTCTCTTCAATTCAGCATTTTTCAAGTAAAAATCAGCCCTCATATCACATTTGCACTTAGGAATGAAGTGTTGTTCACAACAAATTTGGGGCTGCCTTTGTGAACAAGAAAACTCATTCATCCAAATAATAGTTGAAAAATAAAAATCAGAATCACCTATACTCACCCATTGTGTCATCATACCTTCTTCTTTGCAAGTAGATGGTTGCCCATAGTATCCCAAAACAGCCCTATCTTTGTTTTCCTTTTCAATCCACCCCATACTCATGAAACACCCTTCTATCATAAAAGAAGTGGCCCAAGAAATAACACCAAATCTGAAATGAACATGGATGGTATGAAGTATTTTATCAAAATTCTGAATCTTCCTCTTGCTGCCCAGTCTCCATTTAGTGCCCTTCATCTTAGCCTCCAAGTTAACATAATCCTCATGATGATAAACATAATGCAAAGACAAAGTGTGGTGATGATACAAAAAATCTTTGCTATGAAGACAATAAACTTGCTTACCCTTAGTAGCTGCCATAACAAGTTTTCCAATCAGAAAATCAGCATTAGTACCTTGGGAGGTACTTTTTCTTCTTACCCTTGGATTTCCAAAAGCCAAACCATGCTTGGCACTATTCTTATTCATCATATATAACTCTGAATTTTCACTTGCTTTCATGAAATTAGCCAATAAAGTTTCAAAATCAAATTATTAACTTGGGTAAAATGTAAAATGTTACTCGGATCCCATACCTTAGGGTGCCCATAGAAGTGATTTTGAACCATGGAATCTTCGTCTCCATTTGTAGAACAAACCCTTTATTTTATTACTGTTTCTTGCATACTTCTCATGAGGAAAACAAATTAAAATGACAAAATATGTAACAATATCTCAACCTTCTCATACCTTGAAATGCCCTTATTCACTCTACCTTCATTGGTGGGGTTAGGAAGTTCTATTAAGGGTTTGACACCCTCTTTATGCTCCCCAGGAGCTGCTGTTCTAGGAAGGACAACAAGCTGAAAATGATCACCTCTATGTAGAATTGGTGCTTCAATCACCAATTTTTCTTCTCCAACTTGTACACCTAAAATTTCTTCATTCTTTGGCTCAAACCCCATGACTTCGTTTCCTGATTCTTCACTGTTATGCATACAATCATTAGAAGACAAAAAAACATCTACCAATGAAAGATTTTTACCTTGCACTTCCTCATGCTCATTGATTTTTTTCTCTTTTTTATCAACTTGCATCCCTCTTTGCTGCTCCAAAAATTCAGATTTTTGAAGTCCAGCATATTCACATGATGGCTGCCCATAAACTTCTGATTTTATTCTTTTACATGCTCCTTGATTTCACCATTTGTGACTTCATTGTCTTGCATACAATCATTAGAAAATAGATAGACATCTTCTAATAAAAGCTCCTTACCTTTATCAAACTCCTCAATGATGTCTTTGAAGAAGTCTTCAAGAGTTCCCATATCACCATGCCCTTGCAATCCTTTTTTCTGATGCCACCAATCCCAAGCAATTCCATCCAAGTGTCGAATGACAAAAGTGAGGGCCTCATTTCTATCCCTTGATCTCACATCTAAGTACTTGCTTACCTTATTCACCCATTCCCTTATCGAGACACACGGATCACCATCAAAAGTTGGAAGAACTATCTCCCCAAAATCATCATGTGTAGTTATGTGCCCTTTACCATACCTTGATCTCAACCAATCCTCAAAACTCCTTTTCCTCATGTATTATGGTGCAAGTGTCAAATACTCATCATAGTCTTCTTTCATATCCCATCGAATCAAAGATAATTTCTTCCTTGTAAAACACTGAACAACCCTTCTTTGATTCATATTACTGTTATCTAAAAATCTTGAATCCCACATATGGCCAAGATATGGCTCTAATACCACTGTAAAAACCTCAAATAGGATCATAAGCCAAAATAAGAGAATCCTTCAAATTCCAATCCAAACAACATATAAACTGAATTCTGGAATGTAAATCAACAAGTCCACACTTCACAATTAATTTGTAATTTTTCACCTTTCACACACAAATCGCCCAAACTATAGACGGCTGAGTTTTATGGTGATTTCAGCCCCTAAGACACCTTCAAAAAATATGAAATTTTGAAAGAACGTAGGGAAAAATATACTTAATTTACTTGTCCAATCATATTTGAAAAAAACTGTATTTCTGAATTTATATAAGGAAAATACAGTTGAAACTTGTAAAATTCATAACTCTTGAAATACTTGGACTATTAATGCAAATGATAGCTCAAAATAACCACAAAAATAGCAACTATCAAATAAAATTAGTTTCATAATTTTCCACCCACGGGAGGCCCCCCAAAAGATGTCTCGAAATTCTAAAAACCCTAGTTTTTCACCCAAAAATTATGGAAGTAATTCTTTGAATATCAAACCCTTGGAATCAGCTCAAAACACATCAACCATACCTCACAAATGGCTCACTCCACCTAAGAAAAATAACAAAAATTATCAAAACCCTATAAGAGGGTTTCTATCAACAACAAACCTCCCGAAATGATATTTTCCAAGCCCTCAGGGGAATCGCTCAAGATACATATAGCAATTCTCAACCTCTAAGCAAAATTGCCAACCTTTTGGAACTTCACAAGCTCTCTAGAGGGTTCGTTATAGACCTTCAAGTGAATTCTCTATGGCTACAAATGTTAGATAAAAATCTCAAATAACCCTTCAAAGTCGTAGCACAATTTTCGAAAGATAAGTGGTATCAATAGACACCGTTTATAAAGCATCATAGCTCTTGGAAAGTAACATTCTCCAAAAAACTATGACGAAGACAATCAAGCTTGACATACTTGACCTCTTTTCTAAATATCCAAATTCACATAATCTTCAAATGGGCCCTCATCCTTCTTAAATAGCCTCCTCCAAGTGTAGTGCTCCAAAATAGAAAGAGGGTTAATCTTTAAAAGTAACTTAAGTCTTATAAGCCAAGACTCGTAAATTCCCCCAACTTAAGTGAAATAAACATAAAGTACTTTTTTCCAAAACATAATTCAAAATTAGAAATATAAAGTACATTTTGCATTAGTAACTCTTCACAAGTGGTTCACCATGTCCCATAACCTTCTTCTACCCCTAGCCATTGGTGATAAGAATGGGCTAAAGGTCCCACGAGGATCTTAATAAAAAAATGGGGACATTACAATATGATGCATAAGTTACCTTTGGTAACTAATCATGAAAGAATTTTTAAAGCATGTGTATTTGGAAAACAACATAGGAAAAAAAATTGTTGTTTCAAAATGACAAATCTAAAATCAAAAACTTGGAACTAGTTCACATTGATGCGTGTTGCTATTTTTCTAATTCACTTGGGGGCCAAAGTATTTCATGACATCCATTGATGATTTCTCTAGGAAGATATGGGTTTATCTGGTCAAAGGCATTCTCTAAATTCAAAGACTTTATAAGGCCGAAGCTGGAAATTTCTCAAATAACAATACCAAAATTTTGAGTAGTGAAATTGGTGGAGACTACAGATCCAATGAATTCATCAAAATTTGTAAATACCATGGCATCAAGCAACAATTTACTACATCATATACTCCACAATAAATGGTGTGGACAAAATGAAGAATCGCACCATTATGGAAATGGAAGGATATGTGTCAAAAGCTAACAATGTCTCTATGGTTTTTGGGGTGAATTTGTTCAGAGTCATCTATAAATTTAACAGAAGTCCTACTAAAACAGTTTGTAAAACTAGCACATATATCTTAAACACACATCAAAAGAATAACAAGAGATATCAATTTTGAGGCACCTATGTTGGGTATATCACATACAACCTAAACACAAAAAAATAGGCCCCTCGAGATTAATATCTCTCATTATTTTTTAAATATATATGTTTAAGATATCTAAGCTATTGGCCTCTATAAGCATTGCATTCATCCTTTTTAATATATCTAATATATAAGTAGTATTTAAACAATGTCTAATATGTTTAATGGGCATTCAAATTTGATATGACTATGTAATGGGCATTCAAATTTGAGGGGCTGAGGCGTACCTTGGGCGTTGGTTGGGCGTACCACCCCCTCTACCCATACCAGGACGTCGCATACCCGTACCCAGCGGGGCATAGGGGCCTATCCGGTAACGTAGGTTGGAGTTTATCTTGTCCTATAATGCTATCTCTAGTTGAGAGGGCGGTTAACTGGAATTAGAAAATTGATATTGATGTTCAAATCAAATAAGTTTTTAATTTATAATTCATTTCACAACATTGCTTAGTTTTGAAGGCAGGTACTAAACAATAGTCATTGTTGTTATATGGGAAGGAATCACAAGATTTGTATATATATTTTTTTTGTTATTATCAAATTTAAAACAAACTTCTTATCTAATATTTGTTTTTGTTTGAAAACCAATCAACAATCAATATATATATATAATAGTCATTGTTGTTGTATGGGAAAGAATCACAAGATTTGTATATATTTTTTTTTGTTATTATCAAATTTAAAACAAACTTCTTATCTAATATTTATTTTTGTTTGAAAACCAATCAATATATATATATATATATATATATATATATCACAATTTGTCATATTTACAACCCAATAATACTGTGAACACATTACATATGTCTTGAAAACTAAGATTCTAATTACTCGCAAAGACAAATTTATAAGGCCTCAAATGTTATGGTTGTGAAAATACTTTACCCAGTTTATATAATATATAGAAAATATATATATATAAAGAAATATTCTCCATAAGCCTGCCCATTTTGACATAATAGATTATCAAGAAAATGTAAAAAGTTATAAATTGTTACAACCTTAAATAAACTCCCGAAAAATACAATATTACTGAGGTCACTCGAAAAGAGACATCAAGAAGAAAGGCAACCAAAATAAAAAAGAGTCCAAAGTTAGAATGTTCCCAATTAATACGCATAGTGCAGGTGGTAGCATACCTCCTACTATAGAGATCGCAAGCATAAGAGCTGTGTTGGATGGATAGTATAGACCCCACACACACATATAATAGTTTTAACTTTTTTATGTTTACTCCTTTTAAAATGACTTTCATTTGGAGGACTACATTGGATGAATAACTGTATTAAAAAAGTCCTTGTCACATTTGAGAAGAGGATGGGAAACAGGCAGAATTTTTACCAAAGGCCAACAATGATGACATAGCAGACATGAACAACTTGATCTTTGCTGTTTTGCGCTACACGGAAGTGTGAGAGAAGGGGCACATCAGGTGAATGGTGGGCACTGTAAAAATACTTTATTGTCCAATGATACACTCCAAAGTCCATGTGTGTGCACTATAAATTTAATGTTTTCTTCTTTTTACTTCTTTCCAAATTCTTCTGCCTTTCTTCAAGTAGACTTGTGGTTGATGCTATATGGTTCAGGTCATTAA
The DNA here is from genome assembly GCA_037957365.1 of Torreya grandis. Lineage (NCBI taxonomy): Eukaryota > Viridiplantae > Streptophyta > Pinopsida > Cupressales > Taxaceae > Torreya > Torreya grandis. Next base: position 2,812,352 of record JARHVA010000431.1, read on the forward strand.
TCTACTACTTAACAAATCAAACTTTTTTATTCTTTCAATTTTTTTATAGGGTCAAATAAAGGGCTACAGCCTGCTATCAATATAATATACGACATAAAAACATGATATAATCAGGAAAGTCTGTTTAAAGATGCTGCCACATTTCACTAAGAAGGTTCTATGAGCAATATAAACAAAAAAGAAAAGCATTGCACCAAGAAACAGAAATCAAGCATCATCACTAGAGTCGAAAACCATCACAGTGTATCCCCACTCCCTTTCCTCATATTCCAAGGCTAAAACACGCAATGCCTCAGCCACCTGAGAGTCCGCAAAGGAGGCAGAATTTATGCCCAGCTTGCCACATAGTGCATCTGTCTTATGGCCCTAAATAATGTCCTCCGCTGCCAAGGCCTTGAGCAGCAGCGATACCTGATCAAGGTGAGAACCCAAACTAAATCCTAATTGCTCAACATCCTCGTGAATTGCTTGAGTATTACTTGCGCCAAATGGAATTCTCTAGACACCAATTAACTGTGCCGCCTTAAGAGTGTCCAACCTGGGGGTGGACTGATTAGGATCTTTCATGGTCCGGAGCACACAGTCCATTGAGGCACCCTCACCCAATCTTGCAGCCAACTGTGCACGAAAAAGGTTTGTGGCACACCATTTGAGAAATTTTTCATCTTTAATACCTTCTAGCAGAGAGGACTTCCAGAAATACAGTGCTTGTTCAACTGTTAACCTAGTGGTTTTATCGAGTATAACTCCATGATTCAGCAACTGCCTTAATTTGAGATCATCCACAAGCCCAATAAAGGAAGAGTGAAAGTCCTCCACATAGTACTTGTGATTCATTTCTACATTCTTCTCCATGATAATATTGTGTGAGGATTTTTTTCCTTTGCTTGAGTGAGGGTTTCTTCTAAAAGAAGGCCCCTCACCCCCTACAAATCTTTATTTGCCTCCATGCTTAGACACAAAAGACCTTGCACCAACAATAAATCCCAGCCAACCCTTAGAATGTATGCAAAACAAAAAAAACTATGGGAGGCTGTACAGGAGCCTAGAGGAAAGGCAGCAGCTTTGAAAGGAATGCAGAACCCAGAAAACAATTTAGATCCCTTCACGAGACAGAAAGAACAATGACAAGAATGGCTGCCCTTTCTCAGCCATAAACAATACTCAAACCACATAATTTCTTCACAACTGCGAACAACCTTAAGGCTAGAAAAAGATTGTGTGAGGTCACAATTGGAGTGCAAATAGGAAGAACAAACAGAGAAATGCATGGCAAATTTGAAGAACAACCAAACATCTCTCAAAAAAATGAAAGTGTGTAGTCTACTATCCAAATAAACCCAGCTCCCCTTTTTCAATGGAGCGGTCCAAAAATTCATAGCCCAAACCAGATTCTCATTGAATTTCAAAAGCAAAATGGCCAAGCAAACTGCAATCTTCATGAAACTGTTCTAAAAAAGCAAATTATTGAAGCAACCAAGACCCAAATTCCACAGGGAAAGAAGAGTTTACATAAGACATGTATCCACCATCGCTCCAACTGTGTGCCAAAATGGCCATGGCAAGGGAGTGACGGTGGCTTTATAGCCTCTCAAGCCACAAACCTGCCACCTCAAAACTGTCATCCCGTCAATCATGCCACCCTTAAAATGCATTAAAAGCTTATTAAGATTCATCAAATCAGAAAGTGGGAGGGGCCTTGGAAATCTCCCTCCAAAATTGGAGAGAGATTTTCAATCAGTATGGGATGTGACTTAATTTGCAAATTATTATTGTTCAAAAACAATTGCTCCGCACCAAGGTTGGCTAGGAGATCTGCAGCTTTATTTCCATCTCTTTGAGTCTGATGAATAGACAAAGAAGAAAACTCAGATAACAATTTTGCACAATCTTATATGATGATATTCAATTGATAGTGCTTATTAGCCTAGCCTTCTTGTTAATGGTTTTAAGGATGAGACACAAGTACCCCTTGATAACCAGGTTCATCCAATTATTTTCTTTCACAAGATTAAGGCCTAGCCACAAAGCCTTCGCCTCAGTAAAATTGTTGGTGGTTTTCCCCAAATCTTCAAAAAAGACCAAAAGCAATGTACCCTTACTACCTCTAAAAAATCCACCCAAGCCGGCCCAGTGCAGATTTCCTTTGGCTACCCCGTCAACGTTTAGTTTTATACCTGAACCCTAAGGAGGAATCCAAGAAATTATTTTGTCGCTTCCACTATTGCTGTTGACCCTTTTACCATGGATTATTCTTTCATTTGTTGTTTCTTATTTATACACTTAATTTTAATTTTTTAAACATTGAGTATGCTTCCTTTTATTTTGTTTTTATTGACATCTAACACTATTACACTCACTCCTCCCTTGGCTGTGTTGTAGGTTATGCCTCTTGACGTAATTACTCATGAAGAAGAATGGACTAGTAGGAAACTCTCAATTGAAAATCTTCATGTTTTTTAATGGATTTCATATACACATGTACCTAACAAAAGAAGAACAATGCTAAAATTGTCCAATGTATTCTTCTTAGGTATAGTGATGATTCAAAAGCATATAGGCTCTCAAATATTTATGAGCATAATATTGTAATTAGTGGGATTATTAGGTTTCATAAGTATGTTAAAGGGATTGTATTGATTGAAAATGTCAATGTAAAGCGAGTCAAATGATGTAAAGAGTAATAGTTAGGGAGAGATCATAAAAGTGAAGTTAGAAGTGAAAATGAACCATCTTCGTCTTCCTCTTCTTCTTTTTCTACTCAAAATTCAAAGCTCCCAAAATGGTACGTGGAAACCATGAAAGACTCAAAGATTGAAAGTGTCAATGTTAATTAAGATGTTCAAGCAAGAAGTATGCATAATGTCAATTATACATTGATGTCCAACGCTCTAATCATTAATGAACCCACTGCATATAAGGATGCCCGAAATCAACCTCAATGGCAAGAATCCATGAAAGAAGAACTTAATTCTATCTTGAAAAGTGACACTTGGGATCTTCTTGAACCTCCCCCAAACAAAATAAAAATTGTTTGCTGAATTCTTATGGTTTCATTCATAGGTTGCAAAACGGGCGAGTACTTGCCGGTTACTTGAGTACTCGCTGGAAAAACCCTGAAATGAATAACCGCTACTCGAATGCGCCATATTTTTTTTAATTGTCGGTTTTTGCCTGCAGGTGAGTACTCACAAGTAATCGCGAGCACTCGCTTGCAAGCCTGTAGATTCTTGTTGTATTCACATGCTTGTGCGATTTTGTACTTTATTTGTATTCAAATCTAATAGAAAACATTTTCCTAACATTTTACAAACTCATCTGATACATTATGGCATTATGCAACTATAATTTCTATAAAATTTAAGTTTTTTTTTAAATTTAAGTATTTTTGGCCTTTATTGGTTATTCCCGATTATTCGACCACCCCTGTCAAATACTCTCCAGTTATTCAAAATTTCCACTTGGCGAGTACTCGCCGGTTACAGGTATGTATACTATGGTTCTATTGATAGGTGTAAAGCTCGACTGGTGGCAAAAGGCTATGCTTGAAAGATGAAGTCGGGGACTTCAAAGGAAAATTTGCACCAATGGTGAAAATGAATACAATCAATTTGTTGATTGGTCTTGCAATACAATTTGATTTGGAATTACACCAAATGGAAGTGAAAAGTTGTTTCTCAATGGAATTCTTGATAAGGAAGTGTACATGCACAAGCGTAAAGGCTTTGTCCAGCTAGTCGTGAGCATCTTGTCTGTAGACCTAATAAATCCTTATGTGGATTAATGCAAGCTCCAGGGGGGGCTTGGTACTTGTCCATTTGAGTACCTTTGGATTCACAAGATGTGAATATGATCACACATTATATGTAAAAATTAAGGATGTTGAAATTGTTGTGGTTGTAGTCTATGTTGATAATTTCATCAACACAAGTACTGACACTTGTAAGATCAACACTCAAAAAACAACTTGGTAAAGCTTTTAAGATGTTTGATTTAGGTCTTTTGCATTATTACTTAGGCATGGAAGTATGGGAAAGAAAATATGGCATTTTTGTATCTCGGTCTAAATATGTACATAGTCTATTGCAGAGCTTTCATGTGGAGGATTGAAAATCCACACCTAATCCTATAGAAGTTGGTGCTAAGTTGGCTAGACACATCTGATAAACATTTTGATGGTAATTTGTATAGGCAACTTGTGGGAAATTTATTTTATTTGACTGCCACTAGGCTTGGTTCGGTTATGAATTTGTCTGGGGTTGCAACTTATGAGCTCTCCATCCATCTCTCATTAGAAGGCTGCAAAAAGGATTTTGAGATATGTAAAAGGTACTATCATATTTGGACTCCTCTTCACTAGATGTGATGAGTTCAAACTTCAGGGCTACATAGAAATGTACGAGGCTAGTGAGATTGATGACGAGGTCTACATCAGGCTTTGGAATTGTTCTCACTCAACTTCTTGTCTGCAGCACTAGTTGGAGGAGTAGGTGGCATGGAATAACCATCCAAAAGAGATTGCCAAGTGTCAAACCCTAAGGACATGAAGTAGGTCTTCATTCTTGCACTCTAGAAAGCATAATTGGATCCATTGAACAATGGAGCTTGTTTAATAGAGAAACCTTGAGAACTTATCATTGTACCTAAGATTACCTTCAAGTGGTTAAAATTGTACAAAAGATCCGGCTCTAATACCAATTGTTAGAGGTACAATCACTAAGAGAGGGGGGGTGAATCAGTGAATCAAGATATTTCAAAACTTCAATCTAAATCCTTCAAACCCTTAGTCATACATCATAAGCAATCAAGAAGCAAATAAACCCATTTATAGCAATGAACATGAAAGATAAGAAAGATAACACAAGATCTATGTGGGAGACCCTCTTGGGGGAAAAAACCCACTCTCAAGCCTACCAACACATGGACTACTTGTCCTATAAGATGATTACAAACATGAGACTTTAGTGAAGCACCCACTTCACAAGGGGCACCAACCCCTAAATATGACAAGCACCAACTTGCCTAAGATGTTGAGCACCAACACAACATCTATGAAAAGAACAACTCCATAACTCCAATTGCTTCTCAATCTGATGGAGAAACCCTGCAAAACAACCTCCTTCAATCCTCTTCACTCATTTTAACCTTCACACCCAAGCAAGGCATCCAAAACCACCTTTTGGATCAAACTACACACCTTCGCTTGTTCTCATGCATCAAACCTTGAAATTCAACAATAGAATTATGACCACAAGGTCATACATGCAATCCACACTCTGATCTGCCTCTCAAGACATCCACACAGCTCTCACAAGCTTCACAAATCCTTTTTTCATCACACACACTCACAATAGCTCAACACATCATTCTCAAGTCTAGAAACCATCACTTTTTCTTTTACTCTTTACAAAGTCTTCATGAATATTGTCTTCTTAGTCGGCCAAAAGACTTGCCTTAATCCTTAAGGCTTCTATCACACTAAGACATAGCTCAAATCCATTCTCATAGGTCGGCCATTACCTTATTAGCCCCAAACCACCATTAGGTCTTAGTGAGACCTTAAACAATTAGGCCTTCATACTCACATGTTACATGTGAGTCTACTTGGACCACCTTCATCTTTTACCAATGCTTCGCACACATCAAATCTGTCTCCAATAGGCCCTTGCTTACTCTCATATGGGTCCATGCCACCTGGAACACCAACTCAACATTTAAACCTACCAATTAAGTCTCTTCACTCTTTAGGCCTTCAAACATAGAAAACACAGACTCAAACTTTTGAAGCAACTACTCAAATCTTTCACAAAGCCATATGATTAGATCGCATGGGTGAACCCTTCAGGACCTCAGCTACATTTCCATGTGCTTTAGACACTTCAACACAGGCTCTAAACACTCAATTCAACTCTCTCAGAATGACCACTCAGACTGGTCACATACAGTCAAAATACAATCAAGCTATTTGACTTGCTATAACTGATCAGGGGCATATCATGACATCCAATACTTCCTCATAAACCTTTGAAACTTATACAACATCTTCATACTTATTTGCTTCTTCAATTCTACTCAGAACACCTTCAACTTGCCTCTAAAAGATGGTTACTCAGACTGTCAGTACATTCAACAAACATAGTCAACTTCTAAGCAATTGTCCATACTTGAGATGGATTAGTCAAACCTCTAAAATCCATACAAATAGTCTTCATGGAGTCTACAACACTATCCAATAGTTAGTTCATCTTGAAACATCAAAATACTATCAAGAACAACTCAAATATCCTTCTCGGATCACTTGCAAAACACAGTCAACTTTAAAGCTCAATATCTGCAACTGTACGAACATCAAAATCTTCTAATCAACATTGTTGGATGCGCCTTGAAGTCCTCTACAACTTTGCTTTTTACTGCAGCAAGAAATTCGTCCTGGATCAAAAGATATAGCCTAAAAACTGAGCATTGGTTTGCCTTTGTTAATTTGAAAATTCAAATTCCAACGGTCACTAGCAGATGTTAAACATCGGACATGTTGACCTCATCTCATGCATCTTGACAACTTTGACCGAACACTCACCATCAATCTTAGATCCTTGCTTCCATGATCATGCCACTTGGCAGCCGTGCGTGCCTTCTAAGCACCCTGTTGACTAATTGACTTAATATGCACCATTGATCTTTCTCTGAAAAGATCACGCACTCCATTGGATCTTCGTCTGACAGGTTTCACGCTCACCGTTAGATCTACTACTCAAACTCCATGATTGTGACACGTCACTAACGCTTGCCTTATGAGCATCCTTTGACATTTTGACTTCATGCGCGTCATTGATCTCTGTCTAACAAGATCACGCGCTCTGTTAGATCATTATCCAGTCAGGATAAACGCCCATCGTTAGATCTGAGATCCAATTAAACGCTGACCATAGATCTTCAATATCACAAAATTGGCTAAGTATGAGAACTTAATGATCTCTGTTGAAATCTGTCTGAGAAGCCAACTTTGCACCTTAATAACTTTTGTTGCGCTCCATGCCCAGACCTGAAATTTGAACCATATGATCTCCTCACATAGGAGAATCCATCCATGTATCAAACTGCTCCTGAAACCTTCACACATGTGAACTATGATGTCATCAATATGCTTACTCATCTTTATCTGTCAAGATAACTATTTGAGCTTAGACATTCATATGATTGTTCTGATGAATTCCATTCACTTCCATAAGCACTTTAAGCACTCATAACATCCCATAGGCTCTCTGCAACATGTCCATATCAACAATATCATCCATCAATTGCCTATCCAAGTCAATCAGTGAAGAACTATGCAACACTGAGGCACATTGAAGCACACTTTGTCATTGTCATTCTAACACACATGACACCTCATCAACATCTTTGGTCACCTTGGAGACATCAGTGACAAACCTCCAACAAACTCCCCCTTTGTCATTGATGTCAAAACACCAATACAAAGCTTTATGCTCAGACTCTGTCTCTCTCTTCAAGTACTTTCTCCCCCTTTGACACAATGACAAAGTGGGCTCAACTCCTGATCCTGCAGACCTGAAAAGACTTCAAGGACCAAAAAAATAGGAAAGAACCACCTCTAAGAGATGATACAAACTCCCCCTAACATTGTGCATATCTCTTCTTACCTTGAGCTTCTCAAACATGCTCCATGACTACACTCTTCTTTGATCATACTCTTCTCTCTCAAATTTTGCTACCCAGTCCTCTGAACCTAGGACCTAACCATTTACAAAGATCCCCTTTTGTTTATGTATGAAGAAAAATACATTGTCAAAGCACCTGACTTGGTTTGATCAAGTCATCATATCAACATGTTTGAGTTCACATCTGTAGCAGACTTCTTCATATCTCCACCATGACTGGAACATCTCACATATGATCCCCCTCACATCATGCACAGCTCTTCAAGCCTTTCAAACTATCTGAGTTAGTTCCCCCTAACTCCATGCTTCATCTGGATCATGACATCTTCAACATGTCACTAGCGCGTGCCTTCTGAGCATCCTTTGACATTTTGACTTCATGCGCGTTGTTGATCTCTGTCGACAAGATCATGCGCTCTGTTAGATCATTATCCAGTCAGAATAAACGCTCGTCGTTAGATCTGAGATCTGATTAAACACTGACTGTAGATCTTCGATATCACAAAATTGACTAAGTATGGGAACTTAATGATCTCTATTGAAATTTGTTCGAGAAACCAACTTTGCACCTTAATAACTTTTATTGCGCTCCATGTCTAAACCTGAAATTTGAACCATATGATCTCCTCACTAGGGGAATCCATCCATGTATCAAACTGCCCCTGAAACCTTCACACATGTGAACTATGACAGCATCAATATGCTTACTCAGCTTTATCTGTCAAGATAACTATTTGATCTTAGACATTCATATGACTGTTTTGATGAATTTCGTTCACTTCCATAAGCACTCTAAGCCCTCAACTTTCCATAAGGTCTCTGCAACATGTTCATACCAACAATATCATCCATCAATTGCCTATCCAAGTCAATCAATAAACAACTATGTAAGAACACTGAGGCACATTGAAACACACTTTGTCATTGTCATTCTAACACACATGACACCTCATCAGCATCCTTGGTCACCTTGGAGACATCATTGACAAACCTCCAACACCTTTGTTGTAAGTCTCTATGGGGTTGCATGCTCGGTCCTCTTGATTTTGACCCATCCTTCATCTCACAATGCTCACAGAAAGTCAAAAGTTCTTGAGTAGCATAGCTCAGGGTTGCATACTCACTTTGACGTGTATCAAGTGGATTACACATCGGTGGCTCAACCTCAACAACTAATTCTTTCTGTAGAAATGTGCCCTTGAAGAACTTGTGAGGGGAATTGGTAGAAACGCTCTCACCGCTATTCAAGCTTCCTTCTCCCTTGAGGTGATGGCTCTTGCTTAGATCTAGTGTAGTCTTCAACATGGTTGCAAATTGCATACTCAAGGTATGCTGAAGATCACTCACTTTGGCTCTCCTTGATCAAATCCTACAAAAACTTTACTTGCTCTAAAGTAAACCCTCGATCAACCATGGCTTTTTCTCTTCTCTGATAATACAAAATCTTTTTATCTGCTTGCATCCAAATCTGTACACATAAAATCTCACAGGTGCACCGGATCAGTGCTCTGATACCACTGTAATGTCTCCTTGTAGGGCCAAAGAAGAAAGTACAAAAAATTCATATATCCCACTTATCTTCAAACGAAAAAATCACAATATTAAAATACCAAAATTTGAATAAATTGCCAGAAAGACTAAATCGCTGCCCTAGGTCAGGATTTGGTAAAAAATGTTTTTTTTGCCCTTAAACAACTCAAAAAATTATGAAATTTGGTTTGCAAGATCTAAATGAAAATTCAGATCAGATTCTCCAATTAGTTTTGCCACATCATCAATTCTGAATTTTTTATAGGCAAAATGCAACAAAAACTTATAAAATTAATTGCTCCAAAAATACTCAACCAATCGACACAAATGATATACCAAAACAACCACAAAAATAGGAAAAATCCAATGATCTTTATTGCAAAATTTTCTGAACACAAAATGTCCACAAAAAGTGGAAATTACAATCCCAAAGGTGACGTCACCCTTAAGGAGTGTGACATCACACTCCTATAGGGGTGGAAGCTCTATGTCTTCAATCTGATCACTCGCTTCAGATCTGATGTCTTTGCTCACTTGCCTTCAAAAATAGACTTAAAATATAAAAAAACTGGAAATACTTCAAATCAACAACCTACCAAAAAGCAGAATGTCTTCAATGTGATTTTCGGGTGAAATCACTCTTCAATTAGCAATAGTAACTTTGGGCATTCACATCTCAATCTTTCTTTAAAAATGAAGACTCAATATATCAAATTAACATATCCAAAATAGAAGCCCTCATGTCCATTTAGTCTTCAAAGTGGGGCAAACCACTTTTGGAGGCAAAATATCTTTTTAAAATCACTTAACCACTTTTCAAAATATTTTTTCTTTTATTTTCCCTCTAAACCGACATTTATTCTTTTTCCTACTTATAATATTAAATTAATTGCCAAAATAAAACTAATAATTATAATTACTCTAAGGCAATAATTTAATAAATAATTAATTAATTTACCCAATTTACAAGAGTAATTAAATCACTTTTAAGCAAACAATTAATTAAAATACCTTTTCCAAATAGTATTCGAACTCTTACCAGTTTTATAGAATGCTTTAGTGGTAAAACCCACTTTTTAATAATATGTTATTAACTAACTAAAATTGTCTTATATAATCAAATGATCAAAATCACTATTCGGGCAATTCGGGCAATCTTAATCAATTAATGAAATAAAATTTCCAAAAGTTAACACTTTGTTGGGGAAAAGTAGACTAACGATCTTCAATACCTGTTTACTTGTGAACTAGAAATGGGGACATTACATACATATTATGGAATAGAACTATTGGGATTATGTAGCTTATACGACATGGTCATATGCAACGACATGAGAGCATGGCTGAATTCAGGGAACATCACTTGTAAAAGTTACAACGGTCAAAGCATGGTAGACTATGTTATTTGTTCACAAAGCTTTATCCCGAGATTGATGAAGTTCGAAGTTGGGGACTGCCCTATTGAGATGAAATCAGACCACAATCCAATATATGTAAAATTCAATATGCACATAAATCATCAACATGGAGGGCAAGACCACCACGAGCAAGGGAAGAGACCTCTTCAAGGTAGAATCCTCATGACTCAAGAGAACCAAGAACTCTCCAAAGCAACACTTGAACAGCATTTTCAACAATATTTTCAGGAAATAAATAATAGTACTCCAACGATGAACAGTTGTCCAACAAACAATAATATGCTGATTTCCTTAATTCAACAGGCCCTAAATGCATGCAAAAAAAGTGTACCTAAAAGTGGAAGTGCAAGTAGTTTTTCAGCAAATTCATGGTATGATGAAGAGTGTAAGGCAGTAAAGACAAATTGGAGAAGACTTGGAATGACCAAAGAAAACAAAAAAGGCTTATGAAAGAATCATTCGGTCCAAAAAAAGAAAGCTACATGAATACAAAGAAAAAAGAATTAATTTCCCTTGGAAAGCATAATCCCAAAGGTTTTTGGAAGGTACTACAACAAAAGAGAAAACAAACAGAGAACAATATTACAGATACCCAATGGTTAGAGTATGCAAAGCTACTCTATGAATGAGTTCACGATAAACATAACCCTCTGGTAATCAACACAACTAAGCTTTTTTCTACGAAGGATATCACTCAAGGCAGAAAGTGACTAGCAGAGGGTAAGGCACAAGACAGATGGGTTGTAAGTTGAATATTTAAAGTGGGGCTTAAAAACCTTTACACCACACATCAAAAACATATTCAATGGCATCATTCAGGAAGGCTTTCCAGTAGATTGGATGACTAGTGTCGTTATCCCTCTCTATAAAAGTGGGGATATCAATAATCTCTCCAATTACCAAACTATCATGGCGAATCCCCTTCTTGAAAAACTATTTGTTAGCATGATAAAGCGTATAATTAGCAGATGGGCAGAAAAAGAGGGTAAAATAGCAAAAGGGCAAGCAATGTTTAGGCCGAAACACTCGACTATTGATCACTACATCACTCTTAGACACTTGATTGAAAAAGTATGGGATACTCAAGGAGAAGAAACCTTTTGTTGCTTTGTTGACTTCAAAAAAGCATTTGACACGGTCCTTAGAGGTAAACTTTGGAGTAGAATGGAGGAGCTTAGAGTTCCAGATGAATATAGAGAAATAGTGCATAGACTCTATGAGCAAGTCAAGGCCAAAATCAAAACAAGTGAAGGCATGTCAAAATGCTTTGAAAGCGACATTGGAGTCAAACAAGGATGTCCTCTATCTCTAACCTTGTTTGAGCTATAAATCAATAAACTAGAGGAGTGGATAAATAACGCTGGTGGAGGGGGCATCCACCTAGCTAATTATGTTGTAAAGTTACTTTTATATGTAGGTGATCTTATTCTAGTTGACAAGACAGCCCATAGTTTGACAAAACATTTGAAAGTTCTAGAGCTCTTCTATCAAGAGATGGGAATGCAAGTGAACACTAACAAAATAAAAGTTATAATCTTTTCTCTACAGAGAAAAAAGAAACAAATTGAGTTCCTTTTCGAAGAAAATCCGTTGAAAATAGTGGAAGAATACAAATATCTTGGGCTTGACTTTCACAACAAGCTTAGTTGGGAGACTTGCAGGGCAAAAAGAATTCGAGGGTGGAAGGCCTTACTCACTGCAAAACAGATGCAGGAATGCAGAATTATGGGATTGAAAAACCAAGAGAACCTTGTTTGGCCTACTTGTCACACTAGTGGTCCTATACAAATGTGAAGTTTGGGGCAGCAATGTATCTGACCTAAATTGGAGACAGATAGAGAGAATCCAAAAGCATTTAATCACAAGTAGACTCAAAGTCAAAACCTCAATTCCATATGAGATTCTTTTAGCCAAAACAGGGAACTTTCTATTGGAAGCATCAGCAATGACCCAGACATTAAGTTATTTAAAAAAAATGCAAAGTATAGAGAATCATCGATGGCCCAAAATGGTAATAGAAGCAGAGCTAAGCAAAAGAAAAAACACGTGGATGAAACAAAACAACAAATGGATGAGTAAATGGGACATCAACATGTAAGAATGCTCAAACACCAAAGAGGAAATAAAAAAGCATGTGAGAGAAATTCGGGACAACCATGTGGACAAAGGACCTGGGACAAAAAAAAGCATACTACGTCAATGAGTTTAACCCCACATAAGGGCATGGAGAAAAGACATACATAGGGGCAAAAATCAAATGGAAAGCAAAGATGTTGATTGCACAGTTGAGAACTAGCTCACATCATCTTAAATATGAAACCAATAGGTGGACAGTACCCAAGGAAGAATGGAAAACGAGAACATGTTTATTTTGTGACGAGTAGTGGAGACAAAATGGCACTTCATTATGGAGTGTGCAGCCTATAGTGACATCCATATCAAGTACAAAGACAGCTTGAGGTTTGACAACTTAACTGACTTGTTTTAAGAGAAAAGGTTAAACAATACAGCAAGTTTTCTAATCAAGATCCATGGTAGAAGAGCTAGTGTCGAGAAGGGATTAAAAATTTTGCAATAGTAGTAGGGCAGCCCTTGTGTCAAGAAGTTGTGGTATCACGGAACAACTTTATTGCAGCTCTCAGTCCCATAGAATGCTTGGTCTCGTGAACATTATTAAAATCTTTCATTCATTCATTCATACCAATTATTGACAAACTCACAAGAAATATAAGGAAAGAATTGGAATCAATATCTTGATCAGCTTATCCATTTATCATCCAAATTATTTCACAAAAACTGCAAAGTAAATTGTTTCACAAAAATTGCAACACCTGGAAGGGACCTTGTAAAGCCATGCCCAACATAAAGGACTAGCCTTATGATTCATCTCGTCTCTTGTTGCCCTTCAAAATGGAAATCCATGTGCTGACTATTAAATTTCTCCAGACATACCGTCTTTGCATTGTTTTATGTAGTGCTCTATTCCTTACATGGAATTTCTTCCCTAGTGCTCTTGTTGGAATCCCCGATATGGATTGTGTAACACACTCACCACCTTCTATCTTGTCCCAAGAAACACTCCCCCAACATTCCACAATCTACTCTTAACATAAGTAAAATTAGCTAATAATCTTCAAAGATCTCAAACATCAGACTCTTTCCTTTTTGCACAAAGTCCCTACATGTTGTCTCCGTTGGTAGGAATCTGTAATTCCTTTAGTAAGGATGCATTGCACGCTGAATTCACAAAATCACTTTGTTTTCTCCATATGCGTGTGCAAGATAGCAGAAAGAGTTCATAGCAACAGATGTGGTAAGCATTGCAAGAAGAAAACCATAGTTACCTGGAAACTCAAGCCCTGACCACTCATACTTATCTCGTCTCAAAGATGCATACAGGTACATAACCGGACATCAAGAACATTCAGCTAACGTCTCTATACAGCCTCCTAAAAGGGTCCCTCAAAAATCGATAAACTTCCTAGAAGTTTCTTTAATATGTCATATAAATTGGATTGAATTTTTCCTCTTCTACTAATAACTTGTTAACAAGAGCTAAAAGAACTAAATAAAAATACTAACAGGGAGGTATTTTACAAATTTTTGCATGAAAATTTACGGACATTTTCTGTAGCCAAAAAAAATCTTTCAAAAACTCATTGTAGCACTAGTAAGAAAAGAAAACAATAAGAAGGCTTAAGATATATATATATACATAAGCTTTATCAATTGATTGAATGGGAAAGAGGGGTTCTCCATGATAGTAGCTTGTGCTAATAAACTACAGGCCATATATTTTACACTAACACTAAAAATCAGAAATTTGTATATATTTAATTTTTTGTATTTATACATACACATATATTGTATCTTGCTATCTACAAGTACCACCGTAGCCTATTTTTTTAAGCAGGTGTTCCATTCCAATCCTGTCTCCCGCACCCGAGATATCCCGTCTCCGATTGACTATAAAGAAAACCTTTACCTTTCCACTTTATTAAACAAGTTTGTGATGGGCGTAGCAAAATGTCTAAGGCCATATTTTACAAACTCAGATTAAATTTCTTCTATAATTGTGGATTAATTATTACGCAATTTGCAAATATTGTGTAGACAAGAAGTAGGAGTAAAAATGTGGTATATAGTAAGTAAAGAAGAAACATGTAACATCAATACGGACTTGATTCAAAACATCGTGAAGAGAAGTAACATCAGCGAGCCAAATATTCAGAAACGAATTTGCATATATGGATTTTTAAGGTACCAAAATTCTTCCATGTATCTTTGAGGGGAGTAGAAACGTTCACTCCTCTGTCAAAGAAAGAGATTTTTCTTTCATCTATAGGTACCATCAATACTCTTTCTTAGTAGATTTGGCTTTGTCTACATTGACATATTTAACATTTTTATGAAGAACTATGTAGCCATTGTGGAATTGCCTGTTTGTAGGGTAATGTCCCAGGGTACAATGGGCACCAGGGATGTGGCAGTACGTATGAAAAATAAAACCACTTCCCATAGAGTTTGTGTCAACTTCAGATTTAAGTGAAATAGTATTTCATTTGACAATATATTGAACTTCAACTACAAATTCAATTCCATCTTGGAACCATTAGAGCCTGAGTTGTGTTTCCCATTCAATTTTGCACCTTAAAGATGAATTATCTTTTAAATTTCAGATCCAACAAGACTTAGAGGAGAAGCACCATATCCATTCCATTGCTGCTGTTTTCCAATCTATATATCAGTCCTGTCAACAACTTTTTTCGTTGTAAACTCATGAACAAATATCGGCCATTTGTGACTACTGAAAAATAGTCTCCATTCCTACAAGAAGATGCATGTATATCTTGTGTCTTTGTGTTCTTCTCCATCTTATACACTGACTGCATGCATGTTGACTCCATGCACGTTCTGTCTTTGGCCTTTTTTGGTTTTATCAACTAATTAAAGTACAAGATACAATATTAAAAATTCACCGTCCCATAAACTTAAATTTTGTAATGTGTATTGTAGAACATAAGAGTTGGTAATATAAACTTGAATTTTTCCGTTAAGGGCACAGTTCACTGGTTAAGGTGTTTGGTGGTTATAACAGCCACCCAGGTTCAAGTCTCAGCAGGGACTTTCATTGATCGCAGCAGGTGTATCTTCTGATGGGAACCGCTTCCCGTTTAAGTCGGTGTTACGTAAAAATTAGCAGGAAATCCTGCTGTTGGGGCTCTCGATGACCCTGTATGATCCTATCCTGTGTGGGCTTGATTGTAATCCTAGGCATTAATGCCAGATTAGTACTTTGGCCTTGGATCTCAATCTCCAGGAATGGGGCCCTTGGTTTGTGACCTCACAGGCTGGGTGTGGTTAATGCCCAAATTTACCAATCATTATATAATCTTGAAATTTTTCCTTTTTAATGGACATCAAGCGCTCATGGAGAACCCCACCCCATAGAAAGTTGTTTCATGTGCTCATCTTTGCGCTCTCAAAACTTAAGGGTATTATATCCACAACCTCTATTTTCACAATATAAACAAAACCCATTTTTTATTGCTCAAGATCCGGCCATAGATATATTAGTCCACCACAAGATTGGACTTTTGATTAAGATAGACAAGAAGCAGCCAAAACAAAGTACAAGTGAAAGAAAAAACAAAATGAAGGGAGGCTCATTACATTCATAAATAATAAAGAAAAACAGAACAAAAAAGATCCACAAAAGCAGAAACCAGTACAAAAGGGTAAAAGTTTGATCATTCTAACCATGAATTTCCAAGCATGTATTGTTGGACCTCTTGCAGAGCAACAGGGGCTACATTCATCAGCACATTACCAACTAGATCCACGGGAAGCTGATCCAGATATTTCTTCCATTCATGAACATCTATATCACAAATCAGAACGCATAGAAAACAAAGAATTAATTTAGTTGTACACGAGTAGTTTTATAGTATAAGAGATCAAATATTGGAAAAAACTCGAGCAAAAACATAAGGAAGAATGGTCAACTTACCATCATCCAGCAATGATGTCAATGCCTTATTGCAAAGGCATAAAAGAGATGGCACGTGTTCCATAATCATCCAGCAATACTTGTTTTATGTTGTCCTTCCATGTCAATGTACAACCAAAACTAGTGAGTCAAGAATTAACAGGAGTAATGAATGTCATCCTCTAAGCTTCACATGTCTTGACTCTTGTATTACCACCTAATAAGTAATGAGTAATAATATCCCATATTAAAGATAAACAAATATACCAAAATATTTTACTTTGATCGCATTACTGCCCATCCCCTTGCTAAGGAATGTATATTTCTATATTTTCTTAGTGGGTGTTTGTTTCTCTGCATAGGCAAGAGTCCAATTATCAATGCCCTTCACTCATTTTAGGATACACTGAAGTCACTAACATGAAGGAACATTAAAATTAATCACAATAAACTAGTGTTAATCACTTTGATGACTTGTCCATGACTCTTCATTTTATCATTTTTTAATAGATGTTTCCTATGTTGCCGGTTTGGTTACCCCCACCTCCTCAGTACCGGTCCATGTTCAGTAACTATTTCTTTTTTTCGATATATGATTTTGCAAGGATACTGTTCAGTAGATGATACTGTTCTGTGTTGCAAGGATATAAGAAATTCAATTGTGTTCTAACAGATGCAGATTTTGGGAGCAGGAAACCAATCGTACAATCGAGGCAGACCACGGAAGTGGCACTCCTGAATGTCATGACTCCTATTCTGTTTTTTGATATATTTCATAGCATGGTGATCTTTCTCCATTATATTTGCGCTCTAGACACTACACATATAAATTCTGGGCATCTTGATATCAAAAACTATGTTGCAGGAAACTCCAAGACCCCTCATTTCCCAATCTGGAAATGTTCCCAAAATGCAAATGGCCCAAAAACAGCTTGAAACAGTACCGACAGAGTTTACAAATTGGAAATTCCACCAGAAAAGTTTCTGACCATTTTTTATGCGGTTCCCTGCAATTTTGGCAAAAAATCTATCTTTTCAAGGATAAATTTTCAGGATTATCTAGAAACGACTATAATGTTCATTTAAATCTCTCTTCAATGGATTTTTCAAACACTTTTGTAATTGCAATTCTCATTAAGATTTGGAGCAGAATTATGGATGATTTTGAAAACATTCTGATGGATATTTCGAGCCACAGAATTGTTTATGGGTTCATCATCTTCAAGAGAGATTGTTCTAAATAACGTTTAGAGCTTTGTCTTGAACAGATGAATCCATGTCATCCTGTGCCCTAATGTGTCAACATGTCCTTGTGAAACAGCAGATGCACTATTTAGTTAAGCGTCCTTGTGAAACAGGAGATGCAAAATTTAGTTGTGCAAAATTTAGTTAAGTGTTTAAATATTATAAGTCTTTATATCAGGAATCTAGGTGTTAGGAGGTCTACAAAAGAGCTTGACATCTTGAAATATTTCAAAGTTGCGAAGAAGAAATAAAAACCAAAATAATATAAATAACTAAGTAATAATTATACTTCAGATAAAAGACCTGAGGATTGGTTTCGCGTGTAATTTTAAGTGCCACGAAGGGTTCATAAAGTCCGATATTACATATTACTTACTTAAAGGTAGAGGGACCAGCATCCAATGAGTTATGGGGATAGGATAGTTAGCAATCTGAAAAGCATTTAATTATTAACAGAAGGAATGACACTAAACTTTGAAGAACACAGAAGACCATAAAGCAGAGCAAACCATAGTAGAATATTAGAATATTGAGTGGAAGACGAAATGTCTAAACAGTTATTCCCATGAAAACAGGCCAAGTAGTTATTGTTTTTCATGTCATTAGGGTATTTGAGACCATTATAGAATTTTTGAATGGCGGAAGGATTCTCATAATGATGTGAGTTATAACATCGTGTAAATTTAGAAGAAGCTAATCTTGAAGATTGATAACTGCATTTTCATATTTTTGGGCCATTAACAATTTTCCCCTTTCCCCTCTTTTCTCAACAAGTTTACTCCATCTGTATTTTTTACCATACTTGATAGAGTCTTCAACAGATTGGTATCAGTGTGAGGTTTAGGGCAGAAGTACTGCATTGGGGTTTTGACAAATCCCAAGTAACTGTTATTAGCAGTGGTTAAAGTGACTTTTATAGCATCTTATGACCAAAGTCTGACATAGAAATTTGGAGGTAAGGGTTACTCAGTCTTTTGGAAACTCGATATGGAGATGGACTTACAGAAAACGACCTGTGGAAAATGAATGGTTTTGAGAACTTTTATAGCATGATGATTAAAGAAAAAAGATAAAAAATCCAGTGAATCAATTTTTCTCTGTATAAAAGACAACGTTCACCTTGATACAAGAAAGCCAAGACTGCAAAAAGAGTTGTGGAATAAATTGAAAGAAGATTTATGAAACAAAATTAGTGGTAATAACTTACTTCTTTGAAAAAAATGTTTTTTCACTGAAAGTTAATGAAGGAGAAAGTATTGCCCAACATCTCAATGCAATCTATGGTCTGGTCGGTCAACTTTCAGAAATCAGGGTAGAAGTTCCAAAGCAGAAAATTGTTGTGTCTCTGTTGACTCGTTTCCCTGCCTATGAAAACTTGTAATCCCCCTTGTTAGTAGCAGATAGTACAGAGCATCAATTTAGATGCTCTGACTGATTTATTGTTGCAACAAGAGACAAGGATAAAGTTATCTGATAATCATAGTGATGTTCCTGATTGTTTTTAGAAGAGTATAAAGGTTAACAGGAAAACAAAATCTGGTCCTAAGTAAAAAAAATCCTAAAAGAAAGCTGCTGTCTGTTGGAAGTCAAGGAAGAAAGGTCAGAGAGAATTTCAGGGCTAAGTAAAAGGGCAGAAAAGATTCGTCAAGCAAACTTAAGGTTCAAACCATAGTTGGCATAACCGGTTGGGGTGAGTACTCGCCAAGGGCCCAAAATGGATAACCGGCAGTTATTCAACCCACTCGGTTGAATTACCGGCAATAACCGGCAGAGACAAAGAATAATTGAAATTCGCCTGAAGCAGACAGTATATAAATAAAATAAAAACATTAAACTTATACTTTAAGTTATATTTTATTTATATACTTTCAGGACGTTTGAGAGTGGTTTCGGACCTCTAGGAGCTATAATGCAAATTCTAGGTTTTGGAGGATCCTATCATATTTCAAACTTAGTCAGATTTCAGGGTTTCAGACTTAGCCATATTTCAGGGTTTCAAAATTTCAAGGAGACGTCATAGGAGAGATGAAGGCTGCATGAAGGGATGTAGGTATGATAGAATAGTATGAGAACATCTCTTGCAAAGTGCCACAAGTCGATCCCACCCCATTCCCTGTGCATAGATTACTAGACTTTCTCAATCTCCCTTAGTTTTCTAGATAGCAAGGAAGAGAAAAATATAGATTCTTGTAATTTGTACTTGTAGATTCTTGCATAAGTATCATTGTATCAGTTTTAATCTATGCACAGGGAATGGGGTGGGGTCGACTTGTGGCACTTTGTGAGAGATGTTCTCATACTATCCTATCATACCTACATCCCTTCATGCAGCATTTATTCCTCCTACGATGTCTCCTTGAAATTTCGAAACCCTAAAATATGGCAAGTCTGAAACCCTGAAATCTGACTAAGCCTGAAATATGATAGGATCCTCCAAAACCTAGAATTTGCATTATACCTCCTAGAGGTCTGAAACCACTCTCAAACAACCTGAAAGTATATAAATGAAATATGACTTAAAGTAAATGTAAACTTACATGTTTATTTTATTTATATATTGTCTGGTAACTGGTCACTAACCGGAGAGTACTCCCGGTTAAAAAACAAATTGTGGCTTTTCTAGTGCTGGCAGTTTTGAGTGGTGAGTATTTCCCTGATGAAATTCCTGGCGAGTAACCGACCAACCGGCAGTTAATTGCCGGTTATTCCATCTATGGACTTCGAACAAATAGTTTTGACCGCAGGCTTTTCACAGCACTGAAGGCTTTTTTCCATCTATAAGTACACATTTTGGTTCTGAGATTGTAATTTTATTGGTTCCGAACTTATGACACCATACAGGGGATGGTTCTCATCCTATGAAAACATATAGGGTGAAAAAATAACATATGGAAATAACAAAAAATATAGTCCAAGGTAAATGAACTGCCACTTTTTGCACCAAGGATGGAGAATCGAAAATTATTTCATATGTTTTGCATAAATCTCAGACACGAGTTGTCAAAAGTTTAATTAGAAAAAAATTGTTCACTATCAAAAGATAAAGAAGTTCTTCTCAATTATGTTCGTGAGGGAACAATTTATAATTTGTCCATACTTTGACATTGGTTGCATCTAATTAATGTGATATACAAAATAAAGTCATTGGTTAAGCAGAATTTACTCTTTGCAGAGCTTAATTCAAGCTTCAAAAGCTTTACAGCTCATTTTGGAGTTTCTCAAAACTAAAGGAGCTTCAAAAGCCCGGAGAGCTTCGCAACCCTATGCAAGCTTTGACAGCTTGATATTGCTTTACAAGCCCAATGTCACTTTGCAAGTCTATTTTGCCACCTTGAGAAGTTCAAAGTCACTGTTTACACCATACTGGTTGGACAAGCAGATTTCTTCCGATGTGTGTATTCTGCATCGATGGCAATAATGAAAGAAACGCAATCCACCACTTCTTAGATGTGTTCCTTTGTAAGATGTGAACAATGGTTTGTCATAAAAACATTGGACTTGTAGTAGCAAGAACATGTCAGTCACTGAAAATGGCAGGAATCTTATGCCATGCAACAAGATTCGTAACAGTTAATCAATTGCTTTGACTGCTTTGAGCTGTTCCTGTAACATGTGCAATCAGCATTTGAGTGGCAATATAAGCTCCTTGACATCAAAAAAAATCTTGTAACGCCTCTTGGCCAATATAAGACAAGGACAGGATCATGTAAAAGGGTTTCATCAAGAAACGAGAAAGAGACTCCATCTACATAAGGGGATTCCAATAGTGTTAAGAGTGTGTTGGGGTTCGAGAGTAGTTGAATAAGAGCCTGTAGTGAGTAGTCAGTAACAGGAAGGGGTGTAAGTGTGCAAGGAGTCTAAATGTGCACTTCACAGCACTGAGAGTGTGAGCATAAGAATGTAATGCTTCCATGTTATATTGAAATGAATGAATGAAAGGTAGTTGTGTGCCTATCATGTGTTGTCATTGTAAGTTGTGTGCTTTGATTCGAATCGCCTTTGTCTTTCTTCCCCCTAAGTGCTTTCCTGCCCTCCGTGAAATTGCCATTTGGAAAAGTTGTAAAGGCCCTTTTGTCGCTTAAGTTATCAGCCATTCATTTGACCCACAGCTCACCTTGCCATCAATAAGACAGAAAGTAAAAGAAACTCGAAGGTCTGAATTCACTTCTGTATTTCTTTACTTCAAACTTAAAGTTCCAAGTATACAATTGCTCAACAAAAATTCAGATGCCAAAAATTCCTTTGTTTACATTACAAAATTCTATTTATAACTTGAGTTTCAAAAGGTAGTTATATAACTACCTTATCTACGTTCCCAACAACCCTTTAGAAAAATTAAAATACAATAATTAAAGAAAATACATAAAAGCCAAACACTGACCCCACTATGAAGTGGGAATCAAATGAGATGAGTCACCCTTGGGGAGTAGAGCCCAGCATCTTTAGTCAAAACAACTGGTTTTTCCTTTTCAGATTATTTCTTCAACTCGCAGGCTCAGTAATTGTCAACAGCATCCTTCACTACTTGTTCATCAAGAGAATCTCCATATCTTGCCCCTATATCCCATGAGTATAACAGCTCCGAATTTCTCTAGGCATCTTCCCTGGCTTTAGCTATTTTAATTTTGCATAACTGATTATGTTATGCACCTTGACAAGATCATAAATAGGAGCTCTTATTGAAATTTGTTAACTTTAAGAATTTCTCTTTGATCAACTTTAAAATTTCTTCCTTAATGTATTTTAGCAATTCTCCACTATCATTTATCATCAACGAATGTGCAAGGTATCTTCTCAACAAACTCATGTATTTATGACATAGTGTCAAGCTTTTTATCTGTGTACTATAATCAGATTATACTTAAATAAGAACCTTGTCCACAATCCACACTCACTTTTCTTATCTTGATGATGGATCAGAGAGTGTGATCCAAAACGTTGATCAAAAAGTTCTCGTCTCTTCAGATTATGGACTGTGAAAACATTAGATCTCTAATAAGGTTTCTTTCTTCAATCCTTGAAAACAACTTAATTTCGGATCTCAAGACGTCAACTCTGAATTTTGTTGCTTCGAACCATTCATATGATGCATCTTCATTTGCAACCTGAATATACCAATTGTGACTAATGTTTCAACCTAAAATCCTGACATTTCTTTGAGATTGGGGATCAGATTTTCCCACATTTTAGCTTCATCTTCAAGTTTATTCTCAGCCTCCTTGAACTTTCATGTGTTGTTGCGAGATTCTAAATTATTTTCATTGCTTCATCAATTACTATGAGATCAGGAATCAACAACTAGTTTGGAAGGAGGATCCTACACTAAAAATGTGTGTAGGTTAGAGGCAATAGATACCAGGCAACTATCCACATTGTTGGTAACATTGGTGGTCTTCGGAGGAGGCATTTATGTGAATGATCAGATGAAATATGAGATTGGGTACTACTGGAATGATGATTCTGATTATGATCATGTTGGAAATATTGTCATTGATGTCAAAGGCTAAACGTGAATCTGATTCATGGCAAAGTATTTTGATACAAGAATTAAATTAAATAAAGAATATTTAATTTGATTGAGGCAATTAACCGTGCAAATAACGGTCATATCTTTGCATGGAATCAAAGATAAATTGACTATGTCTAACGGGCTTAAAGAGATAATTATAGCGAAGGTTTCAAGGCAGTTTTTAAGGCTAAAATGGTCCCCAACCTTGGCCAACCTGATTTGGAGGAGTTGTGACCGTTTAAATGGACCTTTTCGTTTGAAGAGTAACCCACGACCTTAATTTGTGGCTTTTTCGTGGGTTATAAATAAGTGCATAGCGAGTGGCAAATTTGTAAGTTCGAAAGTGGAAGAACTAAAAGAAGAGCAGAAATATTTGAAAGCATATTTTTGTGAGAATATTGAAAAGAAAAACCCAGCAAGTATAAGGCAAAGCATAGCAATGAAAACACTTAAATGTAGATCGAATCGAAAGGAGATAAAGCAGTGTTCTATCATTTGTTGTGTTGACAACAAATAAGAGATAGAAGACTGATTTTTGTGAGAAGATTGGTGCCTTCGTTTTGAAGATATTGATGTCTCTTGTTGAGTTGGTGCTCAGTGAAAGGGGTTGATGCCCCTGTAGGTTGGTGCCTACAAAATTGTTTTTGGGGTTGATGCTCCAGTAGGTTGGTGCCTACGAATATTTATATTGAGAAAGATTTCTCCGTGGTTTTCTCCCAAAAGGGCTTGCACGTATATTTGGTGTCACTTTGCATTGTGTTATCTTGTGTTGTGATTTGATTGCTTTGAATATCTTTATTGGAATAAGTAATTAAGTGTTAGAAAAGAAAAGAATATATAATACTGATTCACCCCCCTCTCAGTATTACCCTATGCTCAACAGATCAGTGGATGGGTACTGTTGGGTAGTGCTATCAATCAATAGGGTGGAATTGAGTACATTATCACCACCAACAAGAAATTTGACAGGGGTAAGACTTGGAGTTACAACTCTGGGTATCAATGATGGCTTCTATGGACCCTTGGAGGAGCAAATGATCAACACCACCTGATAAGTTCATTGTTGTTGATGACCCTTGACTGGCAGTGACGTTCTTTTGTCTTGCAGAAGATGATCTTGATGAGGAGTTATGGCCTCTCAATGCATCTCCCTCTTCAGTGGCAGTACTCTTCTTTATACATTCGTTAATCCTTCCTCCAAGCCACCTCGGAACAAGACTAGTCAAATTTTGGGAGTGTTTGCAGGAAGACTTTCCTTTGAAGATAGAGTGAAGACTCCATATCACTCCCATCATCGGTAACCTTGTTTGGAACCTTCTTCAAATTAAATTCTTTGAAATGCTCCAAAGTCATCCTATTGCAATCTCTCCTCGTAACTTCGGACTCATCTTGACAATTTTCCCAATAATCTTTCAGGTATGGAACATGTCCATGGTTACCTCCCAAAATATTTTCAATCTTTCCTCTGTTGTCAAA
The DNA here is from genome assembly GCA_037957365.1 of Torreya grandis. Lineage (NCBI taxonomy): Eukaryota > Viridiplantae > Streptophyta > Pinopsida > Cupressales > Taxaceae > Torreya > Torreya grandis. The sequence continues at coordinate 2,837,198 of JARHVA010000431.1, forward strand.
TGAAAATCTCTTCTCATAAGAGAGCAAGTTGTGCTGTGCAATTTCATGTTTCAGGTCCTTGGTGGCAGTGATATTCTTGCATGAGTAATGTCCGATATTAATGGGGAAACGTATGCCAGCTTAATGCTTTGAAGTGAGATATTGATGGATATTGGCCAATTGCCGGTCATACTCAATAAGCAAAAGTTTCACTTACATTATACATATCTTGACAGCCGGAACCGTCAATTGAAGAAGCCACAAACTCTGATATATGTAAAGTTGGGGAATTGAATGAACTAGTGTGCCCATGTAACTATTGTTTCCATGCCAACATCTCAGAAATTATCTCATCTATATCCCCTTTGAGGTTTCTCATCACATAGAATATAAAATATAGTTGACCCATTTGATATTTTTAGCTTCTTCCAGTTTTTCCCTATTATAGGTAAAATTTGAAGATTGGATATTCAGAATTCATAACTCCCTTCTTTGTCAAGCTAGAAAATATTCTCTTCCGGTTAACAGCATAAACCAAGTACAAGGTCATATAGAATTCACCTATACTGCTGAGCTCGCACAGTTGCTTTTGAATGGAGTTCCTGATATATGTGCCAAATCAACAAATCCACTTTCCTTCAATCATGATTGAAATGACCTAATACATCCACAGTTGAAATTTTCTCAGTTTGTGGCTTCCCACCACCCGATTGAGTAGGGTAATCATGTTAGAATTTTATATGTGATTGCTCGGTTGTTTTTCTCCTCAACAGGGTTCACTCAGCATATTCAGAACAGCAGTTTATTAGGCATTCAGTGTTATTATTATGCTAAATTTAGAGTTGTTGATGCAGGAGCACAATGGGTTAGAAGCTTCTTCATTCTTCTAGAAGCTTCTTCTCTCCTAGAAGCTTCCTTATTGTAGAAGCTTCATATCTCTCTATAAGCTTCCTTATTCTAAAAACATCTTCTCTCTCTAGACATTTCCTTCTTCTAGAAGCTTCTTCACTCCTAGAAGCTTTCTTGTATCTTTGCTAGAAACAATTAAGTAGTTTCTTAGGATGCAAGAAGAGCAAGTAAACTCATCTATTTAAGAGAATGATGTATAGAAAATTAAAGAAAGAGAGAGCAGATATTGAGAAAAGAGAGTAAAATATAGTGATAGAGCCGATGGAGGCAAAAATAAAGCATACGTAATTTAAATATTTGTTTTTAAGTCTAACAGTACATTGTTTTAAGAGGTGTTTAGTTAAGGTTTTTTTCGTTATAAATGCAGATCTGCACATCATGAATTAAAATTTAAAATGGTATCAAAGCAATGCATCTAAGATCCTCCAAATTTGTGTATGGAGTGGTCTGCTACCTATGAGAGGGAGTTGTCCAAGGATCTCAGCGGGTATGATGCCCTAGCTTAAGTGATTGATGCCAATTTGTGCCTGAGATAGGCGCTTGGACCTGTGATAGGCGCTTTGCCCTATGAAGGTGTTGTTTTGATTTGATTTCAAATTGATCAAGTTGTTGAAGTGTGTTCTAGAAGCTGCATAATGACTATTCTTGGTCTCAGAGTGTGTAATAGGTTAGACGGCACTTCCAACTTCACACCATGGAAGTGCAGACTGCAGATGTTGTTAGAGGAGGTTGATCTTTGGAATTTTGTTGAAAATAAGGTTACAGCTCCTGCCAATCCCATACAAGTGGCCAAGCACAATAAGAAGGCGGCCAAAATAAAGAGAAACATCCTTGATTCTGTGAAGTACCACTTGATCCCTCACATCGCAAAGAAGAAGACAACAAAGGAGATGTATGATGCCTTGATCACTCTATATCAAAGTGTGAACATATCCTGCAAGATGTTTTTAGAGAAGAAGCTCACCAACATCCCCATGAGCGACACTGAGATTGTGGCGAGCTACTTGATGAAGATCATTGAGTTGAGAGATTAGCTTGCAGCTATACGTATGAAGGTCGACAATAAAGATCTAGTTCCCATAGCTTTGAATGAATTTTCAACATCTTGGCAACAATTTGTGCAGGGTGTGTGTCCTCGGGAGAACATGCCCACGTTTGAGAAGTTGTGGGATGTCTTTGTCTAAGAGGAGACAAGGAGAGAGGCTATTGCAACCAGAGAGGTTGAGCTCCAAAACCTAGCCCTCATTACGAAGGTGAGGAGAGGAGGTAAGAAAGTAGGACCCGGGAAGGGTCAAAGGGGGACGAAAGAAGATTCAAGTTCTTCCAGCCAGCATACAAAATATGAATCACGTGAAGTGCTTCAAGTGCCACAAGATGGGCCACCATGCATCCCAATGTCCTATGAAGAAGAATGGAAAGGGCAAGCAACAACCGCGGAAACAGATTGCAGTGAGTGCAAAAGCTGCCACCAGAGTGGATAACTTATCCTCCAAGCTTGAAACAACCTTCTCGGTGGTGTCATGCCTTTCCACTAACATCATCTTTGCTGTACGGTGGTATGTGTACAGTAGAGCATCTAGACACATGACCTTCAACAAGAAGGCTTTCAGCAAACCTCAAGAACAAGATGCCAGCATTCAGGTGGAGTTGGGCGATAATCACAGAACGGGCTTTGACTCCTTCCGCATGCCATCAAGTGATGCTCTTGAGCTTGATGATGTCTCGTATGTTCCTAGTTTAACTAAGAATCTTTTTTCAGTGTTAACCATGACAGATCTTTGGTGTGTGGCTGAGTTTGATGATCAGCAAGTTATTATCAGAGATCACAGCTGTGAGCAATAGCATGGCCAAAGATGTAAAAGAAGGCGGCCCATACAGATTACTTGCTGGTCTAGTGAAGCATGGTGCTTTGGTGCATCATAGTTACAATCTGTGTGAGCTATGGCACAAGCGATTGGGTTGCCTACACTATGGAGCACTACCTATCTTGAAGAACATGATGTAAGGATTTCCGGACTTCAAGATTGAGAAGAAAGACAAGACTGTGCAAGGTTGCACACTTGGAAAATATGTCGAGGCTGATTTCCCAAGCCGTAAGCACAAATCAAAATAAATTATTGATCTGATACATTTAGACACGTGCACTGATGACTCCAACCTCTTTGACAAGTAATCTATATTATCTCTTTCATTGATGATTCTTCTAGAAAAAACTGGATTTATTTTATGTAGACCAAGGATCGAATGTTCTCTGGTTTTAAAAGTTCAAGGCCTTAGATGAGAATCAGACATACAGGAAGATCGAAGTGTTGAAATTTGACAATGGAGGAGTGTACACTTCCAAGGACTTTAAAGCATTTTGCAAAGAAGCAATGATCAAAAGGGAGTTGATTGTACCATACAACCCGCAGCAGAATGGGGTTGCAAAGAGAAAGAACGAATCCATCAAGAGCCAAAGCCATGATCCATGACAAGGAATTGCCCATGTCCCTATGGGCAGAGGCCTGTATTACAGTCATCTACATTCTGAACAAGTGTCCTCACAAGGTTTTGAAGGACAAGACACCAAAATAAGCTTTCACACGTGAGAAGAGGACTAAATTTGAACCCTCGAGCATCAAGGATATATTTGTTGGTTACAATGGGACCTTTAAGGCTTACCGAATTTACATTACAGCACAGAGGAACACAGTGGTGAGCTGAAATGTTAAATTTGATGAGGATGCATGGTCCTCTAAGTCTTAGGAACCTCCTACGGATGTTGAGAAGGGAGAAAAGCTTGCTGTCCCAAGTGCTGATTCACAGATTACAGAAAAATCAGATTTAGATCAGAAAGATTCCGATGAAGGAAAAGATGCCATTTACCATCCAGTTCAGCCAGGAAAACTAAGTGGCTTACCCAGCCATTAGAGGAGCAAGTAGGAGCTGCCAAAATCTTCTTTCCGGGTGAGTCATCCCCCTGAGAAATAATCTACTTATGTTGCACTGATGTCTTCTATTATTGATGCAGAGCTTTCCAGTTATGAGGAGGCTGCAGTTGATCAAGTATGTAAAGATGCCATGACAAAGGAGGATAACTCCATTCTGAAGAATGATATCTGGGAGATTGTGCCGAGACCAGTGGGGAAATCAGTGATTGATTCCTGGTGGCTGTACAAGATCAAGCATATGGCTGATGGAAGCATTGAGAAGTACAAGTCAAGATTTGTAGCAAGAGGATTCTCCTAGAGAGGGAGTTGACTATGATGAGACCTTTGCTCCAGTTCCCAGGCTAGATATTTGTTTTGCAGTAAATACCTTGAGCCAATTCATGGTTAAACCAAGGCAAATTCATTGGAAGGCTACAAAGCATGTGCTCCGATACTTGAAGGTCACAATTCATTACGGCATGAGGTATGTAGGAGATGGGGAGTTTGTGTTGCACGGTTTTATTAATTCTAACAGGGAAGAAGATGCAAGTACTAGGAAGAACACTTTAGGATTTTGTTTCAGCTCGGGCACATGTATGATTTCATGGTTCAGCAAAAAGCCTTTGTTCATTGCACTCAGTTCAGCAGAGCAACCTACAGTTGTCCATTGTCACGATCAGAGTTGCATCAAGCTCTCCAAGGATCCAGTGTTTCATAATCACTCCAAGCACATCGAAATTCGGTACCATTTTCTCAAAGACAAAATTTAGAAGGGAGCATTGATCCTTGAGTCTAGAAGCTTCCTTTAAATACTTATTTACTCTAAAAAGCTTCCTTGTATGTTCCTATAAACAATTAAGTAGTTTCTTAGGATGCAAGCAAAGCATGTAAACTCCTCTATTTAATAGAAAGAGGTGTAGAAAATTGAAGAAAAAGAGATTAGATATTGAGAAAAAATAGTAGAATATAGTCCTATGAAGGCAAAAATAAAGAGTAGAATATAGTCCTCCTCCTCCTCCTCCTCCTTCCTCTTCTTGCTTCTCCTCCTCCTCCTCCTCTTGGTCTTCTTCTTCTAATTCGAGATTTAAAGTTCTCTTAGCTCGCTCATGTTCCAATTTGAGATTTGTTTTTAATTTCATCCATTATTATATTAGAGTTGTTTGGTTGAGTGATGTTCCTCTATGGGGTGTCTGTTAATAAGTTGGTCTTCGACATTTCCGATTTTTTGTTCCTTGGCCAAGCTTACTTATTGTATCCTCTAAATTTTTATTTAGGTTAGAACACATGGCTTCTAATTCCTTAAAATGGCCTTTGTATCCCTTGATATTACCTCCCACAATCTCTATCTCCTCTCGTATGCATTTTATTTGTTTTTCATTTTTCATCCTTTCTTCCTTATATGTATTATTTAAGTGTTGTTTGTCTTCATCTAGAATTCAAGCCTTGATATCAAGGTTTTCAATTCTTTCTTCAAATTTGTCACGGTGCTTAAGGAGTTTAAATTTGGATTCCTCGACCCTATTGTGAAGGGATTCTACCCTAACGTGAAGGGAAGTAATTGTGTCATAAAGAGTTTCCAAATAAATTTTGGGGGGATACACCCATTTTACTTTCGGTATGAATTATACCCTATGTGTTTGGTAAGCTCATGGTTTTGAGAGAAGTAGAAGTTTGGTTGGTAGAACCCATTATGAAAGAAAATGAAATTAATGTTCAACTAACGACAAAGCAACTTGAAAATAGCACAAAATGATAAAAGAAAAGCAAGAAACATGTTGGAGATTAACCTTATTTGGGTCCTTTCTTTAGTCTTTAGGCTAGTTTAGGCTTATCCTAAGTCTCTTTAATGTATTCATTTATTATAATTATAAATGCACTTTCCCAGATTTATGCGGTGTCTCTCACCTTTCTTGTCCACTTGTAGGATTTGGAAGTTATTTGCACAAGTAATTCTTCCCAACACATGTCACACACTTCCCCCCACTCTACTTGGGAATAGGACACGTGACACACACCAAGAAGGCCTTGTAAGGTCATGATGGGATTCTTGTAACTCCCTTATCCTTCCTCTTGCTCTATTTAAAGAGCCCTCTCCTCTTTTTTATGAACAATCTTGCTCTTGCATTTTTGAGATGTCTCTTTTGGCTTGAGGCCACTCTTCTCTCTTCTCTTAACTTCTATTTGCTAATGTACTTGGATTTCAATTGTTTGCAAGGCTTCTAACAGATTGTGGGGTTTATCTCCATTTGATGGTTTCCCTACTTGTCAACTCTCGTCTCAATCTTGTGGCTTGTTTCTCTCTCATGGTGATATTGATTCATATTGCAATCTTATGCTCTATTCCTTCAACGTTTTTATGCGATCTTAACAACTAATCTAATAAAAAAAACAACAAAGCAACCACAAAATAGCATAAAACAAAAGAAAAGGACAAGAAACGGTTACCCCAGAGAGTGTCGGCTGCAAGCAATGCAAGGTGGCAAAAAGTATCCTTTGTTCATGAATAAAACCTCAGCGTAACTTTGGACCAATGTGTGTCACGGTTTTGTATGAATGCTTGTGCCAAAGTTGGGCCCTGCACTCACACAAGTCATCCAAAACGAAAAGAGGAGTCCCACAGATCACATGATGATACCTAGTGCTCAGGGACATTCGTTCCGAATTTGTAGCCCTTCAGGAATCACCCTAAACCCAAATCAGATCACACTAGTGTAGAGTTGGTTCAGCACCACATACACCTAATGAGACCAATGGGCTTAAATAAACCTTATCTTTGCATTGGAGTAAGAATGTTTTTACCAGATTAGATTGACTGGTGGGGAGAAAGTTCAGAACAGCCACACCAACCCACAGAGTCAATAATTGGATCACCAAGCAGCAGCACATAGAAAATACATTTGACCAGCCACAAAAATCAGTTGAACAACTGCGAAAATCAAATAAGATTGACTGCTGCTGCTTCCTAATAGAAATGCAATCAGACTGGCAATAAAACCCTAAATTCAGCTCTGAAACAGAATCATAATTGGTGTGCTCAAAATCAGTCCCCGGAATTGTAAATCAGAATTCGAATTGCCAAAGGAGCAGCAAAATGCAAATAGAAAATCAGGAGCAGCAAATTCACAAAAACTTGAAAACAAATTTTGCTCGCCAAATAAAATCTGAACCAGCAAATCAACATAAGCTTGATAAAAAATTTCGCACACCGAATTAATATAAAGTAAAGATCCAGAAAATGTATATAAGACTGAGAATCACAAACTACAAATCATTGAGTACACCTTTTGACGTGAATATCAAGTTAAAGAGAATTAGAATTTTCCCAAATATGATAAAGAAATGAACCAGAAGGAAGCTGTATCTTATCAAAGTGCTTTTGACTCTTTGAGAGTTTAATGTATTTACAATCTGATAATCCCAATAAAGACCAGACAACGCATATGCAATGGAGGTTGTAAGCAAATGTATGACCAATCCTAGACTACAACATTGAGCCAATGTCAAAATAATTTCATATATTTGAAAACTTCAATAGATTTCGGTATTCACTCAGTAGAAGCAGAAATGATGAATCTTAAAATTTTAATACGATGAAGCTGACTGGGCAGGTGACATTGTTAGCAAAAGATGTACAACAAGATATGTCTTCAAGATGTTTGATGGCACAATTAGTATGAAGAAATGATATGTGGCTTTGTCTAGTTGCAGAAGTGAAGTATATTGCAACAACAGCATGCAAAGAAGTAGTCTGGCTGCAAATGAATCCTTCAATATACATATATTGTGATAGTCAACAGGCAGGGGCATTTTGCGAAAAATCCCACTTACCATGCAAGTTACAAGAACATTGATATTTGATATCATTATGTCAAGGATCTAGTTGAAGTTATTTAAGTTTAGATGGTAAAGTGCGAAACAGACAAGATGGGTGCAGATCCTTTGCCAAAGGTAGTGTGCACAAATAATTTTCAATGGTGTCAAGACTCTACAAGAGTTGTTCAGATTCGACCCATACATATAAACTTTGATAGATCTTGTGACAGCTGAATAAGAGAGTTGTTGAATAGCAGACCAAATAAATAATCTAATTACATATTTAAACATTTCAAGTCCTTTATATCGGGATTTTAAAAGGTCTTCAAGACAAATGAACATTTAGGGTGTGTTTCCACATTAAGAAGACCACAATGATGTATATAACTAAGTCATAATCCTTCTTCAAATCGGAGATCAGAGGATTGGCCTGAGATCTGATTTAAGAAACTATCATGCAGACTTTTGAAGTTCCATGTGACTTATTTTAATGTGGAAGGACCCGCATCCAAAGTATTAAAAAGATCAGATAATAAGAAATTTAAAAAGAGCTTAACATTTCATAAAGGAATGACACTAAGCTTGGATGAACCCCAAATTGTCAAAAGACCAAAACAGCCAAGTACACAATAAATAAATGCTGTTCGGAAGATGAAATATCTTATTGATTACAGTCTACAGAGAGAAACATTGGCACACAGTTAGGGTTTTCAAAGTTGGCCATGGACGTTAAAGAAGCATTGAGAGGAGTACCATGCTTCCTCCCAAGATTGTTCAACCAGACCGAATTAGCCCGGGCAATCTCCAGAGCACACATCATATTCTATATCAGCCCCGTCGCAGTGATCTATGAGGATGCTGGCCCTTCTTCTACTCCTGACTTTGATGAAAAACAGATCTCTGTTCTCATTGCCCCCTTTCTCTAAGCTTTGCCGGTGGTTCTTTCGAAAAGGGCTTCCCTTTCACATGTCTCAAAAGTATTTTATGGATTTTGTATATACCGACTTGTCTAGGGTTTTCACATCTGGGCCTATTCCCCTCTTATTTTGTTCTATTGCTTTCTAGATTTAGTTTTAGGTCTATTACTTTTAGTTGTTCGAGTTCCTTTTAACACTCCTCACTAGTAATTGTAACTTGTACTTTTGAGACCCATTAAGCTACTTTGGTCTAGCAATTGTAACTTGTTATTTTGAGCCCCATTAACCTGCTTCAGTCATTCATGAACAGCTAATTATTTTATATAATTTCTTTATCTTTCCAAATAGTTAAAGAATTGCCAAAAGGTAGCAGGATTCCAATGAAAACTTTAATACTGTATATATTAAGAACACTGCTGAATGCATTTTTAGAATTTGTCTATCACTATTTTTACCCTTTTGCCCTTTTTCTGCAGCTGTTTTACCTGTCTGTATTTTGTATAATACTTGACATATTTTTCAACTTTCAGATTCTGAAGTTCTCACTTGTGTATTGCGCTTAACTGAAGACTTGTGCAGCTGCACATCATTCGAATCTCTGAAGAATCTTTAATAAACAAAGTTGTAGCCTTGTGGGTCCTACCTGGGTCAGAAAATGCTCTTTACGAATTTCAGCTGAGGTAGCTACGTATTGGCTTAGATTTTTTTTATAAATGAAATGTGAATGATCTTTATTCACTTACTAGAAGTAGATATGAAATTGTTGTCCCTGTGGTAAGTCTTGTTGTGCCTTGGATTTTTATGGTGTTAAAGTGACCCAGGTGGCAGTTCAGGACAATGTTCTGATAGAATATCAAAAAACTAGTACGTCACCTAATCTGGTACATAACTTTGCAAACATAGCCCTAAATGACCCTGTTAAAAATGTGTCAGAAAGTTTTAGGAAGTATACAACATGATGAAAGGGTGGTGAACTCCGGCCCGCAAAGTTTGACCCCTGAAAACCACTCCAAAAATCCTGAAAATTGCAACATACAAAAATTTATAAATTTCCAAAAAAAATGGAAAGCTGAAATATTGTCTTTTTATGGGTTTCATGTTGCGACAGCTACTTGCAACTTCTTGGGCGAACAGTTGTCACAAGGATTTTCAGATTCCAAGGCATATCTCTCCACTCTCTATTTTAGACTGTTTAATAGTTTAGTTCCCATTAAAAATAGCTATAAAGGAATTGCCGTCAGAGTGTAAAAAATAGTGTTGTAGCTTCACATCTCTTCGTAGAAATTGCTACCTTCCTGTAAATTACTCTTGGCTTCAATAAAACTTCATTTACGTTGCAGTATCAAATGTGTTTATTGTGTTCATTCTCTTTGCTTCATAACACATTAAGTTCCTACAGTTTACTGTGCTGTCCACCGGATTGTCAATTAAATCTGGATCACAAAGAAAGGCTATCTTACTTGTGCATTCAATAAAAACAATGTTTCAGCTGCAGGCCACATGTTTGCACAATCCCGTGCGCACACAAAGTATCATGGGTCCTAAAAACACACCACATATTTGGCAGGTTCCACCAAATACCTCATGGAGTCAGGTGTATATTCCAATAATCATGATATCAACAGGTGTCATAATAATATTGAGACAAACAAATAGGTATGGTAGTAGAGAACTGCATTGGCAGGTGGGATCTGCAAGGTTGGTTCTGGTGAGAAGTGGGAGGACCAGCAGCACAAGCCTTTTTGGACTGGGTCTATCCTGGTCAAACCATTGTCAGCATGGTGCCATTGTGTCGAATTTCTAGTCTAGTGCTGTGGTTACAAAATCTGTTTTAAAGGTCTGGCTCTTCTCAGCTTGGATGGTGGCCAAGTAGTTTTTGGAAGCCTACATGTGCATGGACTTATAATTACTCTCTTTTTGTACTAATAAAACTTTTATAAGGTTGGGCTTAAATATAAAATGTGTTAGGATGCCTGGAAATTATAAACATTGGACAGCTCCCTATTTATATTAGAGCGAGGGAACATTTACAAATGGCTTTTCCTTTACAATTTCTTTTCAAAAAATAATTTTCAATTGAAAATGAATAATCCGATTCCATTTAATTTCCATCAAAAGAAACATAAGTATAAAATATAAGGGAAATTTAAAAATATTCTTCTACTTTCTAAAAAATGAGAATTGAATACAGAAAAGTGAAGATTTCTAAATGTCTAGACTCTAAATATATCATTCCTTATATATCTAGGGAATGCGCAGGAACAGATCACAGGGAGGAGAACAGATCTGAAGGAGGAGAACGGAAAGAGGAAGGAGAACAGATTGCATCAGGTATCTAGGGTTTTGCAGGTAACAGAGCACAGGATCAGTGCAGATAGCAATGTGTGGTATAGTGTGCAATACAGGTATCAGAGCAGGATTTCGGAGGGCACAAACCACAAGTTCCGTTAGGGTTTTGCAAGGTACAAAGCATGAAGCAGGCAAGGGTTTCAACTTAACAGAGTAGACACAGCGAACAGAGCAGACACAGGGTCTAAGTAAGTAACCCACTCCTCTATAAATCCCATTTTATAATACAACATTGTAAAGTGTGGAACATAGAATAGGAACACGAAATGTATAAAAATACCTACCATCTCTGCACCTTGCACTCAAATCTCATTTTAAAATATCTAGAAAGGGGTTTTAAATTGGGCGATCCCCAATATGTGGGAAGAACTTTCAATGGAGAAGTACACGCAGGTAACAGATCACAGTATCAGAGCAGGTAGTAGTGTGTGGGACTGTGTGCAGTACAGGTATCAGAGCAGGCTTTCACAGGGCACGAACCGCAAGTTCTGTTAGGGTTTTGCAAGGCGCGATGCACAAAGCATGCAAGGGTTTTGACTTAACAGAGTAGACACATTGAACAGATCAGGCACAGGGTCTAAGTAAATACCCCACTCCTCTATATATCCCATTTTATAATACAACATTGTAAAGAGTGGAACACGCTAAAAGGAACACAAAAAGTAGAAAAAAACTTACCATCTCTGCATCTTGCACTCAAACCTCATATTAAAATATCTACAAAGGGATTTTAAATTGGTGATCTCCATTGGGGGAAGAACTTTCAATGGAGAAGTACATCCCAGGGATGGGGCAGTTATCACAACAGGAGATCAAAGATTAGCAAGCTCCACTATTTAGTGGAATGACTCAATCTGAGATATCTATACCAACAGAGGTTATGACAGAACAACAATATGCATACACAAATTCATACCTCGAAGGGATGATTGGAGCATATGGGGTATGCGGAGCACATACCTATTTATACCCACAAATGATAGGGCCTTTGCACAATACCACTGCATCATCTCAGTCAGTTGTAACTCTCTCAGAGGCAGATGCAAAAACAATCCATGTCAATACAAAACAATATTGGGTAATAATAAGATGCTGACAAGCTCGAGCAAAGGTAGAGGTTATGAAAAAGCATATAAAGAGACTAAAAACAAAGGAGATGTGATCACATAAGCAAATACAAGCTTATAGTAAGAAACAGCCAATAGTCTTACCTAGATTAGAAAAGGGTACAGAACTCTCAACCAAACTCACATGTAGGTTAGAGAATTGAGGAAAAGAAAGGTCGAATAGATTGGTAACAGCAAAGAACACAAGAACAAAATCAAGCAATGATAAAAAACCTGCAAAAGGAAGTAATGAGACACGTAAATCTAGCAGTAGAGGTCTCCTAGAGGAGATTCAAGATGGCAAGGAAACATATAACCCCCTAACATCTCCATTCATTTGGTCACCAAAATTATATATGCAAGAGCTAATGAGTCTTAAAGAGAGGCTAGAAAACATAGAAGCAAAGGAAAAATAAATAAAAGATCTTAAACTAGAAGTAGTAAATGCCAAGCGAAGGTTAGAGGAAGACAAGAGCATGCTCAAAGCAGAAGTAGCAAAACTGCAAAAATTTGTCAATGTTGGACAACATATATGGCATGCTCTGAAACAAACCATTCACTCTCCAACAAATACCAAGGAAGGGGTGAAAACGTGAGTGAAACACAAATAAAAGAATTACAAGAGGCACTACAAAGCATGGGGCCAAGAGTAAATGATCTAAGAAATCAAATAGAAAAGGCTAAGATATAAGCATAAGTAGTAAAAGAACCACTGGATAAATAGGAGTTGGTAGAAAAGCAAGTCACGAGTCAAATGATAGAAGAAAGAAAACATTATGATAGATCAACAAACATAATCATCAAAAGCCTAAAAGATCATAGAGAAGGGAAGGACACAAGCAACCTAACAAGAGATTTTCTACAAGACTGGTTACACTGTAAAGGTTAGATCCAACAAGCAAATAAAATTGGAAAGTTATGGGAAGGGGGAAGAGATAGGCAAATACAAGTTGCAATGGCGAACTTTGAAGATAAGACACAGGGGCTAAGAAATAAAAGCTTGTTGAAAGGCTCGCATATTTACCTAGAAGAAGACCTGGTAATGTCCCCTCTTTCCTAAGAGATATCGCAGAGTTTTGGGTTAGCTTATTCCAACATTTCCGTAGGCTAACAATGGAGTTAAGGGAATGATTTGCTAGGCAATTATGATTTGTACCATGGAGGAGTTTTATTTTCGACAAGGTGACTTAATGACTTTTTACAAAGTTATTTTATAAAGTCAGTTTTTATAAAGTTACTTTATGAGAAAAATAGAAAAAATCATAAAACTGACTTTATAAAGTGAAATTATAAAAATAAGTAAAGGAAAATCATAAAGTGGAATTATAAAGTTAAGTGAGAAAATATTAAAAAGGAAATATTTTATTATTTCCCACAAGTGGATGTGAAATAACTTTATATTATTTCCTAATGTGTTGGGTTCCAAAAGTGAATGGAGAATTATAAAAGAACCCTAGTTCTTTCATTTTCTAATTCTGTGATTTTGGAAAACTTGAACTTCTTCATACTTGAGCTGGTATTTTCATGCCTAGCTAATTTTGAGGACGAAAACCCTTAGAATTCAGTGGATTGGATGAAACCCCAATTCCATCATTGAGAGAGGAATCCATCATGGGTTTCTTATTGAGCTACATTGCAGATTTGTGTTGATAGCAGCGAATGGTTTGTAGATTTCATCATTTTTCTTGGGCAACTAAGGTTTGAAGTTTTATTTACAGATTGAGGACAAAAGAATTCAGATATGAAGGTTATATTGGCATATTTTCATCTACAAATACATTGTTAGGGTTTGGGAGTAAAGTGCTTGTTTTGGAAGGAATTTTTGGTCATTGGCAACATTTATTAATACGCAGATTTGTGTTTTAGATTTCTACAGTTTTATATCAGATTGCAGATCCAAGGGTTTAGTACTCAAATTTGGTATTGTATTGGCATCACATCAATCTAGGGTTTCATTGCTCCAATCCTAGACCTAGCCACCTTTATTTGGGGGAGTTTAGGGATTGTTTTGGCATCCATTTACATCATTATGATCAGCAAATACATCAGACATTAACAGCAGGATTTAAGAGCATCTACATCAGCAATTTCTTGCCATATATGTGGTCATATTGAACCTAAATGAAGTAACAAGCAAACAAGTATGTGGTGAATCCAATACTAGGGTTTGTTTGTTTATTGTAGACACATTTTAGAAGTATTTTCAGTCTGATATCATTTGTATCAGCCCTGATAATCATTGTTTTCAGATCTGATATATTGTCAATAAAGTGGAAATTGTATGTGAAATTCTTGTTATTGGTTTATGCAAACATTGTCTATCATTTATATGTTTTATGTCATCATTTTGGCATTGAAATCCATCAAGAATCAAACAAACAAAACCCCAAAACTCAGAAAAATTAGATCGCATGCCAAGCGTTTGACAAAATGTCAAACCACAATTGTCAAATCAGGGCAGAACAAGACAGGGTTCTTACAAACCTAACCTTCTTGCAGCTAGATGAGAGAAAGGAGTCGTAAAAAGTGAAGGTAGCAAGGAATGAAGGTACATAGGCATACCTAAACAATGAGAAAGCCTATATCACTCATCGACAAACCTGAAACAAATAGGGAGTAAGGGTCGTTTGCAAGCATCTTACGTTGGTAAGTTGGAACTGTAGAGGTTACCCTTGGAGAAGAGAACCCAGGTTACGGCCCATAGCTAAAGACAGAGATATAATCATTTTAACAAAAATGCATGAGCATGATGGATGCTTGACACCAGACTTTGTGGGATACAAGAAAGTAGGAGTATGGAATAAGGCAGCCAAAAATGGCAAATGGCATGGGGGAATAATGGTGCTAATAAAATAACCTTGGAGCAGAAATATCATAATAAAAAAGCAAGATGAAAATAAACAGTATATATGGATCAGAATCATAGAAAATGACATAACTATTGGCATAGTTGCATGCTACTTTGCACCCCAGAATTCCAAATTTTATATGAAACGTGATTTAGACGTGAATACCCATATTCACCCTAAAGAGGGACATTTCAGTGTATAGTAATCCAAAGGAGATAATGCTAGTGGGGGACTTCGATGCAAGGACATCAAACAAACAAGCCAACATTCAATGAAGACCTAGATACCCATCCCCAATGGCTAGAAAAAGAATAAAACAGCAATGAACTAGACTTTTACAAGATGAACATGGGACTATCATGCATTTTGAAGAAGAGCTATTAGGCTTATGCAGTATATATAATTTGATCATCTACAATGGTATAAGTAAATGGAAAAAACCAAGGAACTATACTTGCAAAACCCACAACAGACAGGGTGTAATCAATTATGTTTGTTCACAAAAAAACATATCTAGAATAGCAGAGTTGGAAGTACAGGACTCTCTCGTCAAGTTTAAATTAGATCACAACCCAATACATATTAAATTTCAAATACAAGAAAACAAGCAGCTAGATACGCACACTTGAGCCAATCAAAATAAACCACCAACTAAAGGGAACACCCTCTTGACAAAGGAAAATCAACATGTCTAAAAGGTGGCACTGAGTAGCAGTCTATAGGAGGGAGAAGACAAGAGGTTGTCCGACATATGTATAGATTCCACTAAAAGTGAGAGGCTTCAAGAAGCCCTAAATGCATGCAAGAGAGCTCAACCTAAAAAGAAAAAATAAATCTGTTTCCCGACAAATCCTTGGTATAATGAAGAGTGCAAGGCAACAAGAAGAACGTTAAAGGAGCCAAAGGGTAAAACGAAGGCAAACGGAAAAAATATATGAACAAATGGTGAAAACAAAAAAGGAAGAATATACAAGAACAAAAAGGAAACAGCTAATCTACTGACGAAAACATGCGTCAAGGCAACAAGAAGAACGTTAAAGGAGCCGACAGGTAAAACGAAGGCAAACAAAAAATATATATGAACAAATTGTGGGAACAAAATTGGGAGAATATGTAATGTCCCCATTTCCGTAATGGTCATATTTGATTTGGATATTAAGCCTTTTCACTATTTCCATGGGCTAAATTGCATTCTAAAGGAATGATTGGTTGAAACAAGGAGTAAAAAGTAACTTAAGTGATTCTATTCTTAAGTTGACTTTATAAAGTGTTCTAATTTTGAATTACTTTATAAAAGTTACTTAAGTTGGCCAAAAACACTTTATGTCATAAAGTGACATTGTGTACATTAAAGCCTTCATTTAATAAAGTTCAAGTGGGACCTATTTGGAGTGGTCCACTTAAGGGCTTTAAAAGGAACATTTGGAGATCAATTTTGGGGGGATTGAGTTATGTTATTTTGATATTTCTTCTTGGCTGCAGCTTGTTTCAGTTTGAATTCAAGGACGGAAACCCTTGTAATTCCTAGTGGGTTGGATGAAAACCTAGCTCGCTTTGAGGAGGCTTTACGACGGAGGTCTATTTGTACTTCATTGTATGAATTTGATATTTTGGAGGAGCTGGAAATTTAGTTTATTTGCAGATTACATCTACTAGGGTTTTGAGTTTGCCATTTGATAGATTTGTCACCAAATATCAATTTGTTAGGGTACGATTTGCTCCAAGGCATCTATTTTTATTGTAGGGTTTTGAAGACTATTTTGGCATCCATGGGAAAGGGTTTGAAGCATGATTGGTTGGAATTGAAGATTTTGGGAGATTCAATGATTTTTTGAAGATTGCTACAATAGTCTGTACTGCTGCTACAGTAGTCTGTACCGTTGCTGCAGTCATCTGTGTTGCTACTATAGTGACTCATACCATCGCTACAGTGATCTGTACCATCACTGCAGTCCCTTTTCACTTTGTTTGTGGGATCTGAATTGAAGGAAATTATCATTCTAGCTAGGGTTTGAAGTTTTATTTGCAAATTGAGGACATAAGAATTTAGATCTGAAGGTTACATTGGCATATTTTCATCTATAAATGCATTGCTAGGGTTTGGGAGTAAAGTGCTTGTTTTGGAAGGAATTTTTTGATCATTGGCAACATTTATTCATATGCAGATATGTGTTTCAGATTCCTACAGTTTTATATCAGATTGCAGATACAAGGGTTTAGTGGTCAAATTTGGTATTGTATTGGCATCACATCAATTTAGGGTTTCATTGCTCCAATCCTAGACCTAGCCGCCTTTATTTTGGGAAGTTTAGGGATTGTTTTGGCAGCCATTTACACCATTATGATCAGCGAATACATCAGACATTAACATCAAGGTTTGAGGGCATTTACATCAGCATTTTCTTGCCATATATGTGATCATATTGAGCCTAAATGAGGTAACAAGCAAACGGGTATGTAGTGAATCCAATCCTAGGGTTTGTTTGCATATTGTAGACACATTTTAGAAGTATTTTCAGTCTAATATCATCTCTATCAGACCTGATAATCAGTGTATTCAGATCTGATATATTGTCAATAAAGTGGAAATTGCATGTGAAATTCTTGCTATTAGTTTATGCAAACAGTGTCTATCATTTATATGTTTTATGTGATCATTTTGGCATTGAAATCCATCAAGAATCAAACAAACAAACCCCAAAACTCAGAAAAATCAGAATTTTAGCATTTATCCTAAGTGGGATATTTCAGAATATACAAGAACAAGAAAGAAAGAGCTAATCTACTGACGGAAACATGAGCCAAAAATATTTTGGAAGGAGCTATGTAAGGCAAAAACACAAACAAAAAACAACATTACAACAAGTCAATGGTTGGAGTCCTCAAAACAGTTGTATGAACGTGAAAAGGAAAATGATGGACCTCGTACAATCAAAGTCAGAGAAAAGCTTTTCACAACTAAATACATCATACAAGGGATTACAAAACTAGCAACAAATAAGGCTCGGGACCTAAAAAACTTACAAGCGGAACATCTAAAATGGAGAGTAGAAATTCTAGCCCCTAAAATCAAAGAAATATTCAAATGGCTTCCTAACAAAGTGGACAACTAGCCTAACCGTAGCTTTGTTTAAGAGTGGAGATGTAAATAATCCTTCAAACTATCAAACTATCATGGTAAATCCCCTCTTTGCAAAACTTCTTGGGAGTATGATAGTATGTAGGATTAGCAGTTGGGCTGAGAAAAAGGAAAGAGAGCAAAGTGGCAAGCAGGTTTTAGACCTACGTTGTCAAGAAACAGAAACAGAAATAGGTCTAAAACATGGAAACGCAAATTTTCACAAACCCTTGGTTCGGATATTTCATGGAAACATTCGTAAAATATACTATAAAAAATATAAATATATATAAAAACAATACATAGTACTCATTTTTAATCCATAAAAGATAAAACACTTAAAAAATATGGTATTCACAAAAGTTCAGAACATTCAACATGCTTAAAAAGAACATTCAACGTGCTTAAAATTTCACATGTTCATGAATCATGTATCATATCATGTGTTATAGCCCAGGTTCAAACTTCAAAGCCAAAATTCTCCTTGATGTTGCTCCTTGCTTCTAAATTCCTCTTCAACTTTCTGTTGAATTCCTCTTAGCTCTTTTAAAAATAGAAATGGCTGCCTTCAAACTCCTTGTTGCAATGGCTGCCTCCAATCTCCTTGTTGCAATGGCTGCCTCCTAAATTCATCTTTGCTCTTGTAAAAGACAACAATGATGAGTGTGTGTGTTTTGCCATTGCATTGAGTTTGTTTATATAGATTCAACATAGTGTATTCCAGAAGATTGGAGTTTTTAATGTTTTAGCTGTTTTTGGCTGAGTCAATGACATTTCCATGGGAAACACCTTGGAAACTACCCGAAAACACCCATGGATGTGATGGAACCATTTGGAAGTTTCCGGGCATTTCCAGCATGTGATTGAGCATTTTTGGGACATATATGGAGCCTTTCCATACCGCAAATGTTTCTAAGCAAAAATTGGGGGCCTAGGACATTTCCTTGCAACATAGTTTTCAACTAAAAAAATCAACAATAGATCATCGTGTCAATCAAACACTTAGTCGAAAAGGTTTGGGATAAAAAAGGTGAAGTATATTGCTATTTCGCAGATTTTAAGAAGGCATTTGACACAGTACCAAGGAGCAAAATGGAGGAACTAGGGGTCCCAACACATTATAGTACACAATTCACAAATTATATGAGCAAGTCAAGGCCACAATCAAAATGAAAGCAAGATTGTCCGAGTGTTTCAGGAGTAACATAGGTATCAAACAAGTTTTCCCTTTGTTCCCTACTTTGTTTGGGCTATATATCGACAAGCTAGAAGAATGGATAGACAAATATGGAGGGGGAGGGATCCACTTGGCCAAATATGTGGTGAAACTCCTACTATATGCTGATGATCTAATTCTAATGGTAAAAACTACCCAAGATTTAAGAGATCACTTATGGGCCCTAGAATTCTTTTGTAAAGAGGGTAGGGATGCAAGCGAACATCAACAAAACCAAAATTTTAATCTTCTCACTAAAAAGGAAGAAGCAACATTTAAACTTCCAATTTGAAGGAGAGCCTCTTGAAGTGATATCAGAATACAAATGTCTCGCTCTATACTTTCACAACAAACTCAACTGGAATACATGTAAAATGAAAAGAATACAAATTGGGTAGAGAGCTCTTTATGCACTTCAAACTAGATGCACAAATGTTGAGTTATGGGACTGAAAGACCATCAGGGTCTTATTTGGATTGTATGGGTGTGAACCATGGGCTAGAAGCACATCAAGTTTGAAATGGAGACAAAAAAATATCCAAAAGCATTTAATCACAAACAACTTCATAATCAAGGCTTCAGTTTCCTACAAAATAATCTTTGCAGAAACAGGGACATTCTCATTAGAGGCAACCACTATGATCAGGATACTATGTTACTTAAAAAAACTATAAAACATGGAAACTAATAAGTAGCCTAGAGCTCCAAGAGAAGAAGCGCTGCACAAAAATAAAAATACATAGATGAAAAATATCCACAAATCGATGAGTAGATGGGATATGAACCTAGATAAATGCCCAAACTTTAACAAAGAAATTAAAAACTAGGTGAATAAAAGACTTAGAGTAGGCATGTGGAGAAAGAAAACAAACAAGAAATGACAACATAATATTACAAAATTCGGCCCTACTTATGAGCATTGCAAAAAGGCATACATAGGGGCTGAAATTAAATAGAGGGAGAAAATATTCATAGCTCAAATAAGGACTAGTTCCCACAGGCTTACATGTGAGACAAGGAGATGGATAACTCCTAAGAAAGAGTGAGAGGAGAGGATATATGTTCTCTCCACCATAGGAGTAGTAGGAGAAACATTTCATTCTAAAATGTCCAAATTACACAGACATTTGAGTCAAGTATACGGAAATTTTAAGAGTTGGCTCCATGTTGGAGCTACTGGAAGAGACTACAATAAAAAGGTTAGGGGAACTGGCAACCCAAATTAGTAGAAGGAACAGCCTTCTTAAAGAAACAACTCAACCTGTAGCATCATCATCTTTGGGTGGTTGAGGCAGCTGGAACAATCTGTGGTCTCACAAACCATTACATCTCGTGAATGTAATTAAAATTATTTTGTTTCATTTCATTATGTGGAATGGGATGAGCTCAGTTGGTGAAAGAATATTGGTTTGCCAACAGGTTCAAATCCTGGGAAACATGATAATGATTATATCACATTCAACAAGCTGGGTGTGGCATACCAAAACGGGAAGACGAGGCTGGTACAAGTCAAGGGTTTCTTTGAAAGAAGAAATAATCCTTCGTCGTGGCACCTAAGCCGCCAATGGACAAAGCCAGGTGCAAGTCCAGGGCGACTTTGACCAGAAAGATACAACTGGACTGCAGCATCTAGACAGGCAGCATGCCCCAACAGAGAAGGCCAAGCGCAAGTCCAGGGTGATTTTTACCAAAGAGATACCCTTTTATCATGGCATCTAAGCTGAAGGGCAAAAACCCTGTGGTGGTATGTTTGAATCCAAAGCCTCGCCAGCTAAAAATCAGAACTTCGGAACGATAATAAATTCATAAGCAACAGGATGTGTGCCTCAAATAGAACACTGGTAAGACCCTGTTTATGATTTATCAAAAAAAAAACTGATTAAAAAACTAAAACATCCATACACCCATAGAACTTATTACCATGCTGTGAGGGTGTTGTGCAAGCGGCAAAAATGTCCAATTATTGCAATGCGTGTTTGCCCAAACAAACCGTCAAGTGGCAGAAACCTCAAAATTTTAATAGAGAAGAGGCTATGTGTTCGATTTGTTTAAAATCAATTTCATTCAATATCAGTCACTGCTTAGCATGAAATATTTGCATTGTTATTTTTAGAATGGAGAGATTTAACATAGTTGTTCCAGTTTTTAAAAATTACATGTGAAAAATATTCGCATTGTACTGTATTCAATATTTGATGTTTACCTCGGCTTATCGCTTCTTCCGCAGGACAATCTAATCGAAAGCGGGATGCCCAGGTTCAAATCCGAGTGAAATTACAGCATTTTAACAGTAGGAGGATGACCAAAGAACCAAGAAACACAACCAATGAAAATATATATTTAGGCGTGGTCGTTTTAGAAAATGGCATTTTTGGGATTTAACGAAAGCTTGGACTGGATTTTATTTTATTTTATTTTTGATTTATCGAGGCATCTAACCCAGCGCCTCGGGTTGAGTCCGCTAACAGAGAGCGAGCCCTTATAATGAGT
This sequence comes from Torreya grandis, assembly GCA_037957365.1. Classification (NCBI taxonomy): domain Eukaryota; kingdom Viridiplantae; phylum Streptophyta; class Pinopsida; order Cupressales; family Taxaceae; genus Torreya; species Torreya grandis. The sequence goes on from JARHVA010000431.1 coordinate 2,858,853, forward strand.
GGATGATGTGATGTGGGCCTTCACTCTATATCATGGGGTAAGACAAGAGTCGAACTTACGATCAAGATTAATGTTGGTCATTTTTTGGTCCACATATCAAGCTTTTGCCCAAAAGAATACGCTAAGCAGAATTTTACAGTTTGAAGGTCAAACAATAGTTTCATGAACAAGTCTAGAAGGGCTTACAGACCTTGGAAAATATAAGTGTTGACGCGGTAGATTGCACCCTCTAAAGGGAGGCTCAGTGCTCTTCATCCACGCAACACAATGGAGACATCTCTCTTATTGTGGGTGGCAAACGTGAGGGATGAATCTCTAGATTAGGGGCTAGCTCCCCTTGATGCACCCTGAGGCCCTAAATCCCCTGCTGCTAACAATGGAGAGATGAAAAGGGAGAGAAAATACTGAAAATGGGACCTAAGCTAAGAGGTGATGCACCAAAATAATTGGTCTACTCAGCTTTGGCATACACTTTGAACCATGGAGAGCAAGCATACACTTCATTCAAGTGAGAAAAACTTCCTTGCATCAATATTTCGGTAGAGGGACCTATGAAGATACAGGGAGAAAGAAACTAGCACAAGAGGTGTTCTTAAACACATTGTTGCGTAGCCTATTCATTTGCCTATACTTCTTCAAACACTTCCTGTGCCTTGCAAGAGAAGAAAATCACTATGCACTAGATATGCTGAAATTAAATTATGAAAGCATGAAAAGAAAATGACTTAACACAAGATAAAACCATATACATATACAAAAGTGTAAGCTCAAATGGAGGTAAAATGCTCTTTCTGATTCAAGGTAAATTCCTGCAAGTATTCACCATACAAGCTAAGAGATATTTTCTCAAATAAGAAGTTACAAATATATAGAGAACTAGAAACAAGGTAGCTGACAAATTAAGGAATGGAAACCCATGCTGAGTTAAACACTTCTGCAAAGACCAAAAGACCATTATGCTACCGTATTCTTCAAATTGCATATGAGAGAGCCATGTTGTAGATGTCCAAGTCGCCGCCCTTGCTGTCCTGGACCTGCAAAAGTATGGGATACTCCTAGCAACTGACAAAGCCATCCCCAAGTTGTTGTGGTTGGACCATGCTCTCTTCAATGCTGGGTGCAACTGGTTGTGCATTAATGGTGAAACGCGAAAACATGCGTTGTTCTCCTCTATAATTTGAAAACCAATCTATTTTATTGGTTTTCGATAGATATATTTCATCAAATGTATTAATTCTCCTTGTTGAGTTGTCTATGCCACTTGTCTTGGTCTGAATGGTCATTGATTTTGCCTTTTGACCTTGTTGGCTGCTGAAATTATTCTACGCTTAATCTTTTTTTGCTCTTTATTTTGCTCGTGTTTTGTCTCTTCCTTGCCTTCTCATTTGCCTTGGCTTCTTCTTGGCTTGTCTTTGACTTATCGAGCATTCTTTGTTTCGAGATTTTTGTTGCACTTTCCTTCGGACAAAATGTCGGAAGGAATTCTTTCATTTGATTGCTTCTTTTTCTGAAGGGAACGTGCCCCTCGGGCCTTTTGTCTTAATTATTCACTTTCTCAAGGTGTCCTTCACAAGGGCACTTTGTGCCTCAAAATGCCCCTTCGAAACTTTTAATTTGGTTCTGCCACCGACCAAGGTACCCTTCGCAAGGGCACATACCCTTCAAGAATTCTACAATGACCGTTCAGAAAAGTGAAGAAGTCCTCTTTCTTTTCCCAAGTGCCCTCCGAAAAGACACTTACCCTTCCAACTTTTTGCAAACGTCCTTCAAGCCATCAAAATGCCCTCCGAAGGAAATCCATTGGCTTTTGTGAACTGCTTAGACCATTTCGGGTTCTTCAATCACTTCTACTTATAAAAGTAGACAAGTAATGCACCTGCACAAACCCGATTTGCATTAGATAGACTATTTCGAACTTCCTAGTGGCTTCTACTTTAGGTTTTACATCAACTTCAGTTGATAAGGCAAATAAGTAAAGACATTTGCAAAGTCTGAATTACACCACCAAGACCAAATCGGGTTTATCAAGTGACTTGACTTATGAAAATTTCACAAGTAAAGTCATTTGGGAAACCCAAAATGCACTACTGTAGGTGAAGTAATTGCTTTTGACAAACCCGAAATACACTTGACAAAGTAGAATGAAGGAAACACTTGGCTTTTTCATGAGAAAGGTCTGGCAAAGAACATTTTGCATAAGGCAACAGAGGGATGGTCTAGCCAAAACATGGATTGGATGACTTTTGCAAAGAAAAAGGAGGGGGTGCCCAATTTTGGCTTGCAAGATCAAAAATTGGTCAACACAATTGGCGACTCACAGGGAAAGCATGCATGTTATGCTTGAGAAGACTGTAGCCACAAAGTCTATTGTGCATGGAGTCAGGATGCATCTTGGAGAAGTCAACAACAACCTTATAAGGACCTATGAACCAACAAAGATTTTACCCCAGACAACAAGGAAAAAATAAACACAAAGGCTAAAAACACTACACACATGCGTAACAATACTTAAGAAAAATGAGAAAAATCAAGGAAAACTATGTACATGACAAAAAAAACTTAGTAACAATGCTTAATGTATATCCCATTGACTGGAATATGTAGCTCTTCACCATCCAACTTGGAGAGTTGGAAAGCATTGTGTTGCTTGCATTGGGTGATGACATGTGGGCCACTCCACAAAGTGTCAAACTTCGTGTTCCTTCTAGGCTTGGCTCGATCCTCATCCCACTTCAAGATAATGTCACCTTCTGAGAAGCTCCTTGACGTAGACCTTTTGTCAAAATGCTTATTTATTTGCTATTGGCACATGGTTATAGCATCCATGGCTTGGTCTCTCGCTTCTTAAAGCTCCATTAGCTCACAATACCTAACTTCTAGGCTATCACTCTCCATCAATTGTAGCTAATGGGCAAGATTTAAGGTTGGTAACTCAAGTGAGATAGGAAGTCTAGCTTCCCTTCCATACATAAGTCTGTATGGTGAATTCTCGATTGCCTTCTTTGGAGTGATTCTATTTGCCCAAAGAGTTGTCTTCAACTTGGCATGCCAAGTCCTTTGATTTTCCTTCATTGTCCTCTTTATGATCCTAATCAAATTCTTTTTTGTGGACTCGGCCAACCCATTTCCTTGTAGATAGTAATTGGAAGAAGTGTCGAGATAGATGTCATATTTCAATGCCCACTCACTTGTCTTTATTCCCAAAAAAGCCAATGCATTCTCCGAAATGATTGTGGTTAGGAATGATTGTGGTTAGGACCCCAAAATCTTGTCACTATGCCTTTATAGAAGTCTAGGACTGCACTTTCATTGGCCTCTTTCAAAGCTACAACCTCTACCCACCTTGTGAAATAATTTGTGGCAGTCAAAACCCACTTGTGGCTAGCACTAGAAGGAGGATTGATCAACCCTATGAAGTCTAACCCCCATTGCATGAATGGTTGTTCCACTTGAATAGGATGAAGAGGCATGGCAGCCAGCCATTACTTCCCATCAAAGAAGGCACATTTCTGACATTTTCTCACCTAAGCATGATTGTCTTTAAACAAACTGGGCCAAAAGTAATCGGCCCTTATAATCCTTGTAGTTGTGGCATTGAAACTCACACAGTACCTTATCAACTCGGTCTAAATAAATGCATCTCAAAAACACCCCTAAAAAGTCTTTTATGAACAACAATCCATCAACTAGGACACAAAGAAGAGATTGGAGTCTAAAATACCTCCTCTTGATCCTATCAAGACCTTGTGGACACTCACTAGTTCGAAGGAAATGAACTATGACTTATGCCTAGCTCTTCATGACTATAGGTACAATTGTTGTAGGTTCATAATGGAGTACCAAAATATCCTCCTTTAGCTCTTTCAAGTCTGTAGTGAAGTGTTCGCATAGCCCTCTTTCTCTTACCAGTTTGGTGGTCTTGATCTCTACATCATACTCTATTACTTTGGTGATCTAAGCTGCCCTTTTCTCATTCAAGTCTCGATCCAGTAAAAAGTCTTTTACACTAGGATGTGGCACCATGATGTAAATTTTGTTGCTAGACAACATATGTCTAAACTTCTTTAGACTTTGTATGACTGCAAGCACCTGCTTCTCAGCATATGTGTATCTAACCTCATAGCCTTCTAAACTTTGGCTGAAAAAAGCAAGAGGTTGTTCTAAATTCTCACCATTTGCTTGAGTGAGCATAGCAAAGATTACCTCTTCATTCCCAAAGGTGTATAGATTAAAGTCCTTGGAGAAGTTTGGACTAGCTAGGGTAGGAGCTTGGGCGATAGCTTGCTTGATGCCTTCAAAGCTTTCTCTTCTTCTTATTATCCACGTGAACGTCTCATCCTTCCTTAACATGGAAGTTAGTGGCTTGACAAGCTCAACAAAGTTAATGAATCTCCTAATGAATTTTATCTTACCAAAGAAACTTTGCAGGCCTTTCTTGTGCTTAGGCAAGGACAATGCTAAGATGGCATGCACTCTTTCTGGATCAATGGGCAAGCTTTCCTTCGAAACGACATGGCCTAAGAGCTTGCCTTCTACAACAACAAACATGCATTTCTTTGGGTCGATAGAGATGCCAAACTCTCTACACCTTTCAAATATTTGCTTCAAGAGCTTCAAGTGTTCACTTGCCTCCTTGGAGAAGATTGTCACATCATCAAGATAAATCAACATAATGTCATTGATCAAACCTTGGAAAGCCATGTCCATAACACGTTGAAAGGTAGCTCCAGCATTTGACAATTTGAATGGCATCTTCTTGTAGGCGTATATTCTCCACTTGGTGGGGAAGGTTGTCTTGTATTGGTCATATTTTTGTACCAGGATTTGATTGTACCTAGAGTAGCCATCTAGGAGAGAGAACCTTTCACTCCCTGTCACCATCTGAAGAATTTGTTCTATACTTCGAAGGGGATAGTGATCTCTCAATGAGACTCTATTTAGGTCTCTAAAATCCACACACAATCTGGCTTCTCTATTCTTCTTCCTAATAGGGACTAAATTGGCCAGCCATGAAGAGCGTTTGATAGGAAAAATGATCCTAGACTCGATTAGTTTGGTGAGCTCCTTCCTCATGAGAGGCTTGATTTTTGGATTGATTGGCATTTACTTTTGCTTTATGGGTTTGGCACCTTCCTCTAGCTCAATAGTGTGTTGGGCCAAACTTGAATCAAAGTCCTTCAAATCACCATACTCTTAAGCGAAGACATCAAAAAACTCTTGACATAACATAATGAAAGCATATTTTTCCTCATTGGTACATACCTTCCCAAGTGCAAGTAACTTATCCTTGTAGATCTCTACCCTTTCATAATTTTCTTTCTTGGTTGACATGCTTGCTTTGTCTCTCTTGAGTTGGTCATCTTCGTTGAAAATGCTCTCAAGAGTTACCAAACCTTTGGGAACCCTATTGGTGTTTAGTTGAACAATCCGCCCATCATACTGTTGTAGCTTGGACTGATTTTTGGAAGCAAACTTAGCTTCTTCCTATAAAAAAAAGTTCTATTTGCTAGTCACTTTCAAACACCTGCCAATTAGTGACATTGTCTGGTATGGAGGACCTCACAATCACCTTTAAATGATGTTGATTCTTGCTTTGTCTCATCCCCTTTGGGATGTCAAACTAAGCACTAACTGTTGCTAGTCTATTTGCATGCTTGTTCTCCTCTCTTGGAATGGAAGTGATGTTGAAAGCAATGAAGTTCTCTACAAGGTCCCACACTCTGTGCTTGTAAAACTTGAGTAAGGAGTTCTTGGTCAAGCTTTGACCTCTCACTTGGTTCACAATAAACTCACTGTCTTCAAACACCTATAATTCTTTGATTCCTCTCTTCCTTGCCCATTATAGGCCATGAGTAAGGCCTCATACTTTGCTACGTTGCAGGAGAACTGAAACCTAAAAGTTGTGAAGTATTTATCTTTTGAAGGTGAAACCAACATTGCCCCACCACTAACTCCTAACTTGCTTCTAGATCCATCAAAAAATAACTGCCACAAATCACAGTCCTCTTGGTCTATCTTCATCAATTTTGACATGAAAGCATCTTTCTCATGCATGCAGTAAACTCCAAGACCAACTTCTTCAATGAACTTGTAAGGATCATGCTCAAAGTTGTCATTTCCCCATTCATCTAAGAGCAAGTTAGCAACTCCTACAAGGGAAGATGATGGAGATTGATCCACTTGGAGCTCTTCTTCATCAATGATTGCGTAGTTCACATTCACCACTTTGGGTGAGTATGCCTCCAGGTGATCCTTGTGGATGGGCTCTAACTCAATCTTCACTTTAGTTCCATACTTTGTCTTGAAAACCATGTAAGACTAGTTGGCTGCCAAGTATCCACCTATCTTGTATGTGAAATCCCTTGACAAGCAAAGAGCAAAGTAAGGAAGAACATCTGCCACTACCACATCATGGGGAATTGAGAAGGTTGGACAGGCGTGGAGAGTCAGATTCAAGCCTCTTGCCACTCCCAAGGTCTTAGCTGGTGATCCATCCAACTATAGAACTCCTTTGGTCATTTGTTCATACTTGAGGCCTAGCTTATTAGCTATGCATTTGGGTATAACTGAGGTGTTTGTTCCACTATCAATGATGCAATTGTGGACCAAAAAATCACCAATAATCAGGGATAAATAGAAGGGAGGGGCCTTCTCATCTTTCTTTGCTTGACTAGCCATGGGAGGAGCCCTATTTACTACCAACACATTATCATTTCTTGTTGGGACAGCTTGCTCACCCAGCTCATATAATTCCTTTTGGAGTATATCTTTTTGTCTTAGCAGTGCTAAAGAATCCCACAATGAGATGTTCATGTGTAGCTTATTCATTTAGTCCACTATATTGATTGAAGGATTTCCCCCTTTAGATTTCTCCTTGGGAATATTCGTAACTTGTGGTGCAACCCAAGGAGGTAAAGTTGCAACCGTTGCCCTGTAATTGGGAAACTTCTTATTTGCTTGTGGTCTTAGGGATGCTTCAGGTACACTTCCTACTTGATTAGGTGAATAAGACATTGTAGGTGCTTAAATGGCTACTTGAGCTTCATCAATGGCTCTGCTTTTGGATCTAGTGTTAGATACAACACCAACATTCTGATTACTTGTGCTCCCCACATAGTTGACTACATAGAAATATCCTTCCAAGTGATTCATAAGAGTGGACTCAGATTGAGCCTGCCTGCTATCTATCTCAAGTTATGTTGACATCTCAAAATTTGAGAATTGGGCTGACCTGATCCCCTTGTGTAGTCATACTTTGATTTGGTAGCTCACTGACATAAGTAACCTATTCTTGGCCATGTTCCAAGGATGGATAGTTGGGCTGCTCTTACACCAAATTATTTTGAGTTGGGACAAGAGCCTTGAAAGATGAAGGGGCATTTGGATTATAGCTTTTGATAAGTCTTGACATGTGTAATTTGACCTTGCCCTTGATTATAATTTTGGAAGAGAGGCTTATTCACTTTTCCAAACTACTAATAGCCTTGATTTGGCCTATAACTCTAAGCTTGTTCTCTTTTGAGGGCAACTAACTCATTGTTAACAATCTGTAGTAGGCTCTTAACTTCATGGATGTCATTTCCAGGGGTAGTAGCTAGCTTCTCTTGATTAGGCAAAGGAGCTAGAGTGTGCAAAGTAGGCTAGACTAAGGGCTGTAAATCAGGAAATAGTGGCATTGGAGGTCTAGGAGCTATCTTTCCTGCTTGAATAAGATAATTTTCAGCATTTATAGATATCTCATAAGCAGTGGGCAAAGTGTTTCCACCCATGGACTATGTCATGACTGTAATGTCACTATTTAGGGCCTTCAAGTAGTAAAGGAAAGCATAGCTTGGGGTTGGCCTCACAAGAATTAGGATCCTGTCCCAAGTTTTTTCAAACCTAGTGTTAAAATATTGCATAAAGTCATACGGGGCTCTCTTCATGGTGGTTAACTACTCATCTAGAGATAAATGGTCACTTTTTTCCCCAAACCTATTGGTCAAGAGGGTCCCTAACTCATTCCATGAGCCAACTGAGTTCATAGGCAAGGTCCCATACCAGTCTAGAAGTTTCCCTTTGAAGGACAAGGCTAGTAATCTAATGACTACATTTTCTTCAGTGATATTATGGATGTTACAGAGGTTTGCTATGTGTCTAATATGCTCGACATCAGTGATTGGGCCCTCTCTAATAAAAGGAGGAACACTTTTGAGAGCTATCCCTGGAATTGGGTCATACTATTGAAGGTTTAAGGGACTTTGACCATTGAAGGCCACAAAAGGGAAAGTCCTAAGGGCTGCCATGGTTGTGAAAGGATTCAATAGGGATCTCCTTGAGTAGGTATATTTTATGGCTGGCTTAGGAAAATGGCTTGCTATGTACGGTGGTTATTTACAAACCTCAACCTTTTTGTTGAGTTCAAAGGTAACTCAATAAATTCAAAAGGGACACCCCTAGAAGAAGATCTTATAGTGACCTTTGGCATGGGATGCCAAGCTGGTTATTTACCAAAGACTTGGTTCTTGAATGGAGTCACCAGGTGCTGAATATAGCTCCTTTTTTTAGATTTTTTTTAACAGTATCAAGACCAACACCAATCCTGAAACTTGCAGGATATAGAAATTGTCCCACTGGGCATGCCAAAAACTATTGACGTGGTGGATTACACCCTTTGAAGGGAGGCTCAACTCTCTTCATCCACATAACACAATAGAGACATCCCTCTTACTGTGGGTGGCAAATGTGAGGGATGAATCTTTAGATCAAGGGATAGCTCCCCTTGATGCACCATGAGGCCCTAGATCTCCTACTGCTAATAATGGGGGGGATGAAAAGGGAGATAAAATACTGAAAATGGGACCTAAGCTAAGAGGTAATGCACCAAAATAATTGGTCTACTCAGCTTTGGCATACACTTTGAACCATGGACAACAAGCATACACTTCATTCATGTGAGAAAAACTTCCTTACATCAATATTTCAGTAGGGGGTCCTATGAAGATATAGGGAGGAAGAAACTAGCACAAGAGGTGTTCTGAGACACACTGTTGTGTAGCCTATTCACTTGCCTATACTTCTTCAGACACTTCCTGTGACCTACAAGAGAAGAAAATCACTATGCACTAGATATGTTGGAATAAACTTATGAAAGCATGGAAAGAAAATGACTTAACACGAGATAAAACTATAAACATATACTAAAGTACAAGCTCAAATAGAGGTAAATGCTCTTTCTAATTCAAGGTAAATTTTTGCAGGGCTTCGCCATACAAGCTGAGAGATATTTTCTCAAATGAGAAGTTACAAATAAATAGAAAATTGAAAACAAGGTAGCTAACAAATCAAGGAATGGAAACCCATGTTGAGTTAAACACTTCTGCAGAGACCAAAAGACCATGTTGCTGTTGTATTCTTCAAACTGCGTATGGGAGAGCCATGTTGTAGATGTCCAAGTCACCACCCTTACTATCTTGGACCTACAAAAGTATGGGATGCTCATAGCAACTAACAAAGCCATCCCCAAGTTGTTATAGCTAGACCATGCTGTCTTCAATGTTAGGCACAACTGGGTGTGCATTAATGGTGAAGTATGAAAACATGGGCTACTCTCCTCTATAGTTTGAAAACCAATCTATTTTATTGGTTTTCGGTAGATATATTTTACCAAATGTATTAATTATCCTTACTAAGTTGTCTATGCCACTTATCTTAGTTTGAGTGGTCATTGATTCTGCCTTTTGACCTTGTCAGCTGTTGGAACTATTTTGTGCTTTGTCTTTTTCCACTCTTTACTTTGCCTGTGTTTTATCTCTTCCTTGCCTTCTCCTTTGCCTTGGCTTCTTCTTGGCTTGTCTTTGACTTATCAGGCCTTCTTTGTTTCGGGATTTTTGTCACGCTTTTTTTCAGACAAAATGTCCGAAGGAATTCTTTCTTTTGATTGCTTCTTTTCCGAAAGGGCACATGCCCCTTGAGCCTTTTTTCTTCGTTCTTAACTTTCTCAAGGTGCCCTCCATAAGGGCACTTTGTGCCTCGAAATGCCCCTTCAAAAATTTTGATTTGGTCCTTCCACCAACCAAGGTGCCCTCCACAAGGGCACATACCCTTTGGGAATTCTGCAACGACCCTTCAAAAAAGTGAAGAAGTCCTCTTTCTTTTCCCAAGTGCCCTCCGAAAAGACATGTACCCTTCAAATTTTTTGCAAACATCCTTCAAGCTGTCAAAATGCCCTCTAAAGGAAATCCATTGCCTTTTGAAAAATGCTTAGACCATTTTGGGTTCTTCAATCACTTCTACTAATAAAAGTAGACAAGTAATGCACCTACACAAATCTGATTTGCACTAGATAGACCATTTCAAACTTCCCAAGAGCTTCTACTTCAGGTTTTACATCAACTTCAGCTAATAAGGCAAATAAGTAAAGACATTTGCAAAGTCTGAATTACACCACCAAGACCAAATCGGGTTTATCAAGTGACTTGATTTATGAAAATTTCATAAGTAAAGTCATTTGGGAAACCCAAAATGCACTACTGTAGGTGAAGTAATTGCTCTTGACAAACCCAAAATACACTTGGCAAAGCAAACCTTGAGAAACACCTGGCTTTTTCATGAAAAAGGTCTCGCAGAGAACATTTTGCATAAGGCAGTAGAGGGATGATCTAGCCAAAACATGAATTGGATGACTTTTGCAAAGAAAAAGGAGGGGGTGCCCAATTCTGGCTTACATGACCAAAAATTGGTCAACACTACGTACAAAGCCTTTTGGGTTAAGTCTTTACTTTGGAATTCTTTCGGCCTTTTCATTACTAAGATAGTTTCTTTCGAGACCCTTTTTTGGCTAAAGTTGTCCGAGACAAAGTTTCCGAAGGGATATTTCTTTCAGACAAAATGTTCGAAGTAAAAGACAAAGACTAAATTCTTTTGGGGAAAATTGTTCCACAACAATTTCTCTGAAGACCTATTTCTTTCGAGAGATTTATTTCAGGTTTTTTGGCTAAGTATCAGGAATTATTTTGGACATTTTGTCTGAAAATAAAAGCCTAAAGGATTTTTCTCTCGAAAAGTATACCAAGCAAAAGTTTCAAAAGATATATTTTTTAAAGTGAAATGGCCAAGACAATTTTATTGAAGGGATTTTTCTTGGGAAAATGATTCGATACAAAAGTTTCGAAGGGCATTTTCAATTCTTTAGAAGGGCACTTTCAAGAAGCCAAGGGACCACTAACATATTTTCGAAAGGCATTTAGTAAGAAGTTCAAAGGTACTTTTTTCAAGAAAGTGCCCAAGGACAAAAGGCCAAAATGTATTTTATAAAAGGCTAAAGGAAAAAATTCTGAAGGAATTCCTTCGAGAAGAAGTGTCAAAACAAAAAAACCCGAGAGACCATTTCCCAAATGCTGAATAACACTTTTCTTGGCAAAAAGGGACCTTTTCGAAGGGCCAAAACACTTTTTCTGAAGAGTCATTTCCATGCCAAAGTGTCTTATGCAGCAATTTCGAAGGGTATCTTTTGAAGAAGTGGACCTTTGCAAAAGTCCCAAAGACTTTTCTTTTAAGAAGAAGTGGCCGAAGCAAATTTATCTGAAGGGTCTTTTCCAAAAAAGCTGACGGTTCATTTCAAATAACCAAAAGTGTATCAAGCAAAAGTTTTGAAGGGTACTTTACCTTTGAAAAGGGGCATTTTCAAAGTGGCCTAAATATACTTTTCCTTCAGAAAGGGCACTTCTCCAAAGGACTTTTCAAAATTCGAAGGGTCATTCGCAAAAGTCTGAAGTTTAATTCCTTCAGGAAAAAAGTCTGCGAGAATTGTTCAAGCAAATTGTCTGAAAAGAAAAGGCCTGAAAGTAAAAGGCCCATAGGAAAGTGTCTGAAGGAAACATGACGTTTGCACCAGTGTCAAAGTTCAAGCTCATAAAATAGTCATTGACATTCAAAATCTATCAAAGGGGTCTCCAACCAATCAACAAAAGATGACAATGACTTCTCCTTTTAACTTCGATGACATGGTCTACAACCTACATACAGGGCATGCAAAGTGGATGGACACATCAAGTTTCAAATGCAAAGATCAAATCATTCACACTTGGCAGAGACATGCAACTACCTTCGACATGGCTCTGTCAGTTACAAAAAGGAACTTGAATGCAAAGCAAACCCATGTTGGACCAGATGCATTAAAAGGGGCAGGTGTTGCTAGTTAAGTTTCGTAGAGGAAAAAATAGGCCTTTTAGACCTAGTAAAGATCAAAATAAGCTACGCAATCTATAGATTTGCATCAACATAAATGGATATAGGAAAACCAATGTCCTTAGATTAGTTTTCCACCAATAGAAAAGATTTCACCTAGGTTTCTAAGCAAGAGCTGAGATATGTAATTAATGGAGAGGTACTCTTCCTTCAACATGGTCATCATCTTTGACAAGTAGCTACTCAATGCAAAAGCAGCATGGCTCAACCCAGATTCAAATTTATAGGGATTTTGTCCTTATACAGGCAAGACTAGTGAAGAGATGGCGTGGTGATGATGGATGAAAATTAGGTGATTAGAAAAGGTAGCTGGAGCATTAAATATGTTCTTGGAGAAGTTCTTGTCATCTAGCACGTTTGTTGATCAATGAGGAAGCTCAAGGTTATTAGAAAAAAATGAAGTTTCATTTATACAAAGCAAAACAGTGCCCTAATTGGTAAAAAGATGGTGGAGCATTCATTATAGTAAGGTAACAGCTTAGCTGTCATGTCTTGAATAGGCTCCCCTCTTCCTTTTTCTTTCCCCCTTTTCTCTCATCCCTTTCTGCTATATATATATGCTTTTGAGCCTTAAAAAGGGATCCCTCGACTGGTGATAGAGTTACTCTATCAAAATTGCCTTGTAACACTCTTTTGAAGTAATAAGTTAAACTTTTTTATTCTAGTTTGAAGCGAAGTGTGCAATATTGGGGTTTTAACTTGAAAAATTTATGTCTCTTTTCATCATCTGTGAATCCTCCATGCACCTTTCTTCAATTATTTTGGTTCCTTGCAGGTTGTGTGAAGTGTTAAACATTGGTGCCTTCTTGAAGTGTCACAATTTTATAGTGTCTCAAACAGACCTATTTCTTTTTGTCCTTCAGATTATAGGGTTTTCCTTCGACCTCCACACAAAATAATTATTCTTGTGGCCTTGAGATAGGATTAGATTAGTCTGTGTCTTGGTTAAACTCATTAGCAGTCATTAAGGCTTCTAGGTTGAATGTGGATCATTTCATCTTTGGTACATCACCATTCTTATCTTGGGTTCCCCTTTCATGTTATCTTTTTCTCCCTTTTCCTTGGTCAACAATAGATTTTAGAGTGGGAAACAAGCTGAAGTGAAGCATCTAAGGTGTTAGCCTCATTAGAAGGCCTAGAGGTTCAATCTCATTATAGGATACCCACAGTGTGAGGTTATTCCAATATTGTAGCTAGGAGTGAAAGAGCCTGAAAAACTCTCCCACAAGGTGCAATTCTAGCCTACAACAGTTTATGGCACTCCTGGTGAGACCACCTTCGAGGAAGATTGGTCAAGTTTGATGTTGGTTTGATCAGTTTATAGTGGTTATAACTTTCATCTTTCAGTATCTGGTGACTCCAAAGAATACTCAATAACATGGTGGCATAACCGTAGCTACCTTTCATGCCAAAGGTGACTATAAGATCAGCCTCTAGAGGTATTACTTTTGAGTTTTTTGAACTCTCCTTAAATTCAGCCAAAAGGTTAAGGTTCACCAATACTCTACCATATGTAAGGAAACCTTTTCCTAACACAGTCTCAAGGCCTACCCTTGCAAGCAACCTTTTAATAGTTTCCCCTATTACCATGATTCCCCAAAGAGCTTTTGTAGGCTTCAATGGCCAAAGTCCTTTGAATTTGCCACAATACGATCCTATGCCAATAACAGCTTTAAAAAGCATCCCATGTTTTACAGGATACCAAGCTATAACCCCTGCTAAACACATTAATGACAGCCAATTTTTTCAATATCCATAATGTCATTGTAAAAAATATAGCTATTAGACTATTGGTTGTATCCCTTGAGGGAAAAGCTTTAGATTGGTATAGAGGCTTATAGCTCCTAATTCTATTCAATCATGGAATCAGCTAGGAGTGGCCTTGTGTAATAGATTTGAAGACAAGAGTGACCATTTTTCACTAGCAGAACAACTTACCATAATCAAGAGAGCCTCCCATGAAGTCATGCAACACTTCAACATAAGATTCCAAAAAGCTTGGGACAAAATTCCAATCTTTGTTAGATCATCCCCTAACTTTGCATTCCTATGCTACTTGAAGGCTCTAAATGGCAATATAGTTGTAATGATTGAATCCATAGGAAGGGTGATCCGAGCGACAATTCGGGTGGTATAACAAGCGCCAAGATGTGACGGTACAATGGATGCCGCTGTCGAAGCGGTTGTTGTAAGGCCCCAGAGCGGGCGGCTAGTAGATCGGGTAGGGCTATGCGTAGCTCTGTATTGTTTTAAATCTTGGATGCCGAATTGTCGGGTGACAGTTAATTCCTCAAATCCTATATTGCTTTAAATCCTCACCCATTATGTCCCTGAGCTATGTATTATTTTATGTCCTCAGGCTCTGTATTGTTTTAACTTTTGGAAGTCAAATTGTCGGCGGCATTTATTTCCTTGAATGCTATATTGTCTTAAGTCTTCACCCGTTAATTCCTCAATCCACTCAATCTCCCATGAGATAATATGTATAAATGAAGAACTTCCCGAAATGGGGAGGCAGACATCTCTTCCTAGAGATAAGCATATATTTGTATCTACAATTTTTGATTCAAAAAAACTTCTCTTTTCAGAGATAGCGTTAATTGAATTGGATTGTTCTTGTTTTTGAATTATCTTTCAACCAAAGCTTTTGAGTTTTGGATCAGTGGTATCAGAGCAGTTTGTCTTTAGAGTGTATGATCCCGAGGACGAGGTCAAGATACAGGAAACTTGGGTGGGAAGCAACAAAGCTTCCAAACTTTCCACCTGTTCGCTCCAAACGACCTCAAATGGTAGACAACACTGAGACATCTGATCCTTTCAAGGAAATGGTGAGTGAAGCCCTCCAATGACAACAAGCGCAGATGCTGCAACAATTTGATTAAATTCTTCAAACACTTTCGATGGAAAATTCTGGCTCTGTGGCTACACATCCTGGATCCTCATCGAGGGAACTTCCTTTCAGTGCCCCAACACCCTTCAAGGTTCAAGTAAATTTTGATATTCCCACATTTGAAGGCAAAATCAATGCTGATGTAGTAGAAAATTGGTTGGATCAACTGTCTTCCTACTTCTCTGTAAATAAGTTCACCGATGGAGAAAAGATCACTTTTGCTCTTTTGAAATCATCATTGCCCGTGAAAAACTGGTGGAAAGTGTACAAAAGAGGTTTAGTACAGATTTCATTGGCCTTGGGGTGGAACCTACCTAGGATGATTTTATGGAAGCAGTGAAAGATGAATACTATCCCATCGGAGCATATGATGATTTGTACATAGAGTGGCAACAACTTCACCAAGGTAAGGAACAATCTGTTCAAGATTACACTGACATTTTTCATTCTCTACCTGTGAGACTGGGCATCGAAGAAAGTGAGAAACACAAGGTTCTCAAATATCATGGCAGAGTACAATGGTACATACGGGGAGAAATGGAACTCTTCAATTTGGAAACCATTAGTGAGGCATACAAGTTCGTAGTAAAGATTGAGCAGAAGCATGGAATAATGGATATAAAGAATTAATATTCAAAATGGAAAAGTGATAAAGAAGGTCAAACACGAGGCCAAAATTGGAAGCAAAAGGAAGGGAAGACTGGGAAGTGGTGTGGTTATCACAAATCTGGAACTCACTCTAAAGAAGAATGTCGAGCTATCAAATCACTGCTTTTTGAGTCACCATCCTTAACATCTACTGCTCTACCTCATACAGACCCTGCAGTCAAAGAGGTTGAAGAAGAAATTATAGATGCTGATCCTGAAGCCATTATAGTTTCATCAAAGGCACACGACGAGATGCTAGATGACAAGGGAAGGTTATTTCACTCTAAGTTATGGGTGAAAGGTAAGCCTCTGCATTTCATTCTTGATAGTGGAAGTCAAAAGAATTTAATCTCTACTAATGTTGTGCAAAGCCTAAATCTGTCCATGAAGCCTCACCCAAAACCATACAGTATTGGATGGTTGAGTCCAGGGAGAAACCTTTGTGTCACCCACCAATATCTTCTCTCATATGCAATACAACCTTTCCAAAATGAGGTCTTATGTGATGTGATCAATCTAGATGTTTGTGATGTACTCTTTAGTCAGTCATTCATGTATGATCGACATGGTATAGATGAATTAAGAACTAGAAGGATCACTCTCACTCTTGGAACATGATGTTACAGGGTACCAGAAGTACCACCTTCTACATCTGTCTCTCTGATTAGTGCCAAGAAATTTGTTCTCATGGTGGTCAAGCCACAGGAATCCAAAAGGGCCGATGTTATAGCCTTGACTACACAATAAAAGCAAACAGATATCGAGTTGAAGAAGTTCACGACCTTCCATCCACAGACTGATGGTCAGACAGAAATGGTGAACAATCGGGCCTTGCATAATTCCATAAACCACACTCCCTTCCAAGTGTGCATCAAGAATCAAATCAAGACACAACTACCACGCCTAATGGGGAACATTGACGCAATTGGGACCATTGCTTTTCAAGGAGGGAGGAATGATCTGGGCGATAATTTGGGTGGTATAATGAGCACCAAGATGCGGTGGTAAATGGATGTGACTGCCAAAGTGGTTGTTGTAAGGCCCCAGAGCGGGCGGTTGGTAGATCGGGTAGGGCTGCACATAGCTCTGTATTATTTTAAATCTTGGACACTGAATTGTTAGGTGACAGTTTAATTCCTCGAATCATATATTGCTTTAAATCCTCACCCGTTATGTCCCCGAGCTCTGTATTGTTTTATGTCCTCGAGCTCTATATTATTTTAAATTTTGGAAGTCAATTTGTCGGCAACAGTTATTTCCTCGAATGTTGTATTGTCTTAAGTCTTCACCCATTAATTCCTCAAGCCACTCAATCTCCCGTGAGATAATATGTATAAATGGAGAACTTCCCGAAATGGGGAGGTAGACATCTCTTCCTAGAGAGAAGCATATATTTGTATCTGCAATTTTTGATTCAAAAAAAATCTCTTTTCAGAGATAGCATTAATTGAATTGGATTGTTCTTATTTCTGAATTATCTTTCGACCAAAGCTTTCAAGTTTTGGATCAGACATATTACCAGATGTTTATGAGGTGGCTATTAAAGCAACAAATTACTTAGTTCAGGCTGGCAAGCTTACTCCTAGACCCCCAATGCCTCTTTTCCCTAAATTCAAACCACCCCTACGGTTATTCCCCTACTTGATGTTATTCTTTCAACTCCAACAATTGTTGTTATACCTTCACCTAAGCACGAAAAAGGCCTCCACTAGTGGATCAAGTGATTCCCAAGAGCAGAAAAACTGCATAAAACTTGAGAACATGATCCAATCCTTAGGAAATGATGTGGTAAATGTTAAAAGGTAGCAAGCTCAGTTCAATAAACCTTATCAAGCTCCATATCAGCCTCAACAACAATCTTATCAAAATAATAGACCATCCTTCAAGAGAAATTTCCAAAACCAGAACCGTGAGCAAGGGCAAGGACAGTCTAGCTACAATAAGCAGAGCAACTATAACCCAAATGCTGCAAGCTCTTCCAATTCCTTGGTTCCTGTTCAAAACAATATGGCTCAAGAGGTTGAAGGAACCATACCTTAGGATCAATCTTTTGGGTAATCCATTGTCCCAACTAATGGTTTCAACTTGGCTATCAATGACCAATGGCAACAGGTTGTTGCTTATGGATACAATCAAGCCTTAATAGCTCAAAACACAAAGATCCCCTTGATGACAAAATTAGGACAATATCCATAAGACCAAGGATCTGATCCGGCACTGAACCAATTGGATGCTACAATGGTCATCAGTGAGTAAAAAGAGTGTTATGCACTCAATCAACAGGCTAGTTCTAGCCAAGCATACATTCCAATGGCAACTAATATAAGGTTCAAAAGAAGGAATATGGATGATAATCAGGAAGCATTCAAAGAACCTCATGTCATTACTCCTTTATTGTCTAAGCCTGATGAGCCTGCTATCACTCCAAAGGTCCCGGCACCTCCTAAAAATTAGAATCAAGAGAAAGGTTTTGATCCACAAAACTCATAAATTTAATAAATAATAGTAATGGATCCCAAAGCATAGGTGAAGGTTGGTGGTCCACCAATCAACATTGTTGAGCAAATGAAGAAATCTAGTGTGAGTGTACTGATGTGGGACATGTTTTCCATGCCCAATCAAGTGGATATCCTTTAAGAAGGTTTATCCAAGATAGGTGCTACAACAACTAAAGGCAAACAACCAAGCAAAAAAATTAAGGTCCTCACCAATGCAACCCAAGGTCCAATGCAAGAAGGATCAAGTATGGTGGTGAAACTTCCTCCATTCTACATTTCATTAATCATTGGTGATTCTTTAGTGCATAATTGCTTGGTAGATAGTGGAGCTAGCACTTCAGTAATGCTAAAGTCTATAGCTGATCAGCTGAACCTCAAATATGAGCCATTTACTAAGGGAGTTCTTTAGCTTGATGGTTGTTCCACAAAGCCATCTAGTATTATCAGAGGTCTCAGCTTGACCTTGCATTCTTATCCTAATGTTTCAATGGGTCAAGATGTGTTGATTCTAGAGGTGCCTCCTCATTTTGCATTATGTCTTTTTAGAGAATTCACAACAAAGATAGGAGGTTATCTCATGGTAGATTGGCCATACATGGCATTTAGAACAAGGTATGGGACTAAGGTATCAATCAAGGTTGAGTCCATGACACAATTTTACATTGCGCTCCATCAACCAGATAGCATAAATCTCAATTGTACTATCCTTGATGAGGATGAATTTACAATTGGTCAAGAACTGAATACTTATCCTGAGGAGATTCTAGACTTATTATTAGATGAGATATGGGGAGATAATCAATTTCTCAACCCTTTGGAATGTGTTGAAGAAAGAGACATGGGTGTCTATTTTCTACATGAAGAAAATCAACTAATGTCTTCCCTCATTGGACCTAAAGGAGACCTCAATGGTGTGTGGAAGTTGTTCTTTGATGGTTCAATGAACAAAAATGGAGTAGGTGCAAGGGTAATGCTCGTTTCCCCTTCAGATGATAAGTATCTCTTCTTATATGTTCCATTTTAGTTGCTCCTCCAATGCAACAAAATATGAAGGCTTAATCCATGGCCTTCAGTGGGCTAGTTAGAGGGGAATCAAGCAATTACAAGCATATGGAGACAATGAGCTTATAGTGAACCAAGTCAAGGGCCTAAACATTACAAAGAGTCCTTTGATGAGGTCCTAAAAAAATAGAGTATGGGACCTAATCAAAGATTTTGAAGCCTTTAACATTCAAGCTGTGCCAAGGAACCATAATCAACATGTTGACAGGCTGGCAGCTGTGGGAGCCCAGTTTGTTATTACAAGTAAAGCTAAAATAGGCCAAGGTTCAACCACATGTCAAGGTGGTAGTGAGGCCATCAGTACCAGATAATGAAGCCCACTGACAGGTCTTAAAAAATGATAAATGAATTGCTTGTTTCTTGCAATAGGAAGCAAAGTTTTCCTCAATGAACTAAGGTAAATTTCAACATCAATATGAGGATCAAATTATTCAACTGATGTCTAATAAACTTCCTAAAGGGTTGGTCACCCTTGAAGGTCTTTTCCATGAGGGATACCATATGAGGAAAGACAAGGCAGTGATGTTAACTGATGAGGATGACTATAAGCTCCTCAAGCTTGGAAAGGTAAGCAATGAGGCAGAAAGGCATGCTTTCATTGAAATTTATAAGGAATATTCAGACATCTTTACTTGGGAATATAATGATCTAAGAGGTTTTGATCCTAACCTAGCCCAACATACTATAGAATTGGAGGCTAATGTTAAGCTTGTGAGGCAAAAATAAAGGTCTGTTAACCCCAAAATAGAGGAGCTTATGAGGAGAGAGCTGAAAAAGTTAATTGAATCTAAGATCATCTTTCCCATCAAGCACTCATCATGAGTAGCCAATTTGGTGCCTATAAGGAAAAAGACTGGGGAGATTATGTTGTGTGTTGACTTTAGAGATTTGAACAAGGTCTCCTTGAAGGACCATTACCCTCTACCATCCATGGAGTAGCTTCTTCAAATAGTTGCAGGTTCAAAACATTTTTCTCTTTTGGATGGGTATTCAGATTACAACTAAGTATTAATAAAGAAAAAAGATTAGTACAAGACTGCCTTCACCACCAAATGGGGTACATATGCATACCAAAAGATGCCTATTGGCTTATCAAATGCTAGGGCAGCTTTCCAAAGAGCCATGGACATGGCTTTCCAAGGGATACTAAATCGAATGGTGCTGGTCTACTTGGATGACATCACAATTTTTTCCAAATATGCCAACAAACATGTGGACCACCTGAGGTTGATCTTTGAGAGATGCAGAGAGTATGGGATCTCTTTGAACCCCAAAAAGTGTGTGTTTATTGTCTATGAGGGCAAACTCTTGGGACATATTATCTCAAAATAAGGATTAGCTATTGATCCTGATAGAATAAGTGCCATCTTGGCCTTATCCTTACCCAAGCATAAGAAGGGACTCAAAAGTTTCCTTGGGAAAATAAACTTTGTGAGAAGCTTTATACTTGGTTTTGAAAACTTGGTCAAACCCATCACTGCTATGCTGAAGAAGAACCAAGTGTTGACTTGGTCAAATAAAGGTAAATCAATATTTGAGGCTATCAAGCAAGCCATTGCCCAAGCACCCACACTCATGAATCCTGATTTCTCAAGAGATTTCATACTATATGCCTTTGCCAATATTGACAATATATCGGCTATGCTAATTCAAAAAAATGGTGAAGGACTTGAGCAGCCAATAAGATTTTTCAGTCAGGGGCTTGAGGGGTATGAGGTGAGGTATAATTTCATAGAAAAACAAGTCCTTGAAGTGGTAAGAAGCCTTAAAAAGTTTAGGCCAAAGATCTCAAATAGAAAAATCTATCTTATGGTGTCTCATCCTGGAGTGAGAGACTTCCTTCTTAACAAAGACTTGAATGAGAAGAGAGCTGGTTGGATTACCAAGGTCACGGAGTATGACATGGAGATCAAGGTCACTAAGTTAGTGAGAGGTAAATGCTTGTGTGAGCATATGGTTAATGACCTTTATGAAGACAAATAAGTTGCCATGGTGATACAAGACAACTCACTGACGGAGGCACCTCTACTTCATAAGAGTTGGCTCCATAATATGACACATTTTTTGCTAACTGGTAAGTGCCCACAAGGTATGGATAGGGAAAATAGAAGGTAATTTAGACTTCAGTCCATACCTTATGCATTAATAGATGGTGCTCTTTTTAGAAGATACCTAAATGGGGTACTCCTTAGGTGCATAGATAATGACTAGGTGACCAAGCTTTTGGAGCAATTCCATGATGGACCTGTAGGAGGTTATTTTACACCTAAAACCACAGTAGCAAAGATAATGAGGGTTGGTTATTACTGGCCCAACCTCTTGAAAGATGCGTATTCATGGGTAAGGAAGTGTCAAAAGTGTGCTTTCTTTTTGGGTAAGCAAAGACTGACAACCCTTCCTCTCAACTCAATTAAGGTAGTGCAACCCTTCATGCAATGGGGGCTAGATTTTATAGGAATAATCAACCCTCCATCAAGTGTAGGGCATAGATGGGTGCTTACTACAACTGACTATTTTACCATGTGGGTGGAAGCCCTCGCGTTGAAAAAAACTAATGAAGGTGTAGTCTTAGACTTCTATGATAGCATTGTGACTAGGTTTGGTGTTCCATCCACTATCATTTTTGATAATGCATTAGCATTCCTCAGTCTAAAAATGAGTGAATGGGCTCTCAAGATGGGCATCTACCTCAGCACCTCTTCCAACTATTCTCCTCAAGTAAATGGACTATTTGAGTCCACAAATAAAAATTTGTTAAGAATCATCAAGAGAACTATGGAAGAGAACTAGAGGACGTGGCACACTAAACTAAAGACAGCCTTGTGCGCTGACAGGGTGAATCTTAAAGCTACCATTGGCAATTATCCATATGTCTTAGTATATGGAAGGGAGGCTAATTTGCCAATTTATCTTGAGTTGCTTGCATTAGAACTAGCCCATCAACTAGAGTTGATGGAAGATGAGCCCATGAATGTGAGACTGACAGAACTCATGGAGCTTGAAGAAACGAGAAACCTTGCAATGAAAACACTAGAGTCACAACAAGCTCAAGTCAAGAAAGCTTTTGACAAGAGAGCCATAGAAATGGACTTCAAAGAAGGGGATCTAGTCCTCAAGTGGGATTCAAATAAGTCCAAGCTAGGCAACCATACCAAATTTGATAGCTTATGGCATCATCCTTATTTGATCCATGGATGCAAACAATATAATACTTTTCAGCTTGTCCAACTAGATGGAGAGGTACTAACCATCCTAGTCAATGGGATTCATCTAAAGCCTTGCTATTAGAAGAGTTTGCATCCATTGTATATATTGTACATTTTGTCTAATTTTTCATGTTTTCTCCTAAGTGGCTTGTGCACATCTTTTCAGTTGTATGTTTCCCTTCCCTAAATGCCTTGGGCACATTTTTTGTTTTTTTCTTGTTGTCCTTGTTACTTCAAGAAGAATTTATAGAAAGGGCTAACCTTGTATCCAGTTTCAGACTAGCTCAATTACAGAGGCTAATGACTCCATGCCCAATGGACTAGACAAGGAAAGTGGTTTGGGTTCTCAAGCATAACAAGCATGCTTCCTTGAGAGTCACCAAAGACGTTGGGAATTTTTTGGCTCACATACCAAGCTTTTGCCCAAATGAATAAGCTAAGCATAATTCTAAATCTTGAAGGTCAAACAATAGTTTCATGAACAAGTCTGTAAGGGCTTACAAACCTTGGAAAATCTAAGTACAAAGCCTTTTGGGCTAAGTCTTTACTTTGAATTTTTTTTGGCTTTTTCATTGCTAAGATAGTTTCTTTTGGGACCCTTTTTTGGTTAAGTGTTGAATTATTTTAGACAAGTTATCCGAGACAAAGTTTTCAAAGGGATATTTCTTTCGGATAAAATGTCCGAAGCAAAAGACAAAGACTAAATTCTTTCAGGGAAATTGTTCCGTAATAATTTATTTGAAGACCTATTTATTTCGAGAGATTTATTTTGGGTCTTTTGGCTAAGTATCAAGAATTATTTTGGATATTTTATTCGAAACAAAAAGCCTCGAAGGATTTTTCTCTCGAAAAGTGTACCAAGCAAAAGTTTTGAAAGATATCTTTTTCAAAGCGAAGTGGCCAGGACAATTTTCTTGAACGGATTTTCTCAGGAAAATCGTTCGATACAAAAGTTTTGAAGGGCATTTTCAATTCTTTCGAAGGGCACTTTCAAGAAGCCAAGGGACCACTTACATTTTTCAGAAAGGCATTTAACAAGAAGTCTGACAATACTTTTTTTTAGAAAGTGCCCAAGGACAAAAGGCCAAAGGAATTTTTTTTGAAGGAATTCCTTCAAGAAGAAGTGTTGAAACAAAAAACTTGAGAGACCATTTCCCAAATGCCAAAGGGCACTTTTCTTTGCAAAAAGGGACCTTCTCAAGTTCTGAAGGGCCAAAACACTTTTTTTGAAGAGTAATTTCCATGCCAAAGTGTCTTATGCATCAATTTTGAAGGGTATCTTTTGAGGAAGTAGACCTTTACTAAAGTCTCGAAGACTTTTCTTTCAGGAAGAAGTGGCCTAGGCAAATTTGTCCAAAGGGTCTTTTCCAAAAAAGCTGACGGTTCATTTCAAATAACCAAAAGTGTATCAAGTAAAAGTTTTGAAGGGTACTTTCCCTTTGGAAAGGGGCATTTTCAAAGTGGTCAAAAGATATTTTTCCTTCAGAAAGGGCACTTCTCTAAAGGACTTTTCAAAATCCAAATGGTCATTCTCAAAAGTCTGAAGTTTAATTCCTTTGGGAAAAAAGTCTGCATGAATTGTTCAAGAAAATTATCTAAAAGGAAAAGGCTCAAAATTAAAAGGCCCATAGGAAAGCATCTTAGGAAACATGACGTTCATCCCAGTGTCAAAGTTCAAGCTCATAAAATAGTTGTTGGTATTCAAAAGCCATCAAAGGGGTCTCCAACTAATTAACAAAAGATGACATGGATTTCTCCTGTCAACTTTGATGACTTGGTCTATAGCCTACATACAGGACATGCAAAGTGGAGGGACACATTGAGTTTTAAATGCAAAGATCAAATCATTCACACTTGGCAGAGACATGTAGTTACCTTAGACATGGCTCTGTCAGTTCCCAAAAGGGACTTGTATGCAAAGCAAACCTGAATTGGACCAGATGCATTAAAAGGGGTAGGTGTTGCTATTTAAGCTCCATAGAGGAAAAAATAGGCCTTTTATACCTAGTAAAGATCAAAAGAAGCTACACAATCTATAGATTTGCATCAACATAAATGGATATAGGAAAACCAATGTCCTTAGATTGGTTTTCCACCTATAGAAAAGATTTGGCCCAGGTTTCTAAGAAGGAGCTGGTATATGCAATTAATGGAGAGGCACTCATACTTTGACATGGCCATCATCTCTGACAAGCAGCTGCTCAATGCAGAAATAACATGGCTCAACCCAAATTCAAAGTTATATGTATTTTGTCTTTATATGTGCAAGACAAGTGAAAGATGGCGTTGGGATGATAGATGAAAATTAGGTGATTATAAAGGTATCTGGAGCATTAAAGACGTTCTTGGAGAACTTCTTGTCTTCTAGCACATTTGTTGATCAATGAGGAAGCTTGAGATTATTAGAAAAAAATGAAGTTTCATTTGTACAAATCAAAATAGTGCCCTAATTGGTCAAAAGATGGTGGAACATTCATTACAGTAAGGTAACAGCTTAGCTGTCATGTCTTGGATAGGCTCCCCTCTTCCTTTCTCTCTCCCCCTTTTTTGTTATCCCTTTCTGATATAAATATACAAGCTTTTAAGCCTAAAAAAGGGATCCCTCGATTAGTGATAGAGTTACTCTATCAAAATCACCTTGTAACACTCTCTTGAATTAATAAGATAAACTTTTTGATTCTAGTTGGAGTGAAGTGTGCAATATTGGGGTTTTAAATTGCAGAATGCATGTCTCTTTTCATCATCTGTGAATCCTCCACGCACCTTTCTTCAATTATTTTGGTTCCTTGAAGGTTGTGTGAAGTGTTATACATTGGTACCTTCTTGAAGTGTCATAATTTTATAGTGTCTCATATAGACCTATTTCTTTTTATCCTTCAAATTGTAGGGTTTCCCTTTGACCTCCACACAAAATACTTATGCTTTTGGCCTTGAGATAGGATCAAATTAGTTTGTGTCTTGGTTAAATTCATTAGTGGTCATTAAGGCTTCTAAACTGAAAGTGGATCATTTCATCTTTGGTGCATCACCATCCTTAACTTAGGTTCCCCTTTCATGTTATCTTTCTATCCCTTTTCCTTGGACAACAATATATTTTAGTGTGGGAAACATGCTAAAGTGAAACATCTGAGGAGCTAGCCTCATTAAAAATCCTAGAGGTTCAACCTCATTACAGGATACCCATAGCCTGAGGTTGTTCCAATATTGTAGCTGGGATTGCAAGAGCCTAAAAAACTCTCCCACAAGGGTGCAATTCTAGCCTACAATAGTTAACTTGGACTTAATTTTTGATTGAAGGATAAACATCTTAGATTGAAACTATCATCTTGTTATAGACATCACAAACTAACCCATGGCTATTTATTAGATGTTGAGTTGTATAATTCTAGTATGTTCATATATTTGTCGATTATTAATCCAAATTAGTCTTATTGGTGTGTTTTGTAGAATTATGATGGTCTTTGACCCCTTTGTCAATATGTTCTAACTCACTTTATCTCTCTCCTCTGATATTCCCTTGATTTTACTCCTTTGTTCAAACTGTGTGTATTCTCCAAGGACATGTTTGAAGCATACATATGTTTTTGGGTCTTGTCTTGAGCATCTGGAAACCTTATGATTGGACCCTTTTAGTTTAAGGGATTTCATCCCTTGTCCCTATTTTTTTTTTACTTGAATTCATGCATTCTAATTCATTTAGTCATCTAACTGAAATAAAGAGAATTCATTATTCACAAGTATTTATTAAGTAATTACAAGTATTCTAGATTAGAGCAATCATTCATTAGAGTATTCTATAAAAGAGCAAACATTCATTATAGTATTCATTTAAGTACTCAAGTTCATGTTAGAAATATTGCATGATGCTAGTTTCTCTGGGTAATGATTTATTATAAATATTAGTGTCTTTTTTGATATTATATATCGTTGAGGTGCTTAATAAATATTAAAAAGGCTCAACTATTCCCTAGTATAATGCAAACCCCAAAACATGTGTTGATTTTCTTAAGGTTTCAGACCAAGTTGTCCAATTAGGGTATGAAGAATTTCATTTTCCTGATGATCCAAGTGAATGCGTAAAAGCATGAGAAAGGTTTTTGAAGATCGCAACTAGGCGCACATAGTGTCACAATATTTCAGACTCTTAAGAGTGGACATATTGCGCATACAACATTCTTTGTTTGGCATAATTTTCCTATGTTAGCTCTATCATACTTCTAAATGCGCATTTTTACAGTCAGATCATGACAACTATCACTAGTTCTCATTGTAATGAAGATACATCTCTAAACCTTGCATGTTGTTTCCTTTATCTGGGTTTGAAAAATTATCAGTTAGGTTAATTATTATTTTGCAACTATTAATTAGTTTAGTCAATTGTATTATAGATGTTTATGTTGCTTGTTAGTATAAATTCAAATATCTATGATACATTTTGATGAACCCATGCTCTCTTACACCCCTTTAAGGGTTAGATATTATTCTATTTGATGATAAATTTAATTTTCTTGGGCCTCATTATTTGGCATGTTCTTTTAGGGTTTCACACAACCATGATTCATTGTGCCTTACCACTTATGGTTAAATATTGTTTTGCATATAGTCCAAACTGAATTCATCTAATTTTCTTAAGGTTAATTTCATTACACACTCTTAGATCTAATAGCCCTAGCTTCATTGTGTTTTATGTGTTTCATCCAAAGTTTTAAGTCATTTCAATTTATGAAATTGGTTAAACCCTGGAATGCTTGTAATGACTCACACTCTATATGGTATTTTCAAGATGTTATAGATGATTTTATGAATGTCTTGACTTTTTGAAATGACATGTATGATGGTGATTATGATGATTATGATAGTGAGGATAAAAATGATGAAAATTTAGGAAAATTAAACTCCATTCTAATAGATCCAATTGAATATAAAAATGATATGGGTGTATTTTGTGTTGGTTCCATTTACATAAGTCCTCATGATTATGGAAAGTCAAATTTTGATAGGAGAGAAAAAATTAGTAAGAAAAAATGTATTAGAATCACACAATATAATGTAGAT
Organism: Torreya grandis; assembly: GCA_037957365.1. Classification (NCBI taxonomy): domain Eukaryota; kingdom Viridiplantae; phylum Streptophyta; class Pinopsida; order Cupressales; family Taxaceae; genus Torreya; species Torreya grandis. The sequence continues at coordinate 2,886,440 of JARHVA010000431.1, forward strand.
AAATATGTATTTAGACTTAGATGTGCACAACAAATTGTTTCTCTTTAGCTAATCGATTCCTTTGTAGAGTATGATCACATCCTCACACAAACTCTCAGGGATAATGTTAATTTAGTTTCGTGCTACCATGATGAGCCCCAAATTCTCCATTAAATGTTAATGATGATAATAATGTGAATGTTACAACCTCTCAAGATGATTATTAGAATGAAAATAAAGAAGATTTTGATTACGAGGTTGAATTAGAAGAACAAAATAGGGATGTGAACATTGATAATATTAAGAAATATGTCAGATAATTATTTTGAGATGTCTAAAATTATGAATGCATTAGAAGAAGTTGCTTGTCAAAACTTACCTTCTCATAAAGTCAACTCAAAAATTCCTTCTAAAGTTACTCATGACTCTATATCCTTTAATATTTGTAATGCTCTTCTTTCTTCTCAAAATGTTTTTCTTCTAAAATCTCAACATGCTTCTATTGTTTCTTGAGTTCTTCAAAATTCTTAACATGTTTTTATTGCTTCTCAAGTTCGTCCAATTTGTCAATATGATTATATTCCTTCTTTGACTTCTCACCGTCCTCTAATCATAAATGTTTCCCCTATGTTTCAACAATATCTTGATCATAATGTGCCTCCACTTTCATCACATGGTGATAACCCTTCTATTATGCAAAAATCTTCTATGGCAATATTTTCTACTAGTTCACCTTCTTGTTCTATACTAAACCTCGAAATTACTACAATGATGCATACATTATGTGACTTTCAAAATCAAATCAAATATTTTTCTCAAGGATTGCACAATCCAGCTCTTAGGGTGACTTCTAGGATATTCTATTAAACCTATTAGCTCATGAGTTGCTTACATATCCCTTTCCAATAGGAATTATGGGTCTAAAGTTTGAAGTGTTCAATTGAAAGGAAGATCCTTCTCATCACATTAGGGATTTTTATGCCTCTTGATTAGACTTTACTCATGATAAATTTTTTTAACTAAGTTATTTTCAAGAAGTTTGAAGGATTATGCATTTGATTGGATTTATACTCTTCTAAGTGGATCTATACATTTGTTGACAACTCTAGTTGATAACTTCTTGGCTCATTTTAAAATTAATATTATTCAGAAGGTTACATTTGTGGAATTAGCTCAAATTAGACAAGAAGTTAATGAGTAAATTAGAGATTATGTCCTTAGGTTTAAACTTATGGCTACCATGATGAGTTCAGAGCCATTGATAATATGATTGAAAGCATATTTGTTGATAATTTACTTCCAATTATTAAATAAAATATTATGTTTAATTATTTTACTTATTATGAGATATTATTATTATTATTATTAGAGAATGTGAAATCAAGATTTTAGATGCTAATATCCTTAAAATATTGTCAATACTTATACATTTAAAAAGAAGCCAAGATTTAAGACTCAAAGAAATAATAATAGCTTTCCAATGAATAACGATCATATAAAGGAAATCAATGTCACATAGAAACCATGTCAAAGGCTCATTCACTCAAAAAAGGGGCATGTACAATTTACTAAGCTTGATAAAGGCTCATAGCAAGTCTTAAAGAAATTCTTGAATGTAATATGCTTACCTCATCTCCAGCAAGTGAGTTAGATCCTTTAAGATCCTTGACTCAATTTTATGACAAGTGCATTTTGTGGCAATCATAGATTCCAAAATACATACAAAAAATGTTTGCGTAACTTTAAAGCATCAAATACATGATATCATTGACAAATAATAAAATATAGTTGAGTGGAACAAGTAACAATATAAGTGCATCAACAAATCTATTGAATCACAATGATCAATCAAATGACAATGTCAATATGATAAATAAACCAAACTATACAAATGTGTTAAAGGAATATGTAAATAATCCACTTGACGACTTTACTATAATAGTTATGTCAAGCAAAATAAATGATATATATATATATATATATTCATATTATGTTTGATGAGAATGATATATAGCTTGATATTTCACACAATGGACCTTTGTTCATACGAGTATTCATAGATGGTAGGGAAAATATGGCATAATGGTTGATAATGATTCAAGATTGAACATATGCATTGATAAAATTATCTAGTATTGGACTTTGTATGGATGATTTATCATATACTCCAACAATTATTGCTGAATACAAGGGTATTAATACACAACCTCTTGGTTGTATTATCTTACCTATTATAATGGGTTTAAATAAAATTCAAACTTATTTCATGTCATGCCCAATAATGAATCATATAATGTTTTACTTCATATAACTTGGATACATCGAATGAAAGCAATTCCTTTTATTATACATCAATGTTTAAAATTTGGACATCAAAATCAAGTGGTTGCAAATAAAAATGGACATTAGTTTTCGAAGAACACCAATTCATGAAAAAGTTGTATACAAAGAAGTGTTGAAAGAATTACTAAGATACATGCCTAAGGGAAGGGTGAATAAAGTACAAGTGCATGAATCCACCCCCAAAATGGTGTGTTTGAAACATGTCATGTCTCTAAGACAACCACATGATCATGGGGAAAATCAATGCACACAAGACAATATCCGTAAGAATAGTTACTTGGTGCACAATATGATAGAAGAATATAATGATAAAGATGATTTGTTATATTTAGATTTGTGTGAGCCCCAACACCTTGAGTGCGTTGTATTATTGATGATCTAAGTGTTCATCTTATATAACTTATGACAACTATCATGGATCCCTTCCTATTATTGGTTATCATTATTAACTAGTCGCTTACGATGGAAATTGAACACTTTCTATTTATATGATTCATTATGTTACTTTAGATTTTAGAATCTTATATATGGTTTGTTATAGATTTCATTACTTGTCTAGTGATTATTATAAGCATTCATTGTTTGAGATATATTCATGTGATGTATAACAAGTGCATGGTTCTATGATGATTCCCTTATTCTTTCTTAAACGATCGAAAAAATAATGTATATTGTGACTATGCTAGAATACCCACTTTATATTCATATAAAAATAGGTTCTCTTTATTTTTACGCTACCATGCTTTCACTCAATTTGTTAATTTATGTCCATGATGAGCAGTTTTTAAAATATTGTGAAACTAGGGTAAATGCCACTATGCACAACAAGTTAAAACACGGTGCACAAGTGGGACCTATAGATATATAATAAATAACAAGTTTGAAGATGACCTATTTTTTAATATAGATGACTAAAATTACAATGAAATAATTAAGCAAATAATAGTAATGAATGATAAGGAAAGAAACTGAAACACACATTTCTAGGCATTATAATTGAATTATAGAATTGGGAATATAGTTTGAAACTAGAAAAGAATTTGTTTTAAGAATCTAATTATGATATAGAACTAGGTCAAAATCAACAAAAGGGTAATTTTGCTTGGTATAGACTGGTATGTGGTCAGTTATTTTTGCTGATTGTGTCCTATTTTAATTTCTAGATTTTGTAACTTTCATGACATATTTGTAGACTGTTACTGGTCTAGATTTTGGCTTCACTTCATTAATATAATGAGCATAATTGCTTTATTTGCTTTTCCTTTGTTATTGTACTAGTCCTCAATAGATGTATGCATAAATTATTGCATGTGTGAGTTAGCTAGTCGGAGCAACCTCTTAAGGAGATGAAACTATATATTTTGCATGCTTGGAATCAAAGCTTTGTGTAGTCATAGAGTTTGTGAGTGAATCCCAAACCAATTTAAAATAGGAATTCACCTCCTATCCCTAATTATTCATATGCAACTATATGCTTCTCTATGACATTCTCTTCATACAATATATGATGGCACAGGATTGGGATTGATGTTGTTGTAATTTAGGCTCATTGTGTAGACTTTTGGGTTGAATATGCAAATCTCTTCATAAGGTTTGTTGATTGAGCACTAGACAAATGGATTGTAAGATATACACATGATATGAGAAGATTCTATGTGTGATGGATTATGACATATTTGTATATGTATAAGGTTACCTTATTCACTTTGAACATATCTCATCACTAGATAAAAATGATAAGAAAAAATCATGGAATGGGGAATCATGCCAAGGTGGAAAGAACCCATAAAAGGGAAATAGTTAAAATTGGCTAAGGATTCTAACCCAAAGGGTGTAAAGACTAAAAATAGGGATTTAAATAAATAGATACGAATAGTTGGGATCCTAATGTTGACTACTAATAAATCTAAGGTGTTCATGGTGAAATTCAGGTGGAGGAGAGTCTAGTGGACCAAGTGTTTACAAAATAGGCAAATCTACATAGGTGGACCAAGTGTAATAAATCATGACATAAACAATGTGGAAAAGGGTCTTGTACCAAAATTAGGTGTGTACATAATGCCCCACTTTGATAAACATGTGTTTAAATGCATGTTTGCATCAAAATGAAATAAATTTGGAGCACATACTTGCACTTACATAATGGATGTAAGGATGCATAATATGCATGCTTGGGGTAGGCTGCACTCATATCCGATGTTCAATAAATTTGGTATACCTAGTGGTATGCAAACCATGTTGTCACTCTTATGAATCTCCTGGATATTGGAAACTAAAAACTGAAATCTCAAATCTAGGGACTAACAAGTTTTAAAAATGAACTTTGATACCTCAAGGATTTTAGAGTGAAACCTAAAAATTTAAGTTTGATTCTTGATCAGGGAATAAAATATCTAGTGCTTCTTAGTAACATCACAGTCTATGCAAATATGAGTTTAGGTATAAAGTATCCAGATGTATGCCCCTCATTTTGAGGTGAGGGAAGGGTACATGTTATTGCAATCATTTATCTCAAAATAAAGAGTCATACACATCATGCATTATCATATAAAAATATAGTTTAGGTTGTTATAATATTTGAAAATATCTATAAAAACACATGTATGTAACTATATAAATATATCATCATGTAAATCTCGGTAATAATATATGACAAAAGGTAGAGAGAGGTGATTGAGAATAATGGCAAATAATATGCCCCATTATTAGTAGTAGGAGAGATGCATAATATGTCTATGCGTACTCATAGAGGATAAATGTCATCATGTAAACCTCATTGATACTCTTAATAATCATATATTAATCCATTGTAAGCAAAGGAATATGAAGGGGCAAAATATATGTCTTGATAGCACCATGTAGATGATAAGTCAAATGCCCAAATATGGACACCATATGATAGAATATGTATCATGTGTGAAAACCACCATGTTACTAAGTGTAAATAGGATAATGTAGTGTCCTAATGTAAAAAATATAATATCAATTGACACATGTGTAGAGTAAGCTTTGTATGCATAATATATGGATGATAAACTCTAGGAGATTGGAATTTTCACCTTATTTTGGATTAATGAAATAAACAAGCATAAAATTATGAATTTTAATTTTTTTTTAAAAGTTTATCCAAATTACACATATCTAAATGTAAAATAAGATGTTGAATTCTACTTTATTATTTATATAAATGACCAAGAAAACCAGGGTATTAGATTTTAACTATTATGTTCAGGTCTGAGACTGTAAAGGTGGCATGAAGGACTGAAATTGTATCTAGAGCTGCTTGGATCTAGAAACTGACTGTATGGACCTACTTGGATGGATCAAGTAGAAGCTATATGCTTATGGATAATTGTATGAATTTTATCTCTATTGAAAGTGTCTATGTGATATGTGCCAGACTATTTCATCATAAATCACTACACCTACTTTTAAACCAGTGTCCTGTGTAGTATCAAAAGCTTGTTATTATGTGCAAGTCCAAAATTTTGTTTCCTTGACATTAAAACCCTAAATCCACTTTTGATAGTATGTTAACATGTAAAAATGCATTAAATAACTAAGCATTGCCTACATTCCAATACCCTGAAGAGTGCTCAAATTGCATGGAGTTCTCCCACTTAGGTGTATGTGTGCAATAGTGATCCACTAGTATGGATGCAACTTATAACATGGCTTTAAACACTTAAAAATATGAAAACTTGACTTGTGTTAGGTGCTTTAGACTTGGCCATGGCATGTTCCTTTGAGGGGTTTTTGATTTGGAAGCTTTTGGGTTATTCCTCTCAACGTGAAAATGATAGATGTCCTCTTGATAGGTGTTAGATACATAAGTGCTAGATAGGAATAGGATTATGCTTAGTGTGTATAAGTAATGGACTCTTTTGGTAACTTGTTCCCTCACCAACATGTGAAACGTATGGATTAACCCATAGGAAATATTTGAATTTAGGAAAATGACTGTTATAAGATGTTTAGATAGATCTGGTCTAGGTTGAAGAATATGGTAGGCTGGAGCCATCTAAATATGATCAAAGGCATCTGAGGAACATAAAAAAATGATCTGATGATTAGGGGATAGTTTGATTAGGATAATAAGTAGATTAGGCACAAACTAGGGAATTCATGTAGGTGAATGATAACAAATCAAGAAGTCCAAGGTCATAGAAAATTAAATGGCAAGGAAGAAGTGTGTACAAGATTCATATGTGTATGCACAAGTCATATAAGGTAAAGATAGGTTAATATTGACATTGTCAAGTGTTTAATGTCAAACTTATGTGTCTATAAATGCCTGCCTTTTATTATAATATTAACAATGCTAGAGCTAAATGATAAAGAAACTGTGAACTTTGGTGTAAACACAATTTGTCTTAGGAAAAGGGATCTGAATGTCCAACATTACCTTTATGCAAACCTACAATGAAACATGCAAAAATTAATGACCATATATGATATAAAATCTAAAATGAATTAGAATAATGAAACATTTGAAATTTGAAAATTAAGGCGCAAATACACCTATAAGTAAGCAAATGAGATGCAATCTAAAGTATTAGAGACTAGGTTAATTATGGCCCAATGTGAATGCCACTGTGCAAAACCATGGGTTGGGAAGATAAATGCTCCAAAATTTAATAAGATGAAGATGGTCTTAAGAAGTTTAGTGATGTAGAAACCTCAATTGTACTACTCATTTAACTAATCTTGAACTTATAATAGGTTGGAGATGAAAAATGTGGAAACTCATTCTAGGTTTGAATGCAAAGGTGAAGCCTAATACCAGGCTCATATGTAAATTTGAATAGACTAAATCAACTGTTGTAGATGGATTTTATATTTAAAATGGTACCTTTGGTACCTTTGTTACTAACATAAAAAATAGAAAATTGCATTCATGGATAACATCCATACCCCATAATCTAATCCAAATGTACCAATCTGATATAAAATACCATAAATCTATATGTCACGCTACCCCCAATTTCATAAATTTAATAGCATGTTCCATCTTATCCCTATAATATAATTATGCTCATATGATACATGTAACATATTACTCATGTACATGTAAAATTTATGCATATGTCCCCAAATCTATCTCAATATGTGTATATTTGTCTCATAATTTGAACTAATCTGATAATTTGACCTAATATAAACCACTCAAACTTATGTAGTTCTCCCCTATGCATGGCAAAGTGTGTGCATAAGGGTGCAATATACTATATGATGATGCATATAGTGATCTAACTTGTAATTTGACAAATTTCACTTATGGATTGCTCTTTGAATGCTTTATACCTGTAATAATACTACTCCTATGTTTGACATAAAAATAAGAATGAATAGGGTATAATATATTGGTTTTCGAGTTGATTGATCTAGCTTTAGTAGGTGTTTGCTTGGTATTTACTAGATGAGGAATAGGAAGGCTTAGACTTGTATTTATACAACATCTCTTGAAAATATTTCATGGTAGGGTTCATTAAGACAAATAGGCTAACCCATAGGTTTTGAATCATTTGAAATTTAAATCACTTTTAGAAACTCAACATTAGATAAGAATTTGGACACTACCATTGGTGGTAGTGTCACGTTGTGGTCGGTAATGTCCATAAGGCTATAAAATAGGTATGGATATGAAACTGACAGTGAAGTATGTTTATTTGGTTTCAAGTTTTTTGTGTAATAAAAGAGACCTAGGTCATTATAATTATATGGATTGGACTAAGAGATAAGTTTTTGAGCACAATAAGATGATGAATGTGAACCTTTAGGTAGCAGGGAGGTCTAGAACTGAAGGGTGGAGCCATGATTGATATTTGTCAAATTTACAAGACCGAGATGATATAAATATTTAGTTTTAGTACACACACACACACACACACACACACACATGGTTCAATGGACAAAAAATAGATTCAAAGGAAAAGTGACATGAAATAAACTCTGAAAATTATGCTTGGAAAAGTTTGGTTCTTGCAGACATGTCTAAGGGTTAGGCCTTGTTAAAAAAAAATTAACTTTTCAAGAAGTAAAAAGGATCAGAATTGGGGATTCCTAAGAGAAAATGAAAATATGAATAAAAAATTTACCAATGCATGAATTATAACATAAAACACTAAATAAATTCCAACAGATACTTTATTTGTTATCAATAGTTTATATGTGAAAAGTTTCGATAAACAACATCAAGGATGGGAATGTGCTAGATTTGGGTGACTATAGTTAGTTATTGTTAAGTGCATTGAATTATGGGGAAAAAGATGGTTTTTTATGGACATTTTTTTCCCAAAAATAAGAAATATCAACTTGTATGGATTATTTGAGATGCCTACAATCAAAATATGAAGATGTTATAAGAATATGAATTGTAAAATTTTGGGTGCAATTTATAAACTACTAATATTTTTAAAAATGGTCAAGTATAAGTAGGTCCAACAATGACAGTTCAAAGAGATACTCTTATTTTTTAGAAAAACATGGTAAATAGTCAAATATGCACCCCAATATTTTTTTCGAGTATAGCTTAGTATTTTTTATCCCATTTGGTGGAAACTTGGATAAGATTGTCTAGTTTGTAACTTATATAATTATTTTACTTTTGTAATGAATATTTATTTTTTAATAATTTAACAAGTATATAGAACACTAAAAATGCCAAAAAAAAATAGATATACAATTATGCACCCCCTAACTACCTCAAAAAAATATAATTTTTGTTTTTTTAATGTACATAAAATTAGGTCTATTTTTCAACCCCATAATTTTATTCTGATTTGAATGTATGAAACAAAAGATAAATAAACAAAAATAGACATATATAGTTCTGGCATATGGTGGTATTAAAAAGACATAATTATAAATCAATATTGACATAAATCGTAAAGTGATTAAATTTTTTAAAAACATGTTAGAAATTAATAGTTATTTGGGTTTATTTATTATCCTAAGTTGATTTAGGTGTGTGTAGGTTTATTCTCGTATCAATTGTTAATTGCATATATGAAGGGAATATGTGAGGTTTTACACTTCTTTTGTCCCTTTTGAAGGGAATCTTAAAGGTTTATGTTATTCTTAATTTCAACACTTGGCACACACTTCCCCTTCACCTCACAGGGCTTAATGACACTAAACACACATTAAGAAGGTTGGCCAAGGTTAGGATGAAGTTTATTTGTAACTCTTTTTGGATTCTTCACTCTATTTGAAGAGCAATCTCCAATCTTATCTCATACACTTACTTTAAAGACTTAAAGGTCATTTTTATTTTCTTTTCTCTTATTTATTCGACTCCCCTAACAAATATTGTAGTCCTCAGAATATTTTTATAAGCCTTCCTTATTAATGCATGTGTGATTTTATTCTATTGATTCATTTTCCCCACTTAACAACTCGTATCTCACCTTAATATTGTTTATTTTAGGTTTGAGGTAATTTCTTACCTTTTTTGAATTCTTTTGCTTATACTTTAGTGTTATTGTGTAGATATCTTGTCATTTATTCTTTCATGCTATCGTATAATGTCATTATTAACATTAAAATTCAAGATTTTATGCAGATCCTTGGGTAGAGAAATATATATATATATATATATATATATATATATATATATATATATATATATATATAAATCCTTAACCCTTAGTGCTAGGGTTTTTAAGCTATTTTAATGCATATAGCTACATGGAGTCCTTGGTAAGGAATTTTACTTAGATTTTGAGATTTATGAGTACTAATATGTGGCATTCTAATCTTGCTCTCTTGGCATCATTGTTTTGATGTTTTGAGAATTTTATTTTATATATTATCATTTTAATAATACATTTTGGAATTTTATTTTGTTGTTTTCTCATTAATAACTTTAATCTTTGGCATTCCTAAAGTTTTATATTTAAAACATGTTATTACTTTCAATCTTTGATAGAATTTTTTGGTAATACGTTGTACTGTGGTATGCTTTGTTAAGTGGCAGTATTTTCTTTTGCATGAATTTCAAATTTGCTTTTCTTTGTGGTTCTATTATTCCTCCATCAAAACTTATACTGTGGTGTTTCCTTTAAACCTATATCATAATGTCACTCCAAATTTTATTTTGGTGATTCATTCTCACATTTTCCTTTATTGCTTCTTAGAAATGCATGCAACTCACCTTGTGTTGTATGTTTCTACTCACACGTTGAGATATAATATCTTTTATGTGGCACCTTCCCTTTTTCTATCTCATTATCATCTAATTCAAACTCATTTTTTTTGCATTTCTCTATAAATTGGTGCCTTTATTCTTCACTAAATCTCTTCCTTGAATGAGATGTTAGTATTTTTAGTTTTGGTGATTTAGCACTTGGCTCTCTATATATATATATATATATATATATATATATATATATATATATATCTTGGGGTGTTTTCTTCATCTTAATTCAAACGTCAATGTCCCTTGTCATATGATTTTATTTGAATAACACCTCCTTTATTCCTTTATCGATAGCCAATTTTGTTTTTGACATTTGGCATTTATTTTGCCATAAAGATTGTCTAAAGGTGTTTCAATGTTTTTTGTTCTTATCTTCATATGACATTGGAATCTTATATCTTGGTTTTATTTTTATAGTTATATATTACTTTACATTTTACCTTAAGTTATGATTCAATTATTTTTATTAGCTAAAATTCATATTTTTTCATATCAATGTGACACCTTTGTTCCTCTAACCTTGGCATTTTAATTTTGGTGTTTTAATGTGTTATCATTTATTCTTGGTAATTAATATCGGTATTTTTTAATGATTTGTTGTTTATAAATATATTCCTTGTTGTTTTTCTATGATTTTTAAACTAATTATTTTTTTAGATTTTAAAAATGTTAATAAATAAATTGATTTCAAAGATAATGATTTTTTTACTCTTAAATGTTTACTTGAATGCTAACTAGAGACTAATATTTGATTGAAAAACTCACATAGTGAAAAAAATAGCCAAATGTAAATTTAGTTAACACTCTTACTACTAAAATTACATATTTTCAAAACCATTGATTAATATTTATATAAGATGTGATTTTTATACTCTTAAATAATGCATTCCTTTCAGAAATCATTCGTTTATCCCCATTTTAAAATTTATGAAATCAATGGGTTATAATGGAGGTGGACATTGTAAAATTACAAATGGTATTGTTGAATTGATTTCTTCTAAAAATTATTCAAAGCAAATAAAGAATTTTATTTAATGACTTTAAAGTTAATATGAAGTCATATTGTCCTCCTCATCGAAGGACATTGTACCATAGTGCTTTTGGTTCTAAGACTCATTATAAGGCTTAATGTCTATATATTTTGGTTTAAAATATTAAACATTGTGAGAAATATAATAGACATGGACATGATATTACTACATTTTGAAAATTATATCTATGTAAATCTTGTGGTAAAATAAATGATTTTTTCATTGTTGTAAGACAACTAAACTCATTCATTGTAGTGATAAACAAATTTATATCCATCAAAATTTAGAATATTCGTTATACAATGATGTTCCTTATTTTGAAAATTATTTAATTCAATCTCATAATATATATTTTTTGAAAGGCTAAATATAACTTTTGTCTCACTTTTAATTAGTTTAAAACTTCTAATTTCTTATTTTCTTTATTTTTGTGCTTACTTTTTCTTATAAATTGTCAAGGAAAAATTACTTTAGAGGTAATTAATTTACCAAATAACATTTTTCATAATATTTGATTACCTTATACCCATAGTGGTGTGATTCTTAAATATTTTAAAGGTAGCATTTACATAGAGTCTCTGTTTTGACTAACTTCTTTTTGACCATGCAGGATTCAACACTCTGTTATGGCAGTTGTCTCTTTGCTCCTAATGACTTTTATTAGATCCAATTTTATTATTTTAAATGTAGACAGATCATATTTTATGACATATTTTTTATTATGTATTCTTAACACGAATATTGGTGTAAGCTTTTCTATTTTTAAAGTTACAGTGGATCATATTTTTCCATCTCATTTTTGGTGGCCTTTGTTCTACAATGGATTGACCTTATTTTTTGAAGAGGATTGTGTAGAGATTGTTGATGATTTCACTTTAAAATTTAAAATACTATTGTTGACCTTATTCTTTTCTTCTTTCTTTCATTGTAATATTGCAATTCCTCTTAAAGAAAGTTATCATCAAGCGGGAGTATTATGTATTGTCAGCTTCCTTCCATATTTATTGTTTTTTCATCTTTTATAATTTAGAAATAAGGTTTAAGAGGGAGTATTGGAGATTAATATTTATTTAGATTAATTTATTATCTTATATTTATTTAGATGTGTGTAGGTTTATTCTCATACAAATTTTTAATTTCATATATTAAGGAAATATATAAGGTGTCACACATTTATTGTCCCTTTTGAATAAAATCTTAGAGTTTCATGTTATTTTTAACTCCTTAAACATTTAGCACACACTTTTCCCTCACCTTGTGGGGATTAGTAACACTAGGCACATAAGAAGAAGGTTAACCAAGGTTATAATAGATTTTATTTGTAAATTCTTTTGGATTATTCAATCTATTTAAACAACTCTCTCATATTTTTTTTCATACACTTAATTTAAACACTTTAAGGAAATTATTCTTTTCTTTTTTCTAATTTATTATACTCTCTTTATGAATATTGTAATCTAGAGTTTTGTAAGCCTTCCTTCTTAATGCATGAAAAGTTTCTTTATACTGACTCAATTTCTCCACTCAATAAATTATGTCTTGCATTTTCATGGTTTAGATTACTTTCAACTAATATCCTACCTTCTGTGCATTCTTTATCTTATGCTTCAATGTTATTGTGTAAATAAATTGTCATTTATTCTTTCAAAAAAAAAAAAAAATTATAAAGAGTAGAGTCTATTTCATGTTGTAATCATATTTTCATGAAATCTCTTGATGAAAACCATCATGTTTATCATGTATGAAGTTGCATGTTTCAATTTTAGTTATAAAAATTGGATTTGGTTATGTGTGTGTAGGTCTAGGGCTTAGGATTAGATTTAAAAAACTAAAGTGTGCATACACTAAAATGTGTACCCACTATAGCGTGCATGCACTACTATGGATTTACATTTGGCAAAGGTTCCTAAAAGTATAATCTAAAGAAGTGAAAGGTAGGTTGTGTAGTTCTTAAAATAAATATTAAGTATAAGTTGGCATTCAAATTCTTACATTTATACTTACATTT